>VXBU01016040.1:110414-180134 GCA_013400315.1 Bombycilla garrulus | reverse complement strand
GTGTGCAGAGGGCTCTGGAATGTCCCCAGGGAGGAGACTCCAGCCCCTCTCTGCTCTGTGCTCAGGGCTGGCACTGCCCAGGGCAGCAGTTGTGCCTCCTGTGCAGGGAATTGCTGGGCTCAGTCCCTGCCCATTCCTCTTATCCCATTATTTGGCACCACTAAGAAGAGCCTGGTGCACCCTCTTGACACCTTGTTGGATCCCCAGTGCTAGAGAGCTAAGCTCCCTGACATCATTTAAGATAAATCAAGTCAATAACTTTCCTTTGTTTCTGAAAGGAATTTCTCTTCTCATGCCCCTCTAAAAATCAGTGGGATGAGTCAGAGCTGTAGGGTCAGGCCTGGCATCCATTCCCCTTCACAGCAGAGGGAAATCTCAAACTGAAGAAATGAACCAGCGGCTCCAAAATTATGGGTTTTGTCTTTAAGGGTGCATCTCTAAAGGGTGCAAATTCTCCTGATCCTCTAAGTACATGCCTTAAGCAGAGGCTCTCCAAGACAGGTTTAATGGGAACACTGGGATCTGGTACTGCAGGACTTCCCACAGCGTCAGCTGGGCTTTTCTGAAAAAACACGATAAAAATGAGGGCTGTGAGAGCCTGGGTGGAGCTGTGTAAGAGAGAGTGTGTGGCTGACAGCATTTTTCCAGGAAACTGGACAGTGGGCCCGTGATTTCAGATGCTTTACTAGTTCCTGATGAGCAAACCAGGCTGGGTGAGGCTCAGATAACTTCTGTCCCCACTCTTACAGACTTGCATGTGGTTTAGATATAGAGAATTTAAATTGCTTTGGATGAGAGACTTTAATGAGAAGGCAGTTTTGGAAGTGCTGGCTGTAATAGCAGCGCTGTTAATATTACTGGTTTTGGCATGGCAGACACGAGAAAAGTATTTTTAGAGCCAGACATCTGAGAGGCTTGACAGGGGGTAGCATCTCTCCTCTCTGTCTTGCTCTGCATGTGGCTTTAACTCAAAACCATTATTCTCTCTGGGCCAGCAAACAATTTTGGCTAAAAATTGCCTTGGATGTGGGAGACAAGGATCGGCTTCACACATGTGGGCAGAACCCACACATCATATTCCTCCCTCTTCCAGAGATAAGCTGTGAGGGAGTTTCCTGAAATATTTAGCTTGATGGAGCAGAGGAAACATTTTTTGAAGGGAGAGGTGCTTTAAAGAAAGGAAAGAATCTGTAATTACATAACTTTCATTGCTGTCAGCCTGCATTTTAATGACTTGGGTTTTCAGGTAGCAAATCAGTAGAAATCCATCCTCAAATACTCTGTTGGCTGCTTTACTCCAAAGCATAAACATGTTTTCTTATCCGATCTGTATATTTATATTTGAGAGCAAAACTCTCTAAGAAATATCTTTAAAGTTTTGGTTTTTTTTGTTTTTTTTTTTTTCCTGAGGAGCAAAAAATTAAAACTCCTTTAAAGAGACCGAGGATATGAAGTTGCTGTTTCAAAGATAGATATTAATGAGCCCACTGTCATGAAAGCAATGCAAGATATCAAACTTCCCTGCTTTGAAAAGTTCTGCTCTCTGAATGGAATAAAATTGAAGTAATGTAGGAGAATTACCTTGAAAGCTGGAAGTGGTTGCTGAAAGNCCTCAGCTGTTGATCTTCACACAAATAAGCATCTCTGTCAGTTGCCTGTTCCATCCTGAAGTCTCCTTCTGCTTCAGTCACCTGCTGTGCAGCGGGGAGATGGCACCTGGCCAGCAAAGGAGGCAGAAGTGTTTTCCCACTTCATGCATCCTTTAGGAGGGTGAAATTATCAGGGAAAGAGCTGCCACATAGATGCAGAAGTTAAAAATAAAGAAACACCAGAAAAATTTCTGAGCTAAACAATAGGAATATCACAATACAAAATCACTGGATGGGGGAGGTTGGAAAGGCCCACAGAGGGTAACTGGTGCCACCTCCCTGCTCCAGCAGGGCCATCCCAGAGCCCAGGGCACAGGAGTGTGTGCAGAGGGCTCTGGAATGTCCCCAGGGAGGAGACTCCAGCCCCTCTCTGCTCTGTGCTCAGGGCTGGCACTGCCCAGGGCAGCAGTTGTGTCTCCTGTGCAGGGAATTGCTGGGCTCAGTCCCTGCCCATTCCTCTTATCCCATTATTTGGCACCACTAAGAAGAGCCTGGTGCACCCTCTTGACACCTTGTTGGATCCCCAGTGCTAGAGAGCTAAGCTCCCTGACATCATTTAAGATAAATCAAGTCAATAACTTTCCTTTGTTTCTGAAAGGAATTTCTCTTCTCATGCCCCTCTAAAAATCAGTGGGATGAGTCAGAGCTGTAGGGTCAGGCCTGGCATCCATTCCCCTTCACAGCAGAGGGAAATCTCAAACCGAAGAAATGAACCAGCGGCTCCAAAATTATGGGTTTTGTCTTTAAGGGTGCATCTCTAAAGGGTGCAAATTCTCCTGATCCTCTAAGTACATGCCTTAAGCAGAGGCTCTCCAAGACAGGTTTAATGGGAACACTGGGATCTGGTACTGCAGGACTTCCCACAGCGTCAGCTGGGCTTTTCTGAAAAAACACGATAAAAATGAGGGCTGTGAGAGCCTGGGTGGAGCTGTGTAAGAGAGAGTGTGTGGCTGACAGCATTTTTCCAGGAAACTGGACAGTGGGCCCGTGATTTCAGATGCTTTACTAGTTCCTGATGAGCAAACCAGGCTGGGTGAGGCTCAGATAACTTCTGTCCCCACTCTTACAGACTTGCATGTGGTTTAGATATAGAGAATTTAAATTGCTTTGGATGAGAGACTTTAATGAGAAGGCAGTTTTGGAAGTGCTGGCTGTAATAGCAGCACTGTTAATATTACTGGTTTTGGCATGGCAGACACGAGAAAAGTATTTTTAGAGCCAGACATCTGAGAGGCTTGACAGGGGGTAGCATCTCTCCTCTCTGTCTTGCTCTGCATGTGGCTTTAACTCAAAACCATTATTCTCTCTGGGCCAGCAAACAATTTTGGCTAAAAATTGCCTTGGATGTGGGAGACAAGGATCGGCTTCACACATGTGGGCAGAACCCACACATCATATTCCTCCCTCTTCCAGAGATAAGCTGTGAGGGAGTTTCCTGAAATATTTAGCTTGATGGAGCAGAGGAAACATTTTTTGAAGGGAGAGGTGCTTTAAAGAAAGGAAAGAATCTGTAATTACATAACTTTCATTGCTGTCAGCCTGCATTTTAATGACTTGGGTTTTCAGGTAGCAAATCAGTAGAAATCCATCCTCAAATACTCTGTTGGCTGCTTTACTCCAAAGCATAAACATGTTTTCTTATCCAATCTGTATATTTATATTTGAGAGCAAAACTCTCTAAGAAATATCTTTAAAGTTTTGGTTTTTTTTGTTTTTTTTTTTTTCCTGAGGAGCAAAAAATTAAAACTCCTTTAAAGAGACCGAGGATATGAAGTTGCTGTTTCAAAGATAGATATTAATGAGCCCACTGTCATGAAAGCAATGCAAGATATCAAACTTCCCTGCTTTGAAAAGTTCTGCTCTCTGAATGGAATAAAATTGAAGTAATGTAGGAGAATTACCTTGAAAGCTGGAAGTGGGTGCTGAAAGCCTCTTTCCACCTTCATGATGAAGATGATGATGATGATGGTTGGTTCAGCATCAGTGGGTACCAGGTCTCGAGGGTGAAATTCTGCAGCAGGTTCCAGTTGGACAGAGCTGCAGACATTGTGAATGTGGCTTCTGGTTCAAGACTTTGCAATTAAGATTTACCAACAGGAAATGAGGAAAAAGCATAATTTTCTTTAGAGCTGTGTGAGACCTCTTTTTTTCTGCCTGAAACTAGTTCTTAAGCTGTTTTATGGACACATAAATAGAAAAAAACTGCGTTTTCTGAGTGAATTTTGCCCCTTTTGAAATCTGGGCATGCCTGAACTTCATATCCCAGTAGGTGACTCCAGAAGGAGCCTGACCAGCCTGGAGCTTTCAGATAACCAGCATATTTCCCCTGCTTAAACTCAGCTTTAGCCTGGTAGGCCAAAAAAATCTCCAAACTGACAGAAGCAGTTTAGTTTCGACACTGAGGATGTTTTGAAATCTTCCCCTCCTCACACACACGTGCAATTTGGCTGCTATTTATCACTTTAAATTGTCCCCTATCAAATATGAAAAGTGTTATGAGTAGCTGGGATGAAGTGCAGGCTCTGAGGAAGACAGTGATAAAACTCCCCTGGCTTTAACAGAGACAGGATTTAACCTTCACCCTCTTTTTTTTTTTTTTAGCTCTCTGTATATACTTCTGTTAGTGATGAGCTGTATCACTGCTTGGTGTTTTATTTTGGCAGGCTTCAATGCAAGATAATAGCATGTATTTTTAAAAGTCAAGTTGCTAGCTTTGTAAAAGGAAATTAAATATTCATTTCTAAGCATAATTATTCTATTAAAAAAAAAAAAAAAGAAAAGAAAAAGGAGATAGTAGAGTCATCCAGAAGGAGATGACAAGATAAACTGATGGGTAGTGCTCTTAAGGCCAAGTGTTTGAATATATTTTAATAAACTGTTTAAGTTCTAAATACTGTCTTTTTTTTTCCTTCCAGTTATCCATGAACATGGAGTTATTTTCTGTATGTTTTTACAGATACCTACAGATATTTGTACAGATATTATTTTGAAGTAATTCACACATTGCATCAATCCATTGCTTGCTTGAGCAAGCCTCAGCCTGAATTCACTAAGCTGATTTAAAAACTTGCACTCAGACTGTAGGACTGGTGAGCTCCCTGCATTTCCTGTAGTAGATTTTGTTAATGGATGGTTGAAATTGTCCAAACTACAGGCCAGAAAAAAAAATCCAGCAGGGCTCATTTTCCACTGGAATCATTCTGTGCAGAGCTCCCACAAATAAATACTCAGTGAAAAGTCGCTTGTATCCTCAGCCTCCAAATCATCAGAGCCTTGCCATAATTTCATGTCAGTCACTTCAAAACGTGCCACATCAAAAACTAAAAATATTTACTTTTTTTACAACAGTAGAATATATGGATTTGCCATACTTATTTTGGAAGGTTGAGGTAGCACACAGGCTGGTAATTGCTTTTCTGTATGGAGTTATAAATACAGGCACTAATTCTGATACGTTTTAAGGGCGTTTGTAGAAAGTTCTCCTGAATTTTTACTAGCAGTGTTTATTTACTCTTGAAGATAAGAGATTAAAAATGAGCTTGTGAAGTGTCAGAAATGCCAAACAGTAAATATTTTTTTTAAGTATGCAAGTATTTGCCTGCATTGATTACTGTACTTTGACACATAATGATAAAGTGTTAATGTAAGGAATACATTATACAAAACCACGATAATCACCAAGGTTCTGTGACATCTTTATGACCTTCCAAAATCCAGCATGTGTAAACTTTGTTAAATTAGTAGTGATGTAGTTTGACATATAAACAGCTTGGGAAATTTGGATAAAGAGCATTAACCTTGGCACTTGAGGTTTTTTTGTTTGTTTGTTTTTTGAGGGTTTTTTTTTTCTTTGGTTTTTTTTTAAGAAAATGTATACATAGATTCATATCTCTTAGGGGTTTTTTGTTAGGTTTCATTTCACCTGACTTCAGACATGTGTAATGTCTGTATTTAAACCATTTATCTGAAGCTGTTTCTGGAGAATCTCAAGAGTCATTGAGGTGGGAGGAGCCTTCAGGATCACCCAGTGCCACCCCAGTGCCACCAGCATCACCCAAACCCTGTCCCCAAGGGCCACATCCAGACTCCTCCTGAGCACTCCCACACACAGGGACTCCAAACCTCCCTGGGCAGCTCATCCCAAGGCCTGACCACTCTGCCAGGGAAATTTTCTTTGCCAATCTCCACCCTGAGCCTCCCCTGGTGCAATTTGAGGCCATTTCCTCTCCTCCTTTCCCTTGGGACACGGCAGCAGAGCCCGACCCCCCCTCAGTGCCCTCCTGGCAGGAGTTGTGCAGAGCAGTGAGGTCCCTCCTGAGCCTCCTTTGCTCCAGGCTCAGCCCCTTCCCAGCTCCCTCAGCCCCTCCTCATAATTCACAGAATCCCAGAATGCCCAGGGTTGGAAGAGACTTTAAAGACCATCGAGTCCAAGCCGTGCCCAACTCCTCAACTCAGCCCTGGCACCCAGTGCCACATCCAGGCTTTCTTTAAACACATCCAGGGACGGTGACTGCAGCGCCTCCCCGGGCAGCCATTCCAGCACTTTATCACCCTTTCCTCAAGAACTTCTTCCTCATATCCAACTTACACAACAACAACTCACATATTCCAGCCCCTTCCCAGCTCTATTCCCTTCCCTGGACACGCTCCAGTCCCTCAATGTCCCTTTTTTTTTGAAGTGAGGGAGTCAATGTCGTTTTTTTTTTTTTTTGAAGTGAGGGAATTTCCTTCTCCGATGGGAGGAACCCGACATTTTAAAGGGCAAAACCAATCTCAGCTGAAAGCAGCTGCTGCAAACGACCCAGAAAACACAATTCCTACAGAACACACCCTCTTGGTTCCCTGCACAGGTGCTCTGGGAGTGGTTTTTCCCTGGGATTTTCCCACCTGCAGGGGTGGGAAGCCTCTGGGAGGAGGGGCAGAGTTGTCCCGGGGCGGTGGCCCTGGAGAAGCGGAGCTGTCCAGCACCTCCAGCTCCTCAGGGCACGGCTGCTGCTCCGGAGGGGACAGGAGGATCCCTGGCCATTCCTCCAGCAAACTCCGCTTCCCTGCTGCTTCCCACAGCTGCTCCCAGCATCGCTTTGGAAGCCTCGCTGCTGCCGGGGGCTCGGGGGGCACTGCGAGCCTGACATCATCTACAAATGTTCAGCACAAGTGGAGCTGGGCCGGCGGAAGCTCGGCTTTGAAGGATGCTCTTGGAAGGCTGCAGCCTTCAAAGCTGGCTCCCGAGCCCTGCCCTGCGATGCACGGCCTTCGTTTTGCATAAATGTTTGTTTTAATGAGGTAGCGCAATGCAGATCGTCCAAATCAAAAACATCTGATGCACCCTAGGCAAGAGAAAGGCAATAACGACGCAGATTTTTGAGGAGGGCTAGTCATACCACAGGCTACCATTATAACTGAAAAAACAACAAGAATTTTAATATAGCTGTATGGCCAAATATATTAATTTAAATTGAATGGCTTTTTCTGATATTATAGCTGTGAGGCACAATGTTCTACTGGCAGGCATCTTCAAAACCTTTTCTAGAAGATTTGCTTCAAATTATTTCTGTGCACCAGATCTTGATGGTATGTGCATTTGGGAGTCTGACCAAAGGGGAAAAAAAAAAAGCTTTTGATTAAGTCAATGACCTTTCCTGAAGGTTGAATGAAATTGAGATTGTAATACAAAAAGCTGCCTCCTCCAACAGTGTTTTCTTCAAAACATTTACTCTGAGCTCTCCTCCATTAACTTTGCCCTAAGTTTTTCATAAATGTTTGTATCCTTGTGCCAGCACAGAAATATTCTCTCCCAGCAGCAAATCCTTTAAAATAAATTTTAGTCATTTCCATGATTATTTCCTAGAATAATTTGCTGACCACCAGTTTCCATTCTTTGCCAGAGACTCCTGTTGTGTTTCTCCAAAACCTGGCAAAACTGGTTTCCCTCAGCTAATTAGATCTCTTGGCAGACTGGAGACATTTTCCTGCTTGCTTGGAGAAGAAAAGTGTGATCATTCCTTAATTATTTTCTGAATTGATTTCACTTGATAAAAAAAATAGCATCAACTTATCCTGGCAAATATCTTTGCACTTTGTAATTATTCCATGAAGCAAAGCTCTGGGAACCACTGAAGCTGAGAACAACATGGAACATCCTTCCCCAGTGGCTGATGTTCATGAAAGTTGAGTCTTACAGAGACACCAACACCTTGTAGAATATTAGGTTGCCTATTATTAGATTAGATTAGATTAGATTACAAAGCCCATTTCCCAGAATGGTTTGGGTTGGAAGGGACGTTAAAGATCATCCAGTGCCACCCCTGCCATGGCAGGGACACCTCCCACTGTCCCAGGGTGTCCCAGCCCCAATGTCCAGCCTGGCCTTGGGCACTGCCAGGGATCCAGGGGCAGCCACAGCTGCTCTGGGAATTCCATCCCAGCCCCTTGCCACCCTCCCAGGGAACAATTCCTGCCCAAAATCCCATCTAACCCTTCCCTCCTTCACTTCAAGGCTATTCTCTAATTACTAATTACCTAATGACTATTTCCTGTTTTCAAATCCAGTTTTTTGATGATTTTGTCTGCTTACCTGCATGTTTGTCTGAATTTCCAACTCTGTCATTGGAGTTTTTGTTCTGAATACATGCACTGGATTACTTAAGTTCAGAGTTTTGGAGGACTCGGTGCTATGGTTCAACTGACAAAGTGATGTTCAGGCAAAGGTTGGACTTGATCTTGGAGAGTTTTTGCCCAGCCTTAGTCATTCTTTGATTCCATGTCCAACCCTGCATTGAATTTGAGCGTTTCCCAGAAGAAAAAGTTCTAATTTATTAGCCTAGCTCTTACGAAACAGAGATGGATTTTTCTTTTATCCTTACCCCCAGCTGTAGTTCCCCCAGGGCTGGACCTGGAGAGGTGCTGTTCCCCTTGGACCAGCAGTGGGAGACCACTTTTCTGCTAGTCCTGCTCCTCATTTTCTGGAAACTTTCTATATAATAATTAACATTTTATTAGCTCCCCATCTGAGATTTTAGTTTCTTCCACTGATTCCTGCATTTCCACCTGCATTTACCTACCAGTCTTGGATTCAGAAACTACCCAAAGCATGTGCTTGACTTTGAGCATAAGCTTAAAATTCACCAAGTGTAATGAGCATCTGCTTGGAGTGAAATCTAAAATTAAATGTCCTTCCTGAATAAAGATGTTCTCCTGAGTCAGCCCCTGCATGCACTGCCTTAGAATTGGCCCTGGCTGTCCCTCGAGTGTGTCAGACACGCCAGATGCTCTCAGAAGTGATAAATCTGATGAAAGAATTCATCTCCCAGTCATAAAGAAACCACAAGTTTCCTTCACTTTCAGTCTGCTGTTTGATATCATTGGCCAGCATTTCTCCTCAAAAACCATCCCCCGGTGAAGTGCCATCCCCGATAATCTGGTTTTTGCAGCCTGATTTACCCACTGCACGGAGATGTTTGTCACCCTGCTGTATCCTCTGCATTTCCTACCTTGGGTATTCCGAATATCTGGGGGAGGAGGCTTTTTCCATGTCCTGCCCAGGGAATCTCCATGTGACTGAAGTCTGAAATCACACGGCGATTAGAGCATGGATTTATGTGTATAATTTCCATGAAGTATACTTCAATGCACGAGATGAATTTTAATCTGGAGGTGTTCCAGTTTAAAAATGGCCAAGTAACTTAAAATAAAAAAAAAAAATAAATAGATGAATAAATAAGTAAATAAATAAATAAATAAATGAAGTTTTTAAAAGTGTAGGAAAATAGGCACCTCACAGTAAGAAAATTAACCTGAGGGAGAAAATCCCTCCCAATGAACCTTCACCTGGAGCAGCTGAGCATTTTGTTAAGAGCTGAACACACGAAAATCATCTTTGTAATTGAGGAGTCAATTGTTTGGAGTTCTTTTGTGCAGCCTTTAAATGAATAACATAAATCACCACGTATGATTTTGGATGTTCGTGGTGCCGAGAGTTCTGTGGTTTGGTATAGGAAGCTTGAAAAAGCAATGTTTTCCAACCTGACTTGAACTAACTCGTATCATCTTATTTGTTATCCTCTGCAATTCTTGTTTTTAAAGGACAGTTTCTGGAATGACAGCTGAGCAACATCAACCTAGCTGTAAATTTTTTTGCTTTTTTTTTTTGCTTTTTTTATATATCCCTATTAGCCAGAAAAATACCTCAATTTTTGGCAGTTGATTAGAACCGCTGACTCTGATTTTTGACTCCGCCATTACATGGTTCTGTGTCAAATAAAGCATTCCAAATTCTTTCCTCGTGGAGAGAGCTGTGTGGCTGGCAGTGTCTCGATGGACTTGCTTGGATCCTGCTTGTGATGTTGGCAGATGCTTTGGTTCTGCACATGCTTGGCTTGAGCAAAGCCTGCACAAACACAGCTTGGAGAGAAATGCGCTCCTTTATAACCTCATTCCCGTGGGTGGTTGATATTCCACTGGCAAACAAAGCTCCCCTGACCCCCAGACCTGGGGCTGCCGATGTGCAGGACCCGGGGTAGGTTTGGGATTGGAGGTTCTGGTTCAGGAAAGTGTCTGAGAGAGTGTCACACCGTGGTTCTGGTGTTTGTAATTCCTTCTGTCCCCCTTCTCACAGGAGAACTGAGGGGCAGGTGGAGCTCTGCAGGGAGGTACTGAGTGTGAATTCCTGGCACTGCTGTGTTGGAAGTTCAGGGATGCAGATGATCCCAGTGCTGAGCCTGAGCGTGTGGGCAAAGGACTGAAGCGTTCCCTCCTTGCAAACTTCAAGAATTATCCTCTTTCCTTCCTCTGCTTTCACAAATGCCCTGAAAACCAAGTGTGGCAACCACTGAAAAATACCAGCTGAAGGGAATGCCTGGTGTTTTCAAAACCTGCTGTTATTTTTGTTCAGGACAAAACGACCCAGCAAGTTAGTCCTGAGCTAACAAATGTCTTCAGCTGTCCCCAAAAGCACATTCTTTGGCAAATAACTGCATTGCCCATAAATAAATATGGTTTCAGTGAGCTGTGATGGAAGACATGCAGAATGGTGAGAGGAAACCTGGAACCTTGGGGAGCAGAGAGCTCTGTGTTTGAGTGTTTGGATGTTCAACCACCTGGCCACCCTAAATACCTGTGTTTAGTTGGCAAAATAGGCTGATCTGCTGAGAAACTCCTGAGGCAGTCCTGGCTCTGTCACAGGTCCCAGCAGCTCAGGGTGGCAGGTCAATATTCCACATCAGCCAGGAAAGTCCAGGTTTTCTGAATTTTTTCTGCGTTTTTTTTTCAGCTGCTGTTTAAATCACTTAACGCTCTGCTGACAGTGACAAATGTCCCAGGTGACTGACTCACACTGGACACACAAACCAGTGGCTTCATATTTGTGCCTGTGGGGTGTGAAGGAACATACCCAGGCTACAATGAAACATCTCATAAAAAGTGAAAATTAAAAAAAAAATAACACCCCAAACCTGTGAAACCACATCCATAAATTTGTTCCTTATAGTTTACATACTCTTCACTGAACTCAGTGAGAATGTAGTGTTGTGTAAAGATAAGCCAGCTGTGAGTGTTTGCAGGACTGGAATTCATGTCTGTGGTGTTATTTTCAAACCCAAAATGAGATCATTAAAAAGAAATCCAGCAGTTACAGTCACCAAGTGACACATCACAGGTACCAGCAGTGTCCTTTGTTGAACCTAGGAACTGAAAAGCTATGAAATATTACCATTTAACTAAAACATAAATCTTGGTTAGTTTAAGGAAAACTTTTTTACTTTTTCTTTCCTGTTCTTTTTTCCTCTTTTTATTTTTTTTTTTTAAATGCCAGATCATAAAAATAAAGTGACAGTGGCATGAATAACATTTTTGGGCACTTCCATCATAACTTATTTGCCATTTACAAATTTAAATGGTTTGGGTTGGAAGGTACCTTAAATCCCATTCAGTGCCACCTCTGCCATGGCAGGGACACCTCCCACTGTCCCAGGGTGTCCCAGCCCCAGTGTCCAACCTGGCCTTGGGCACTGCCAGGGATCCAGGGGCAGCCACAGCTGCTCTGGGAATTCCATCCCAGCCCCTCCCAGGGAACAATTCCTGCCCCAAATCCCATCAAACCCTACTCTGAAGCCATTCCCTGTGTCCTGTCCCTCATCCCTTGGGAATTGTCTCTCTCCAGGTTTCCTGCAGCTCCTCCAGGCCCTGCAAGGCCCCCCTGAGCTCAGCCCAAAGCTTCTCCTGGCCAGGCTGAACAATCCAAATTCTCCCAGCTTTTCCTCATGTCTTGGTGGTTAAAATAGAACTGTGTGGGATGCTGGTTACAACTCCATGGAGGAAAAGAGGATCACCCCTCCATGAAGATCCTCAAATCTGGCTGGAGGGACAGTGTGGGACAGGCTTTCCTCAAGGACATCCTGTCCAGATTTCCAGTGCTCCTTTTGGGGAAATGCAGTAGGAATTTAGATCCAAATGTTTTAACCAGGAGTCTCATCTGTAGACATGTCACCGTCCTGCAGTGTGAGAAATTCTGGGATGATTTTGGAGTGGGTAAAATCAAGTGATTCAAAGTCAAATCCAGAGAGAATCATTTAAAAATCCACCTTTCAGCTGAAAATGGAGAGGCAGACACACCATGCAGGTGACTGCCATGAAAAGTTTGGCATTTTCTGGGGCCAGGCTCAAAGCACAGATCCTGTCAGAATAAATGCCCCGTTCCATGGAATAATGCTGCACACAGAATTTAATTCCTGTTCTGCTGGATCCCAGGTAATTGTGAGTGGTTGTTGGGAAAGTCACGGGCCACCAAGGTAATTCAACACACATGCTGTAGCAAGCTTTTCACGCATGTCTGATAAGCTTCTCACAGTTAGGAGAAGGTTTTAGGGATTCTTTCCTCAGCCTTAAATCGTGCTTTAAATCCCATCAATTATTGGTTCCCTCCCTGTTTCCACTTCTGCTGGCTTTTTGTTATTGGGCAGTACTTTCTGTGCCTTGTAACACGATTAACTTAGAGCCCTCTGAAACTCAGAATTTCCAATTCCCAGAAAACTGTGATGTTGTGTGATTTTGTTGAATTCCCAGTGGGTTGAAACTTTACTCCCATTGGAGCAAAAGCAGTTTTGCCATTCGTGCTGGTGGAAGCAGGACACTGTCTTTATTTTCATTTATATATATTTATTAATTGATACTGTATTCTTATTCTCTATTTATTTCTTAAAACACTGTGTGACCTACAAAGTGCTCTAGATATGGGTAAAAAAGTTATGATGATCACAACAAATCCCAGGTCTGGAAAAGCTCTGAGTTAAATTTAACTTGGCAATTAACTATATTCAGTGTTCTATTTCTAAATGCCCACAGTTTTTATCCATTAAAGTAAATGAGTAGTCCCCAGGAGAAAATATTTTAGTTAATCGTTGCCAAGTCCTTTGATTTCACTGTAGTACTTTAAAGATAATAATCTCATTTTCTTGTATGCTGTTGGAAATGTCTTTCTCTAGACGTACTGAGGTTTGAAAATACAGAAATCAGATCAGGTAGGGCTTAATGTAGAATTTCTTGTGTGTTTGGAATAGTTGGTATTTGACACCAGGCCTTACAGATCCAGAGTGATCAGTATTTTAAATTTAATTTTGTAACTGTTATAAAACCATGTAGCTAAGCAGTATAAGTTAACAGAAATTTTTTTTACTTTATTTTTTTTTTTTTACCTCCCCAGGCATATGGTATTAGTGGGTCTAGCAAGAGACAGAAATATCAGTATCAGACAGTTACAGAAATGTGTGAATTTTATCCTTTTTGGATCATGCAGCCTGGTCTTGGGAGTATTCCTAGAAGATGTAACTTCACACTTCCCAAATACTTAATTTCTAATGAATTTTTTGAATCTTATGGCAAAATAGAGAATTTCCCTTTGGTGGAGGGCAGCTGTCTAAGTGGAAAAAGTGATTGACCCTGAGGTAAAAGATTGATGGGGAATCCATTTTTTTGCTGTTTTTCACATATTAAACTACCCCTGAGTTTATAATTAGCATAAAAGTGTTTCACAGCCCTGTGAGTTTCTGTCTGCTGCAGTGGGGATGGGGTTATCCAGAGCGTGGGCATGGAGCTCAAGGTGCTCAAAGAGTGGCAGATTTCAGTTTTTGAGAATGATCTGTATTAGCCCCGGTCTTTCGGGGTCACTGAGTTTCAAACACAGATATTCCACATCTGTTTCTTGTTCACAGCCACTAACAAAGAACTACAATATCGAGAGAGTCCCAAGCAGCGGAGTGTGAGAGACACTTTAATAGGTTCCATTCTTGATGAAAATCTTGGAGCAGCCTCGCTAATACGGGGTAGAAATCCAATATTCCAGACATGTTTGCTGTGTGCAGTGGCCGTCAATCCAGGGCTGGGAGGACTTTGAAGGACACTGCCCAATAACCACTTCAAACCGTTGTGTAGTTCAGTCAAAATTACCTAAAACATTTGGAAGAAAGTGAAGAAAAATGTTGGCCTTTGCCCTCGAGGTTGCTTCTTTTTTCCTTGCAGAGAAGTTGATTTTTTTTGGAAGTATTTTGGTTTGGTGTTTTGTCTTGTTTTGGGGCTTTTGTGTGTGTGCTGCATTATCATTTTCACTTAACCAGCTTTAAATTAGCATCGAACATAAACCAAATAGGTTTTCATATCAGTGGCAACTTTGAGCTGAAAATTTCAGTGCACTTTAATTTATCAATTAATTAATCAATCCGTGCAGCACCCCTTTGGCATTTGGTGGTACAGCTTGATATTTCAGAGGTGAGAAATGAAAAAAGAAAGGAAGGAAAGTTTAGGTGAGATTCATCTCACATAAGCAGAGTTGTCCAAAAGCTGGGAATAGCAGATGATCTTCCCTTTGTAGGGAAGATAAGAGAAATACTTTAAAGGTGCAATTCATCTCATCTTTTTCAAGTAGCAGGTTGGAGGTGAGATTGAACAAAATTATGAAGATGGCTGTGTTGGGAATTGCAGAAATCTTGGATAACTGGAGGAGTTCTGGCACCTGCTTTTAAAATCTTCAAAGTCTGATGAAGTGAATCCCACTTCAGCAGAGAGGGATTCAATTCCCTATCTGCAAATGAGTGCAAGCACTTCCCTGTTATGAAGAACATGAATTGATTGTTGAAAATAATTGCAGTGTCATCTGAACAGAGCTTCTGTTTCATTTCCCAGCTCTGTGGTGTTTTTTTTTTATGTAGCCACTAGAGCTGGTCTCCAGAAAAGGTGGGCAAACAGTGGTGTAAGCACCAAAAATATTTTGGCTGGTAAAATCCTAAGAAGCTTGGGTCACAGGTAGGAGTTTGTAAATTAAGTATTTTGATTTTCACTTTGAAAACTTCCAGTGTTTCTTTTCTGTAAAGCTTTTTCCATGGGAAAACAACCCATTCTTGACTGTGATTGCTTCATGAAGTAATGTTAAATGAAAAAGGTGTCCCCAAATCAGGCTCTTTCCCATGTTTTCAGCTCTTCCAGAGAGTGAATTCATGGGGGAAAAGTCATGAAGGAATTGAGGTGTTAAATGGCTTGGAGCAGCTGAAGGGAAGCAAAAGTGGGAATGCACTGAAGACAGCCAGCCCTGAGTGCAGGGTGCAGAGTGATGGGGGGTGTCAGGGCAGCAGGAAAAAAAAAAATCCTTTTTTAAAGTATTCTCTTTACTGAAAGGCATCAGTGCTGACTCGGGAAAGAGCTGATCGTCGCCTGGTGTGGAGGACGCTCCTTTCCAGGGGCAGGGAGCACCATCTAGTGACCACAGGGCTGCCCACAGGGCAGGGAACAGGGACGGGCCTGGGGACACTTCCCTGCTCCTCCTCCATGCTGCGAGGCCGGGCAGGAGGGGGATTGAGAGGCACAAAAGCTCGGAAGCAGTGCTGGAGGAGAGGATGCTGCTTGTGGGATGCAAGTTGTGTTGTTGTGATCACTGATGATTATTTTAATTACGTGGCTTTATGCCGGTGTGCACGTTTGGATTTTGGGGAGTGCAAGTGCCCGACTGCGCTCACAGTGGAGCTGTGGCTTCCTGCTGCAGCCGAGCTCCACATTTCCAGCCATGGGGCAGTGGCTGTGAGCCCATCCCAGAGCTGGATCCTGTTTTTACCCAAGATGGAGTTTGTCCTGTGCCCTCAGACCTGGTGCTGCATCAGAGCCACTCGGGCACAGAGGGAAGAGGTCCCTGCAGCAGCCCCAAAGGCACAAGATTCCCGGGATCAGGGGATCTGGGGAGCAGAGCCCATCATCCCTCAGCTGCTGATCCTGCAGCCCCTGCGGGCACATACTGGAATTCCTTTCTCTCCTGGGCACGGTTCTGAGTGCCTGAGTTCTCTGTTTCACTGTTAAAACCCTGCTTGGGAGATCTTTTTTTGTGGTGAGGGGAGATTTTACCCCTCTGTGGGCAGAGTTACTGATGTTTTCATCAGAGCCCATGGAAAACTGGGAATTAAAGGGACACAGCCCAGCTGAAGGGCTTGGTGGGAGTGTACTTGACCCTCACACACCAAACTGGGCATGGCCAAACTGATTTTGGGAGCTGCATTTAGGCAAAATGCTGAATTTTTTTGAGTGGATTGCGACCTGTGTCGACATGTGTCTTCATGAAGTAGCAGTAATTTGCTTGGACTTCTTAAAATCTGCTTCCAAAAAGTGCAGTTAAAATTCTTGTATTGTGCTCCAGTTTTTTCTATTTGTAGCCTGGTCCTACCTAGAGGAGAGCCTCTTTTTCACCTGGAAGGTTGTTGAGAGGAACAAAACTCAGTTATTTTCTCTGCTGTCTTTTCTTTTAGTACCCACCACTGCAGACAATCTATGTACCCATATCCAGCACAACATAAAGGTGAATGTGTCTCCAGTTTTCCAACTATTTCCCCAAATATTTTTGTACAGTTCAAGGGATGAAGGTCACTTCACTATTCTCTAATCTCTAATCTCTTGGTCAGCCCAGAGCAGAGTTCTTGCTTTACCTCCCAGACAGCAAGAAGGATTACAGAACCATTTATGTAGGGAATATTGCAAAGTATTTCCTTCGTGTCTCATAGAAATATGGAATGGTTTGGATTGGAAGGGATCTTAAAGATCTTTTAATTCCAACCCCCTGCCATGGCAGGGACACCTTCCACTGTCCCAGGCTGCTCCCAGCCCCAGTGTCCAACCTTGGGCACTGCCAGGGATCCAGGGGCAGCCACAGCTGCTCTGGGCACCCTGAGCCAGGGCCTCACACCCTCACAGGGAACAATTCCTGCCCCAAATCCCATCTAAATCTACTCTCAGTTGAAGCAATTCCTCTCTGTGCTGTCACTCCCTGCCTGTGTGACAAATTCCTCTCACGTGAACCCATGTAAAACACATTTTAGTTGTTTTCATACTGAACACGTTTCTGGTACATCCTAGAAAGGATGCAACAAGCAAAACAACTTTTTTTTTTATTTGGAATTTCATCTTCTTCATTTAGGACTCGGTCTGATAATTTCTTTTGCGTGATCAAACCAAATCTTCAGGTCTGTGCAGGGCTCTGTTGTTTTAAGCAGGCTTAGATCAGCACAGATTGGTTCCTTCATCTCCAGTTTGGAAAGATCTTCTCTGAAGAGGGAACTCTTGAGTCCTAAAGGTAGAAAGCTCTTCAAGCAGAGTTTAAGGGTGTTCAGGAAAGAGTTTGAGCACAGCTGTAACTCCAAAACATGTGCAACTCCCCTGCTTTGATCAAGACACTTAAGCACATGTTCAGTGTTAACACATGCTGGGGAATTTTGCTGCTCCGTAGTTTCCAGATGCAGGCTGAAGGCAGGAGAATATTCCAGCTGAAAGGATCCACGACAAATTAGGGTGACAAACTTCAGAGAGAAATTAGAGGGGAGCATTAGGTGACTTGTACAGATTTTTTTTTTTTTTCATGTTTTAATTCTGTTTGTTGACAAAGTCTTTCAAACTCACAGGGCATTGTTTCAGACAATAACAGAGTTGCCTAATATAACAAAAAACATATTTTCTTTCCATTTAACCTTAAAAAAATCAGAAAAGAAAAAAATAGTAGAAATGTTTGTAGTCTTTTTCTTTTGCAACTGGATGATGGTGATTTGATAACCCAATATTTTCCTTGCCTCACAATACCAAGGCTCTGCTTGCAATTGGATTGGCCTCAGCGTAAGCACTCAGAAATCTGCCTGTGGGTATTACTTTGAAAGTCAAATAAACTTCCCTGGATTCTTTGGCACAGAATGTGTGCCAGTTTAAAATGGCAAAATCCTTACTGGGCTGGGGGCTCTGTAAAACTTATATAATAATAATAGAGCTCAGCAGTGCCTTATGCTTCCAAAATCCCTGTGTAAACCAAGAGGAGGTTTGTGTATATGGAGGTGGGATGGAGAAGAATCATTACTAAAATCTGCTTGTGAATGAATTTGTTAGATCCTCTCCACTGGGGAGCTGGAACTGATACTTGCAACCTCTTGATATATTGGAGGAAAAACCAAAATATCAGGGGCTTAACTGCAGTGGAAGCCACCCAACTGAAACATTATACAATGCTTTGAAATTTCAAGAGAAAGGTTCTAATCTTTTGGCTGTCTTGCTCATTGTTTGGAGATGAAAAGGGAGGAAATCAACATCCCCATGAAATACAATTACTATAAATTGCTTTCTTTTCATACTGTTCATAATGAAAATAGGAAGGTTACCTACTCTGCAGGAGCACTTTAATTTGGTGGATGCAGACTGCAGGAGCACATTCAGCAGTGCAACACTGCATTTCTATATGAACCAGCTAATGGAGGATATAAAATACTGTACAGCAGTGCTGACTCCAGATTGCTCCGAAGCCATGAAAAATCATCTTTACAGTGGAAGAAACCAGAGCTCCTTAAAGTGAACTCTAAAATTGAGCTGATCTTGTGCAGGGAGCTGATCCTGTGTCCCAAAGATTGGATTCAGTGATCTTGGAACTCTTTGCCACCTTAGTGATTCTGTTTGTCGCTGTTGTATGCAGGGATTCCCAGCACTGTGGTCCCCGTGGGACACTTGGAAATGAGAATTTCCTGGATCTGGCAGAGCCATTCCCATCAGCAGGGGAGGGTGGATGAGCCTTTGCTCTGCTCTGCTTTGGGGGAGATGGAGCAGCACCTGCAGGGAAAATGAGTGAGGGGCTCTGTGTGCACCGCTGGAAAAATGCACTTCACCTTTCGTGGGTCAGGCTGGGAGGGGAAAGGTGAACTGGGACTTTCTGCTGTCTTTGTGTGGAAAAAGTGTGTGTTGAATGCCAGCAGTCATCACCAGCTACAGAACAACGCTCCCATTTCCTTTTTGGTTTTTTTCCCAAGGAGCAGGAGAAGGCGGCGTTGGGAGAGGGTGAGGTCATCTGCTTCCACTAAATAATGCTGCAACGAGCCATTCACTATTTCTTGTTCTTTTCATTCTACCAGAGTCCCTGGCCAGAGGGCAGGACCTTACTACAGCTGGAATTACCTGCCAAGCAACCTGTCCATGGTTGGGTGTTGTCATAGAGAGCAGTGAAAATTATAAACCTGTTAGAGTAGGACCAGCTTTTTAAAGTTGTTTTTTGAAAAAGGAATAAATTCTGACTTGTTCTAATGTTTCCTTCCATTTTTACGGGTTGTATTTCCAAGCTTTTCTCTTCAGGCTGAAAGCTCAGAATCTCTTGACACCAGGAATTTTATCTTTTATGGAAACCTAGAGAATTGTGAGGCTCCCAAGTGTGAAATGGTTGTGCCAGCACTGGATCCTGAGTGGAATACCCTGGCTGGTACTGTAGAAGCATTTTGCCTTTCTTACATTTTTTATTTTTGAAAAGTTCAGGTCTTTTATACAAAAGCCTGGGACAGGGACAGTGTTTTGTTTGCACAGCTGGGAATTCTGGGGTGCCCCATGACTGCCAAGTGCTCCAAAAGGACAAATAAAAATATAACACTGAATAAAAAAAAATGGCAACCACGCTCTAACCAGGAAGGGAAGTGCCAGTGAAACCATCTCATTTCCATTCATGGATAGAGCTGTGAATTAAGGGAAGAACATGGGAGATTTAAGACTCTTTATGGCATTCAGGCATCTGCTTTTGAAGTTTTATGTCTTTTTGTGACTTCCTCTCCTTAGTAGGACAGAGACATCAAAAAGAAATGATTGTCCCCAACCTATCTGCTTCTTCTCTAAGGAAAAAAAAGTGCTAAATCAGATAGGCTGAAAGTGTCAATAGCTCAGGAATGCAGGAATGAGCTTAATGGACAAATATAGACGTGGTGTAAGCAGGGCCAGACATCATTAACATATTTGGAGTTACACCCATTTATACCCAGCCTGGCTTTGGCCCTGCATCAGCAATTCCCCAGTGAGCAGCCTGCATCAAGGCACTGCTGAGTTTGGCCCATTCCATCTGACATCTGCATCCTGCCTCGAAGTGGCCTGTCACACTTACTGCACATCAGATCACACCTGCCCAGGCGGCCACGGGCAATTGACTTTTTTGTTTAAAAAAGAAAAAACAACAAAAAAAAAAAAAAAAAACCAACAACAACAAAAAAATTAAAAATTCAGTCACATATCATCAAGAAAAACAACATTGTTTTAGGACTCTTATCTCTTCACTCCCAAATATCCTGTTTCTTCGAGCTGCGGTGGCCAGGACCAATAGAAACCTCTTCCTGCCATTGGCTGACTTCATTTCCCAGAGTTAGCACAATCTCATCCGCTCTAAACAACCTCATCAAAACTTCTTTCTGGTCAGAGCGAAGCAATAATTATTATTAGCAATTATTAGCGATCAATAATCTTGATCACATTATGGCAAGCACTATTAAGGTAAGGAGGGGGTACCTTTTTTTGTTGGAATTTTTTTCTCACTGGCGTGTTCTTTGGTTTCCTTTATCAACCTAGATAAGTTAGAATTGGGCAACACCCCCACTGCCACAATAGAGGACAACAAGATTTCCTTTGTACTGCCTAGTAAATTTCCTTTTTCCTACTCCAACCATCCGCAAGGCTTAAAAACTTCAAACTCGGAAAAAAAATTGGGTTTTTTAAATTCACTGTTCAGTGGTGTGGATTGCATAGGCGAAGCCCTTTTGTGAGAGCTTCTGAAATTTCTTGTAGGTATCCCTCGGACAACTTGGATGTGTTTGTGGACTGCCATGAGGGGAGAGGGTGTGCGCTGGAAGGAAAAACCGGGTTCCTAAGGGCGCTAAACTTTTGGATACTTTGAAATCTTTCTCTTGCGGATGGGGACACGAATTTTAGCGAGCGGGAAGGAGAGGCACCAGCTCTTGTTTCTCTCTCTCATGCAGGTGTTAATTATGTGCTTTTCTAGAAACTCTTAACCTTAAACTCGGGACCTTTCTGAATCTTATTTTAATGGTGGTGGGAAGATCTCACGGGCGTGTTCTTTTTTATGTTTTAATTTTTTGGACAATAAAAATCTCTTCTTGGTGCATAACTTGATCTCGTGCATGGTTTGTTGGTTTTGGGTTTTTTTTTTTTAAGAATGCCTTTGCTGAGTGTTTTTGGGCTGTGTCACGTAGAAAGTTGACTAAATCTGCCTGTCTGTCTAGTTTTTGTTTCTCTGGACAGCAGTTACCAATAGCTGTGATTAATTGCAGAATGTAACGGTAATTAAGCGCTTTGTGATAGTGAAACTAATTTTGCATAAAGAGCACGGACAGGGAGGACTCTGCGGTGTTGTTTTATCAGGTTTGAGATCAAGGTATTGTCGGATTCAGGACTGAGCTATTTGTTTTCCCCGTGGCACTGTCTGTTTCTTTACTTTTCTAATTATGTCAGAGATTTAATGAGGGATATGGAAAAGCCTGGCCGTTGGATAAGTAGGGCTGCAGTTGGATTTTTTCAGTAAATTCTGCTCCAAGTGTTTACATTTTAAAGTTCATTTGATGCTTTTTGTTAAGGTTTTGGGAATCTGACAGCCTTGCCCGAGGGCAGTGTGATTAAAAAGTCTTAATGAACCTTTTGTTTTTGTAATCACTGATGTTTTCATGGGGCTATCAATAGAGACATGGATCCGACTCTCCTCGGCATTGCTGGCCAGCATCTGTTAAATGCTAAGCAGCTCCTGAAACTGAATTCCCTTCGGTTTTGCTGTGCATTTCAGAGCATACAGGACATGACAGGCACTTAATGAAAATCTTGAGTTTCAGGGAGTCAAGTTTTGGTTGAAAGCAGGGCTGTGTACTGAGGTTTTAATGCTGGGTTTGCTTCTTTTAATCAGAATATTGATACAGAATTTATTTTCAAAAGTAACGGCACCCACGAGATCCGATGCGGTTTGCATTTTAGGTAACTCCTGTTATTTATTTCCTTTATGTTTTGTATTGACTGGATTTTAATAGAAGATTGTTAAATGATACCTAATTGTTATTATTTGACCTCCACCTTACACTTAGAGAACTGTTTTATGCATCTGGTAATGCAATGTACTCAGCAAAATGGAAAAATGTCCAATTCTCGCTCCTCATCTGGAGCGTGAGTCTTGCAGGAGGTCTCAGGCAGCACAAAATGTTGAGAATTTTGCTGCCCAGGGTGCTGGGAAAGCCTTACATGCTGTAGCAAGAATTAAAATTTTATTTATGCAAGTGCAGAATGTGAAATGACGGGAAAGAAGTGACAGGTGCTTTCTACTCGAGGTGCAGGAAATGTGCTCTGACAGGAGGCTGAGATGGTCCAAAGATTTTCAATTCCTCTTCTATGGGGAGTGGATAAAGAAGCCTTTTAACCGAAGGGTTTCTGAAATACAGAAATTCCGTTTGAAGGCCAGGCAGGTGTTTGTTTAGCTTTTGCTAAACTGTTACACACATATATATATTTAATAATATAAATATTTAATATAACGGCTTGTGTTGGCTGCTGGCAGTGGGTAACCCAGCAATCCCAGTGTGCTCGAGGAAGATGGAGAGCCTTATCTGGGAATTCTCTGACTTCTTTAGGGAAGCTGTGGAGTCACTAAATTTCAGAATTAGGATGTGAGTGGTTCTGTACCTGTTCACAATTGGGCAGAAACTTCTTGGAGCCCACAGCAGTGCAAAGGTGACCTCCCAGTCAGGGTGTCTGGTTCATCCTTTCCCTCTCACCAGCCTGCAGACGGACCCGTGGGACACAAATCCTGCTGGCATTCAGCAGGAATCAGGCTGGGCTCACTGGGGCTCACTGGGCTCTGGGAAGGCACCCTCCTCTGGGAATCTCACCCTGCTGTGGGATTTTGGGTGCTGGGTTTGACATCCTGAGTGTGGTTTTCCCAAGGGATCACTCTCTCCTCACCCCTGCCCTCCTTCTGCTGCTCCCTGCTCCTTTTTCCCCAGGAAGGGGAAAGCAGATTTCTAGAGAGGAGGATGAGGATGGGGCAGCAGCACCTTTTTCCCAGGCTCTGGCATGGATGGATAATATTAATCCTGACTTCCCCATGGACCACCCTTCCCCAGGTCAGGAATCTCTCCCTTCTCCGCAAGAAGCTGTGCAGAGGAAGGTGGTGCAAGAAGGTGCCTCCCCAGTCAGGATTTTGGGTTGATATTTCATATCCCAATACCTGCTGCACACTCAGCTGAGCTCTTTTATGTTTTTTGGCATTTTGAAGGATAAAATGTGGGTTTTCAAGTGGAAAAAGTTTCCTTAGAGTGAAGGTTTCAGTGCTGACAGGTTTCCCTCTGGCTCAGGTGGTGTCTGACAGTTCTGTGGTGGCACAGCAGTGCAGAGCACTGCAACTGAACATTATCAAATAAATGCAATTATTTATATTTATTAGTCACACTACTGTAAATACAATTTTAGAACATATCTGAATTAGGGATCAGTCTTTTGTTTGTGTTTTGGTTTATTTTTTTTTTAACAGAATGGAGCAAAAATAATTTTAAGTGTTACCTTGGAGTGAAGTAAAAATAATTATCCTGGAGGTCATTTTGGTGTTTTTTTCCCATTTTCCATCCCATACTGAAGGAAAGAACATTAAATAGAAAAGTACAACTAGAATTCTAATTCCTTGCCATGTTCAAGCCTTGCTCTGTTTCTCTCTTTGCCTGCCAGTGCCATTATGCTTATTCTTAGAAAAACTCTACAGTAATTGACTTTATAATGATTTATTGGTTATACTTGTGTATATTTCTTTAACTTACACCTGAATAGGCTCACATCCACTCTTAATGATTATTTTCTGAAGTGATGTTCGTATGGAATCTGTGGTTTCAGGGAGAAAAAGTCTTGTGTATTTGATAAAGGACAGGAGAATCTTTGTGGTTTCTGAGGCTTGAGGGCGTGGATGCACTGATTAAAGCAGAATATAGGGGACAAGATTAATTTTTTTTTTTTTTTGAGGAATATTATTCTGTGGTTGTCTCTATAGCATTACTTTTCTCTCACTTTCTTTTAGAAACTCCAGGTAGTCAGTGAAATGCTTCTGAAAGCTGGAGACAGTTAAGAAATAAATCTGTTCTGGGCGTATGGAAATGTTTAAGGCTTTGTTTAGAGGATTGCATCTGCACTGAGTCCAGCAGAGCTGACACAGTAATTTGTACTTCTGTTCCTTGCATTAGAGCAATTATAAAGATTATTATCTTTTTTTTTTCCCCTCATCTCAGTTAGCAGCTGATGCAATGGGATATTTGACTTCCAGCCTGTAAACGCTCCTGTAGCTTTGGTGATGTTGCACATTTAAAGCTGAGCACACACCTGAGTGCCACTCCCCACCAATTTCATGAAGGTTTTGTCAATAAACTCAGCAGATTCAGAGCTATGACTATTTCCAGGTAAAGCAGTATTTCTGACTCAAGTAGAAATGTGCAGTTTCAAGGCAGAAATGAGCAGAAGTTATTTTGAGGGGATTTTTGTGTTGTTTTCTTTTCCTTTTAATCAGCAGCTATTTAACTCAGTTGGGTTTGTGTCCTCATCTGCCAAAACAAAGTGAAATATAAGGATTTTGCTTTCTAGAATTAAGTCCCCAGGCAAGGAACAACAGCTGGAAAATGCATATGTTTGGCTGTCTGAGTTTGTTGGTTTGTTTGTTTTTCCTGAACAAGAACTACATTATCCCTTAACAAAATGTTTTTCAGCAAGTTCCCCGTGTTACAAAAGGCCTTTCAGAAATAATGTTCAGAGAAACAAGTGCTCTTGGAGAATGACTTGCTGAAAGATAAACACAGAAGCAGTTTTGCAAAATAGGAATGCCAAAAAAAGATATTTATTTTCCAAGCGACACTTTGTAATTCTATAAAAATATATAATGCTGTTTACTCAGGAAGAAGTAGCCTTTATAATGCAAGTTTCTACATCTAGCCAAGAGAATTACTTAGACAATCAGAAAAAAAATAGAAAAAAAGAAAATTTGATTTTGTATCACTTGTAGTATGAATTTTAGCAAAATAAGGGTGATACAGTAGAAAATATCACAGTGCCAAACCTTGTCAGGGTAACTAATTCATTGACTGCAGTGTGATTTTTATCAGATCCATCTTTGAAAAATTATTTCTTCGGATAGATAATTATACCCCAGCCACCCTGCTGTCCTTGATGTACATATTTATATATATTTTATACATATTTGTGTATTAGAGAAGAAAAAAGTTTATGCATTGAAAATGTCAACAAAGACAGGAAAACTTTGAAGCAGTTATGTGAAGAAGGCATCAGTCCTTTCCTTAAAGAATGGATGTGTCTTTGTGGTTGGAGGGGTTGTTTTAAAAGTTGTAACTGAGCCTGCCTGAGGTGGAAAATGCTGTGTCCCTCAGTTTATTCCTGCTCCCTTAAAAGGACTGTATCATCCTGTAAATAATTTATAACAATGAACAGAGGGAGGAGTTTTAGGAAATCTGGTGAGATTCAGCTTGCAAATGTTACCTTTCTCCTTGAAATGCGTCTTTAGGCGCTGGGTTAAAATTTTTATTATGCACAGAGAAAGATTGGACATTTCTTTCAGGAAAGGGATATTAGTGGTTAATAAATAAAATTCATGATGCTTTTTAATAACTGCTGTGTGTGAACGAGCAATTGCCTCTTCTGGTAATTACCATTATCAAATTTGTTCCAAAGTAAAATGAATGAATTGGAAATTATTTATCATAAGAATGCCATTGAACATTAAAAGTTAAAAATGAATGATGAGTAATAATGATTTTTTTTTTTTTTTAAGGGCTAGATGAGGGACTCAGAGTGACCAAGGGAAATGTTCTTTTGGGAACACTGAGTGGAAGGAACGGCTGGGATGTGATGTGCTCCCCTTGCAGCGCTGTTTGTTTGCAGTGTGCATCTCCAGCCGTGGGTGGGAAGTGGTGTCACCAGGCTGGCGTGACCTTGTCACCCTGCGAGAGGAGCTGACTTGCTTAGTCAAAGGTGTGTGCTGCCAACAGATGACAGGGACGGGCTTTATGCAAATACCTGCAGGAAGGGGTGGATCCCTATTTTCGGGAAGTGGCAGGATTCTTTAAAGCTACCTGCCTGATTTAGCAGGGATGAGGGAGCGGCGGAGGCACGATACCGCAAGTGGAGAAAAAAACCCCAGGAGACTAAAAAAACTTTGTCTGACAAATCCCTCATTGCAGCAAGGAGCAGCACGTTAATTCTGCGTGGAAGGGTTTGCATAACTGCAGGAGGTTTTTTTTTAAACCTCATTCTTCAGAGCTGAAAAACATCTTTTTTTAGACTCTCTGTTTATTACCTTGATAAACAGCAAAATGCTGCCACAGCAATTACCTTGATGATAAAGGGTCTGTAGACAGATACTTCCTGCCTTCATTTCCTACCCAGATAAGCTGCCAAAATCAGGGACTACCAATACAGGAAATGCTTTCAATAGGAACTTCCTATCTGCTAATATCTAATTCACTGAGAAGATCTAAGTCCTTCTTGCTTCTTATAAAGGTAGTGCTCTACCTGATACTATTTAAACACTCGAGCCCCTGTACAGTGCAGCTGTTGCTGTAATAAATTTCAAACCAGTGCTGTTATCCTGGACTGTGAAATATCAGCATTTTTCTCTGCACTGGTGGGAAAAGTGCCCCTGCATTTTATAACATTGGGAATCAGGATGCTCCGAAATCCGCTGTCATTCTGTCAGATGAAAAACAAGCATCCTCCCTCAGACTCCTTGTTGCCTGAATCCTTTCCTCATTTCTGTACATCTCTAAGTAAAATACACATTTCAGTAGCACTTGAGGTGGATTTCTCCAACAAATAGTTCAGGGCATGTTCTGGAGATCTTGGAAATTCATGGCCATTTTTTTGCAATCCACAGTCCTCTACATATTCAACCAAAATGACTGAAAGAGAAATTTTGCCCCACTCTGCTGGGAAATAAAACCAAGACTAACCTGTGTGTTGGAACCTTTGCTAAGGAGAAGAGAAACTCAGAGCAAAAGGAAAGGAAATAAAGGCAGAAAACATCCATTGCTAATCATAACTTCAGGGTAATTTGTTTCGGGCACATGAACAGGATGAATGAGGATTTATGAAACCTGGAGTGAAATTGGCCAAAATGAAGTCAACAGTATGGCTTGACTGGGGCCAGGCTTTCACCCAAGTTATTCAGGAGTTCAGCCCAAAATTTCTGTGTTGTTCCGCCAGTGATTCCGCTGGAGTCATTCCAGGTTTCTGCCACTGTGACTGAGATGGGTATTCTGGCCTTTCCCTGCAGAACTGAGAAGTCCTTTGCTGTTGTGGCTCCAGTTATATCCCACCTGTTCATCTGAGATGAGCACTCCCACATTCCGTTATCTCCTCAGATTGCCAGATTCGTGTTGTGCCCTGGGATCTGGGAATCTGGTTGGGTTTACTGAGGCTGGGAATCTGAGGCTGGATCCACAGGCCCTTCCAGTGTACACATCCCTTGGAGATTCCTTGGCTGTGGGACAGGAGAGCTGCTCCTGTGGGCACCTGACCCAAAACCCCAGATATTGCAGAGGGTTCTGCAAGCTGGAGGTTGATTCTGACAAGCGGGTGAAGAAGCTTTAGGAAGTTGCTCCTCGGCTTTGGGCTCACAGGGGTGCTGGGGAAAATGCACACTTTGTCCTGAAAGCAACGTTCCTCAGATGTGGTTTAGTCAGCTCTTATCTGCTCACATAAATTTTTATTATTGTTAATCTTTGGCGTGCTCACATCAGCTTTCCTCATGCATCAGGTATTCCCTTGGAAGTGCTCAAAACTGTTGCTTTTTACTAATCAAATCAACTCACTAAAGTGGTGGCCAGAGACATTTTTCACATAATTTCCATGCAGGCATTACCCTTTAAAAAATTTTCCTGCGATTTGTCATCGAGGCATCGTTACCTCTGCTGTTTTCATGGAATTCAGAATCCGATTGTTTAGTCTACGTAAGGGGGGGAAAACGAGGGGGATCCTGTGCCTTTAATGTTGTTTATAACGGTTGGACAGAGCTTGTCAGGTGAAGGTTAATTGCTCTCCAGTTAAAGCAGTTCTCTGCACAGATGGGTTATCAGGGCTGAACACTCGTTACAAGATTAATCTCGTTTCCGACAAGACTTCCCTTTCCTCCAACTGATTTTCGCTCAGCCATTGGACCTGTCACCAGCCGTTGAGAGGAGGGTGGGTTACCTCTGGGATATTAATGCCTGTGAGCAGAGAAACAATGCAGAGCGTGTGTCATATCGGCGGGGAACATCTTTAGGAGACAGCACATTTCAGAGCTCTTCTGAAGGTCGAGATTCATAAACAACAGAAACAATCAGGAGTGTTTGTGTTAACCCTCCTCATGGACACAAACTCGTAGGCTCCTTTTTTGTGTCCCTCCTCATCTCTTTGGACCTGTTTTTTTAGGTCCAAAGGCGTGTTTTTGGTGAAAACTTTAGCCAACAAAGCGCCCCTGGTGAGATGTGGAACCCAAGATGCTTCTGTGCAGTCGATCGATGGACGAGGCCTTCAGTCGATGCTTAGATGAGAGGCAATAAATCATGGTGACCACTATAAGAAATTCAAACTTTGGGAGTTCTGTCTAAGCAAACCTGTTGAATTTTCCTCTTTTTCCAAGCTGGAGTCACTCAGAGATGGATCCACTGGGCTAGAGAGGTATGAGACGGATGTGAAGTGTGAGGAGAAGCAGGCACATCATGTTCCTAGCACAATATTGCCGTTCTAGCCAAGGCTGCACGGCTCTGCCAGTCCAGGCTCATCCTGAGCATTTGGATGGACTGAGTTCAAGGAGGCTGCGGCACGAACACAAAAGTCTCGCTGGAGTTTTTGGGTTTATTTCAGGAGTTCTGACACAACCAAAATAACACAACTTGGCAGAAGGCTCTGGCTTGCCAGGTTTCTGCCACGCAGCTTTAGTCAGTAAATTCCGAAACGCTAAACAAATATTCAAGGCAACAAACAGGGTAGCTCTGATGTTTCCTTCGAGTTTCCTGTCCTGGCCTGGGATCAGCTCCATCCTGTTGATGGTGCTGAGTCTCTTCATTGACTTCTGTGAACTTTGAGTCAGGCTGGGTTGTCCCAGCCAAGAAATCCAGCTCTGTGGAGGGTCGTGGGCTGCACGGCATTCACTGGATGATTTATTTTTAGTTTGTTTTATAAACATGCAACAAAAGTAATAAGTTACATAAAAAGCAAGTTTTGTTAAAAAAACCCCACTATATCTACAACTTTCTGAAAATTCCTTAATTTTCTTTTTGAAATTTTCTTCTAATCATCAAGTAGTTTAATAACCTTACTGCTGAATTCTTAGGGCTGCTCATACTAGCGAGATTAAAAATGCATTTTCCTTTGATTTAGAATCCACAGGGTTTAAGGAAATTTACTTGCTCCAGTTATAAAGCTGAAATAAAAGGTAGACAGGAATGTAACCTCTGGATGTCATCCTCTTCAGCACGGTGCATTCAGAGCCAAAGCAATTCAAGAGAGTGAATTCCATTACTGGTTCTAATAAGATAGGAAAAGTGCGTAGTAAATCTTTACAATGCCAACTAAATCACTGGTGCTTTATGCCAAAGGAGGCAAGTTTAGTAGAAAGTTTTTAAATGGGCCAGGTTGAATTATTTTTAAAAGAAGAGAGTCCCTGAGAGGTTGTTAAATCTCTGCTTAGGGCCCTGAATAAGGATCTTGTTTTTCAAGATCCTGATGGAGTTGAGCGTTCCTGCTGTCTGTGCTCAGTGAGAATCCAGATGGTTTTGAAGAGGGAAGCTTACACACAACTAGGAATTGTTGTTGTGCCACTTACCTGATGTGAGAAAACCCTTCCTTGTCAATACCGCCTTTCTAGAAAAAGGAAATTGAAAGTGGTCAGATCTTGTTTTTTCCAAGGGAAGGTCTTTGTTTAGCAAAATGATGGAATCTTTAATGTGAGGGTGGGCAGGCCCTGGCACAGGGTGCCCAGAGCAGCTCTGGCTGCCCCTGGATCCCTGGCAGTGCCCAAGGCCAGGCTGGACACTGGGGTTGGAGCAGCCTGGGACAGTGGGAGGTGTCCCTGTCATGGCAGGGGTGGCACTGGATGGACTTTGAGGTCCCTTCCAACCCAAACCATTCCACAATTCTGTGATAGTTTGGTTTTCTTACTTAGAAGAGGAAGCTTTGATCTAGGCATTCAAAAGGAGCTACAAATTCCAAAGCTGTTTGTTGGGCAAGTGGGTTGCAGATTTGACAACTGCGACATCTTAAAAAAAAAAAAAAAATCATTTAAATAGATGTTGGAAATATTTTGAGCTCAAGCACAATCTGTGAAATGTACATGTAAATTACTGACTTTAAACTCATTCTGTGTGAATTTTCTCTCTGCAACAGTGCCCAGATCCTTTGCAATCAGCACTGAATCACAGAATCGTTGGAGTTGGATAGGACTTCCAAAACAACCAAGCCCCAGCTGTGACACATCCCCACCTTGTCCCCACCCAGAGCTCTGAGTGCCACCTCCAGGTGCCACCTGCAGGGATGGGCACTGCAAACCTCCCTGGGCAGCTTTTCCCAATCCCTGAGCTCCCTTTCCATGGGGAAATTGCTCCTGGTGCCACCCTGAGCTGCCCTGGCCCAGCCTGAGGCCGTTCCCTCTGCTCCTGTCCCTGTTCCTTGGAGCACAGCCCGACCCCCCCGGCTGTCCCCTCCTGGCAGGGACTTGTGCAGAGTGACAAAATCTCCCTTCTTTGCTGTCTTCAAATTTACTCCTTTTTCTCCACACCTTCATCACATTCTTAATGGAACCTTTTAGGACCCAGACCACACCAAATTCAGTTTCAAATACCTTTCTCTTCTGAGTGTAGGTCTTGATAAAACTGTTTTCCTCTTTTGTAGAATTTTTATTCGGCCTCTATCCACATCATCTGCTTCTTGGAGGATGCAATTCTTGCCAGCTCTCACCATTTTTATTGGGAATCTTGTGATATTTAGCAACTAAGGGTCAGTTTCTTGAATTATGGGAACATTTGAAATCTTCGGTGTTCACTGACAAAAGGTTCTAGATCTAAAAATTTTACGTTAAAATCCAAAACACAAATGCATTGAGTTTAAGTACTTTTTTTTTTCCAAAGCCTGATCCAAAACTTTCTGGTCATGTTTCTGGTTTGTAAGCTGGGATTCAGATGTTTCCTTGTCGTCAGGTTAAATCCTGTTCCTGAAGGTGTCAAGAAATAAAGCTGGCTGTTCATCCTCTCGGAGAAATGCATTTGCTTTGTAGTAACTGCCAAAACCTTCAGCTCATATTCAAAAAGAAGAAAGGAAAATATTCAAATTTTGCATCACAAAATCGTGATTACATAATCATAAGTAAAGAAAATGCATTTCTAGTTAAATATTCATATATTCTATAATATTTCTATAATATATATTACAGAAATTTTCCCTCCGATTATTACAATTTAGGGGGCTTGAAGGCTTTTATGACAGTGGAAAGGATCAATTAAAGGTTCTCCAGGTTGCTTGAGAAAGTCAGCATGCAGTGGGGTGTCTGGGAGCCCCAAGGCATTGCTTTCCTTTTTTTCCCCCTCCTAATTCTCTGATTCTTTCCTTAGTGAAAAGAAGGGAAATTCAGAAGGTTGAATAAGAAGCTGAGTTAAAATGTTGCAAAAAGTTTTATATGAAAGTCTCAAGGTAGAGGTAGAAAGCAGTGGCATTTGATATTGAAATTAAGGTGACAAGAAAAGAAGTTCAGTTTTCTGTCAGTAAAAATATTCAGGATTCACAGTGACATGACCTTAGAAATAATGGAATTTCAGGGAATAATATATAGTGCTTGCCTTATCTGCCTTCTAATTCACAAATATTTTACTGAAAATGAAAATCAACAGTCTTTTTAGCTGACTCCAGAATTTAGGATCAGAGGAACATAGGGTTCAGTAAGATCATGAAAGTTGGCAGCCACCGTTGTTAAAAAGGAAGCTTGATAAATCCTCAGAATTAACTCTTTTAAAATCCTAGTTAAATAGGATTGGGATGATGCTGAAAATGAAATTTCTGAGCTTGATAAAGACACTGAAACTAGACTTTCAGAAGGAGGAACTTGATCTAAAATTTGATTTAAAATAATTTTCACACTCCTCCATGAACAACTGAAGCAATAATTATCAGTGCCAGTCAGTGCTTACAAAAAAAAAAGCCAAACCAAACTGAAAGGTGGGAAAACAAAATCTGTTGAGGAAGTTCTTTGAGTGATTAGGTGTCCTAAGGAGGACAAAGTTTAGAATTTTTTTGAAGCTTCATCAGATTCGTATTGGAGAGACACAATCAAAAAAAGAAAACCAAAGTCTTGATACTGTGAATTTTCATGGTAATATATAAAGTGCAATCTCCAGTGTTCCAGGGACATTTACGATCCCCAGTTTAAATGAGTGTGAAGGTGGCCAAGCAAAGGGGAACACAGACTCAAACTTCCAAAAAAAGGCTGGATTTGCAAAGAGAGAAGTGCTGTGCAAAATATTGCCTCGACAACCCTGAATTTCTGAGATTCCCTGGCTGACTGTTGTATTCCACACCTTCCCAGAGCTCCAGCCACCAGCAGAGCCCTCTGGTATCACAGACTTCAGCCTGGTTTTAATCATTAATGGTCTTTTCTTCACCAGATTTCTTTGATCTCGTTTCGCACTGCTTCATCTCTTCCTCTGTTTTCTTTTTCACCCAGATTGCAATTTCTTTGCTTTATTTCATCCTCGGTTGCCCTCAGCATCTAAACACACATTTCTGAAGGACAGAGCTGGTTTTACACAGCTTGTCTCTCTTGGAGAGTGGCTTTTCCCAAGGGCTGGAGGGACAGGACACAGGGAATGACTTCAAAGCAGGATTTGATGGGATTCTGGGCAGGAATTGTTCCCTGGGAGGGGCTGGGATGGAATTCCCAGAGCAGCTGTGGCTGCCCCTGGATCTCTGGCAGTGCCCAAGGCCAGGTTGGAGCAGCCTGGGACAGTGGGAGGTGTCCCTGCCATGGCAGGGGGGGCACTGGATGAGTTCTGAGTTCTCTTCCAACCCAAACCATTCCATAATTCTGTGATGTTCCCACAACCATCTTACCCCCAGCAGAAACACGGTTCACCCAACTCGTCACCTTCAACTCTCGTTGAAATGCTTCCAACAGTAGTTTGCTCATGTGGGAAAATCTTTCCCTCTGATTGATGAAAATAAGGGCGGAAAACCAGTCCCAAATGTATCAGCAGCAGCCTCTTGTTTACTCCTGTTGTTGTTGGACGGGACATTTTGCCTTTTTTAATTCCATGTGGTGGGTGCTGACTCCAGCAGAGGACTGGGAGGGGGAATTTTCAGTTCCATCCACAGATCCTCACCGTGACGTGAAGAAATCTGTATTTTCAGGAACAGCTGCTTTATTTTCATGTTCCCATCTGAGACACTTTGATTGCGATTTTCAGAGCTTTTCTGTTTCCCACAGAATTTTCATTAATAGCCTTTAAGAGCTTTTCATCTGACTTAAAATGTGATATTATTCTGCTCAGCTGCTAAAATTGCATGGGATGCTCAGTTAATTCTGAAGCTGTTCTAGTTCTGTATCTATTCATTAGATGCTCTTAGCAGTTATTTGCAAATAGTTCTATTTATGGCAATAGAAGTGCTCATATAAAAGATAAATTTGGAATGCAGATTTTTAGCTACTAAAATGTTTTAAAATGAGCAGTGTGGTTTTCATTGCAAGGATTGGTGGTTTCACCGACACTTCAAAAATTCTGTGAAGTTTAGAAAAATATCCTGGAAATACAGAATCAGGAGCTCTGGACTTTGAAAAAAAAATAAGAACTAATTTTTCAAGTAACTGACTTAAAAATATCTTTTGTACACGTCATCAGTATAATATTCAAGGTCTCAGCACACAAAACCTATCTGTAGAAAAAGTAGAATATGAGAAAATGTGGCAGGAATTTTAAATGTTTCTAGCAAATGTTTTCTGCGCAGTTGTGTCTGAAGCCTGAAGCTTCAGAGGGTCATAAACAGCTTTAAAACACGCCTGGTCAGTGATGAAATACTCGACATGAGGAAGCAAAAAATTTTACTGAAGCTTTAGATCTGTTTTCCATATTCTTACAAAAGAGTTGGTTTCTAAAGATCTGTTTTAGATTAAAGTCTCACTGGAAGTATCTTATAAGAAAGCTTTTATATATACTTAAAAGATGTTCTGAAGAGTCAAGAGTTCCCCTGGTTACACCAGTTAAGCGTTTCTGTTAACTCTGATGGAGCAAAATGAATTTGCTAATTGTTTTGGTGAAATTGGTGTGTGAAATCCTCAACAATCTGTGTTTGGCTGAAAATTTATGGTCTTGAGAAATCAATGCTTTGAACAGATGCCCAATTCAGACTGGGCACAGGATGGAGAGGGACTCAGCAAAGGCCTGGAGGGAAAGGACACAGGGAATGGATCCCAGTGCCGGAGGGCAGGGCTGGATGGGATTTGGGGCAGGAATTGTTCCCTGTGAGGGTGGGGAGGGGCTGGGATGGAATTCCCAGAGCAGCTGTGGCTGCCCCTGGATCCCTGGCAGTGCCCAGGGCCAGGCTGGACATTGGAGCTTGAAGCATCCTGGGACAGTGGGAGGTGTCCCTGCCATGGCAGGGGTTGGAATGAGATGATTTTTAAGATCTCGTCCAACCTGAAACTTTGCTCTTCCTTCCCCTTTCATCAGGCTTTTCTCTTCCTCTTCATTCCACATCTTGCCTGTCATGTGTAGTAGCCTTTCATTGTTTATTATTTTCTGGTCATTCAAATTGAAAAAATAATCTCTGGCACGGCTGTGACAGTCACACTGCTCACACTTTGCATTCAACTTGTGATTTTTATCTATTTCCCTCAGCTTGTGTCTCTTCTGTGTTAGCTGTAAGCATTTTCTGACAAGGTCTGTCTAATCCTTTGCCTCAGTTCTGTGCCCAAGACAGCAGAGTCCATTTATTTCTTGCATAAAATTCATTAGTAAATACTTTTGAGGTGTGGGAAGGTCCCTTTTGCTACGGAATTGCAGCAGTTTAAGTAAAAGTACACAGTAGGAAGTCAGCACGTTGTGACATGAGTGTTGCCCCACATCTCCCTCTCTGCAGAGTGCACCTTTCATGGCCACGCCGGGTCTCGCTGAAAAAATGGTTATGTTTGGGTTTTCATTGCACTGACTGCAACATCTGTGGGTTTGCATCTTTATCAACAGAAAAAAAAATAAAGGAACCACATTTTTCTCTTTCATTGCAGAAGCTGTGCCCCCCTACCCAAAGATTTCAAAGGTGGTCAGATTCTTGAGTTCACAGATTCATAGAATAGTTTGGGGTGGAAGGAACCTTAAAGATCACCCAGTGCCACCCCTGCCATGGCAGGGACACCTCCCACTGTCCCAGGGTGTCCCAGCCCCAATGTCCAACCTGGCCTTGGGCACTGCCAGGGATCCAGGGGCAGCCACAGCTGCTCTGGGCACCTGTGCCAGGGCCTCACACCCTCACAGGGAACAATTCCTGCCCAATCTGACCTAATTTAACCTTCTTTTAGTTTAAAGCTGGTTTTCCTTATCCTGTCACTACATATGCTCATCAAAAGTCCCTCTCCTGCTCTCTTGGAGCCCCTTTAGGCCATGGAAGGGACTCTGAGCTCTCCTGGAGCTTTTCCTGGTGAGCACCCCAGCTCTCCCAGTGTGGCTTCAGCCCTGGGATCAACTTCACAACTTCCTCTGGGCTCTCTGCAGCAGCTCCAGCTCCTCCTGTGCTGGGCCCCAGGGCTGGAGCTCTGCAGGTGGGGTCACACCTGAGGGGGCACAGGGACAGAATTCCCCCTTTCCTGCTGGGGGATCAGCCCAGGCCACAGTTTGAGGAAAATAATTCCAATTGTGTTACTTCTACACTAGTTTTTTTTCTTACTTGAATAATCCTCATGGACAGAAAGGCTGAAATGATTTGTTCCTTCCTTCCTTTTATTCCTTCAAATGCAGAAATGGGATTTTAAAATGTCTTGGTAACATTTATCATTTTCTTTTATCACACGTGTCTCAGTGAGTGGATTTTATTCCTGTGGGGGCTCGGTGCATAGGTTTTCTTGGTCTGCTGAATAGCAGGAGTGTTGGAGATTGCTCAGGTCAGCCCTGAACTAAATGAACAAGCTCATCTGGTTTTCCCTTCTTACCCAACAACATCTATCATTTTGCTTTATTTAGTCCATGCTTTCATTTTATTAGATTGCAGAGAAGCATAAACGGTGTCTGTTTACATTCCTTACTGATTCAGCTTGAAATGCTGACCAACTATAGCTTGAGGAGTCTATAAAAAGGTGGGGTAGGTTCTGGCTCTCAGACATGGAAAGGTGTTCCTGGAAGCTCCAGATCCAGAATGCAAATCAGTTAAGCCTCCTCGACGATTTTGAAACCTCAAATCCTTTGAAATAGCTGGCAACCTGCCTGTTGCATATTTACAGTTACACAACTCACAACTCTTCCCTTCTGTGACTTCTAAAGTTCCTCCTTCCTTTTTTTCTCCTTGGCAGCGTCACAGCAGCTCCTCTGCCTCCCTCTCGCTCTTCCCCGCCTTCCCCCAGCCCTCCTCCCCTTGATTTCTCTCTCTCTCCTTAGTGTGGCACATTGTTCTGGGGAAATGGGTTGTTTGGAGTTCACACTTTGTTTTCCTGCTGTTTTTCTGGGAAGCTGGACGTGGCACGAAAGATATGGGAACAGCTTGTAGGAAATGGGTTTGTTTGGGGAAACAATAAAAGAGAACAGGCTGCGTACCTCTCTGCCCCTCCTGGATGTTGGAAGGCCTGGATTACAGTATGTCAAGACATTTTTGGGGTAATTTTTCAATACAGCCCAAAGAAAAACAAGTAAAAATATTTTTATTTAGCGTATCTTAAGCTTTGCATCCACCCAGCTTCATTCCTTGTAGCAATGTGTGTTAAACGCTTGTTAGCAAGGTGTGGGGGAAACCATCTCAAAGGTTTCTATTGCTGTGGTAAGTGCAGATCTCAGTTCTGCACAGGAGATCCTCTTCATTTGCATTGACATTCTCAGTTCACTTTTCATCGATGCCAGCAGCTGATCTTTTCTGTCTTTCTGGAGCTGGTGTTGGTGCTGTTGCAAGAACCAGTCAATGTCAGAGCTGCAAGGGTCTGGTTTTTGATTGATAACTTTGGTAATCACGAGTTTGGAAGAAATATTGCCACAGGGAAGAGCTGCAGGATTTTTCTTGCCACCACATCAAAGATATTGCCACGTGCATTCTCCTTTTCTTCTTCATGTGTAAAATTAAAAATGGGCCACAACCTGTTTCTGCAGCAGATGAGATTGAGCAGAGAGCCACAAACTCCTACAATCCTAAAATGGTTTGAGTTGGAAGATACAGGTTAAATTTGTGAGGCAGATCTAAAAAAAAAAAAGGAAAAAGAATGAAACAGTTGCGAATTTTCTGAGGTAATTGTTCATATTTTGTGATTTTGAAGATTTTATTTAGAAAGGCGTTGCTTAAATAAAGTAATAAGAACTTAGATTAAAAGCAAAAGCACAGGTGTAAATGGGATTAGATTTTTTTTTTAATGCTGTCACAAAGCAATTTGTTTTCTGTGTTTGTGAGAGTTTCTTTTTGGGGATGGTTCTGTCTGGGGACAATCAAAAGATGTTCACTTTGTCTGCCACAGGTATGAAACAACATTTTCTTCTGATCCATTGATTTGGCTACTTCTCTAAATGCAATCTATCAAAACCAATACCAGTCTCTTGGACTGATTGTAGTTAACATTTGAGCTAAAACAACAATATCCTTACTTTATAGTAGTTCAGCAGAATAAATTAAATATCCTTGAGGAAAAGCAGGCAGTTAACTTTATTGCTGTTTTACTAAACCCTCTCCTGTGTTTGCACCAAAAGAAATGACTAAATGCTGTGACATTCGACCCCGTCTTAATTTCATTAGTCATGTTTTGTGGCAGATGACTAAAATAATGTGTAGAGAAGTATGAATCAAGATATTCATTATAAACAATTATAGGAAAGTATGCTGGGCTATGCACTGCAAAGGTTATCGTGACAGGAAGTCATATTTTACATACACAGTGGGCATATTTGGAAAGTTCATGCTGAATTTAGAAGGATTGCCCATCTGAGCAATATTCCATATGCTCCTGAAATGGGGACTACCATGAGAGCCATGCAATACTAGAAATGTACGTGTCCAGTGTATACATGGGAGCTCCGAAATAAAAGGTGTCTGAGGAAAAGGAAGGGAGAATAACGTAAACAAAAGATTTTCTGCCCCCATGCCATGCAGAAGTGGATAGCAGTGTTAAGAGAGTAAATTTTTAAAAATCAGTATGAATTTGTGGTTTAATTCCAGTTGTCTAATATGGAGAAGTCAGTAAAATATATGGAGTTATAGAATCATGGAATGGTTTGGGTTAGAAGGGACCTTAAAAATAATCTTTTTAATCATAATTTTTTGCCATGGCAGGGACACCTCCCACTGTCCCAGGGTGTCCCAGCCCCAGTGTCCAGCCTGGCCTTGGGCACTGCCAGGGATCCAGGGGCAGCCAAAACTTCTCTGGGCACCCTGTGCCAGGGCCTGCCCACCCTCCCAGGGAAGAATTGCATGCAGACAAAATACACTTGGAAGTGAATAAAAACATCCATACAAATAACGATGGCTTGAGCAGGATTTGCAGAAGCTTTTCAAGCAAGGAGATTCATAAGAGTTGAACGTGGTCAGTTCTAAATAGCAAAATGAGAATTTGAAGTACATAGGAAGGTGAACCATCCGAGATTTGCCTGGTTGGACTTGGTCACACACCCTGCAGACAGCCTTTTGTTTTCCTTTTTGATTTCCTTGGGGGTTATTTGAAGCTAAGGCTGCCCTGTAAGTGCAGACTTTCCAGCAGGAAGATGAGTGACCCCCCGATGACACAGCCACGCTCACCCTCGTGTGTGCACGTGCACAAACACCACACACAGACCCTGCAGGGAAGTGATGGGTCACCGAGGAGCTCAGCTCGTGGCCTCCATCCAAGTGTTATTTCCCTGATGCTCTCAGGCATTCCTAAAAAACGGAGCTTCGCTGGAAAGGAAACTCATTTGGATGCATTTTTTTCAGGTTTCCTCAGTGCAGTGGCTGTGGAGATCTCTTCATTCCTTCCCATGCAAAATGATTTCTGATCACTTTGCTGATGAGCTTGTCCTTGGCACATGCTGTGCTATAGGAAAGGGTGTTTTAGTGCCTAAGTTATTTTTACTTCAAAATTTGCTCAGAGATTGAGGGTGGGATTCTCTAAAAATGTGCATGTGTACATATACTTAAGAGTGTTTGTATATAAANAGCAAATATTAAATGTATCAGAACAAATTAGAAATGTAGCGTAGAATCTCGTAGTTTTCCTTAGATGGTCAGGAAGAGAGTTGCAAATGTTACCAGAACAGCTCACAAATCTTTTAAATAAGATGAAAAAAATCATGTTCAGAATTTTCTCAACAAATTTTCCAAAACCCGTGTAGCAGGGTAGAAGCAAAACTTTTAATTCTGGACAGAGAATAACTCTGATTAACACACAAGAATAGTAATTCTTGAAGAAACCCCAGCTCAACTTCTGAGACTGCCCAAAATGCAAAGGATTTTAAGAGGAATAAAAAAATGGATAAGACTGATGGTCTAGAATGGGATCACTGCCTTGTTTTGGGCACTGTTTTGGTCCCAAGACTCTTTCCCAAGGTTCTTTCCCAACATAATTTCGATCTTTAGCTCCTAGCAGGTGTTGTGTGCAGCCTCAGCTCCCTTCCTGTCGGGCTCTGTGCCACTTTACAAACCTGAAACCCGCTTTGCAAAACAAATTTTTGCTGGAAAGGTTGCTGAGAAAAGATGTTTGTATTTTTTAACAAAGTATAATATTGGCTGCTGCTTCAGATTGATAAAGTCTTGTATCTGAAAACCAAAGTAGCAGCAACAGCCTAGCCCTGGGCTGAGATAGAAATTAAAAGGTTCTTCAAAGTTTTACCAGTTTTCTAGGCATTTTGAAGGTATAGAAGTTAACAGCCAAGCATGAAGGAGCAAAAATCTTGAAGCTTTCAAAATTTATAATTGAAAATACTCTCAAGATGAAAAGGAAGAAAAGTCTATTGTATTCACTGAAAAAAAAAAGGTCATTCAGACTTCACTGCTCAAGCTCTTTCCATGGATGGAAGTGCTAAAATAAGCATACAAAGCTGCAGTTTCATTAAAAACGCAATATATTGTATGCAATATACAATCTGCAGGATATATTTGTATTGTTTCCAGCCCTGGTGATTTAGGCTTGACATAATCATTCAGGAATATGTATTCTGATCATTGTGCTGCTGCACCCTCTTCGTTCAGCTCGTGGTGCAGCGGATAAAACCCAATGTTGTCTCAGTGTTTAAGTCGTTTTCCTGCACTTTTCTCATGCAGGGGGAGATTTTTGAGGTCCACTTTCACTCAGGAGCCTGCTGCAGTTCTCTGGTGGTTGTGCATGGGCAGAGCTGCTTCCAAGCAGCTTGAAGCGCACTCAGGTGTTGAGGCGGGCTGAAATAGGTGCAGGGTGGAAGTTTTCGTCTCTGTGACATCTATAAAAGAGTTTCCTGCTTCCATTTATTAAATCTTGGCTTGGTGTTAAACTGTAAATTTGCACTTTGCTGACAATAAAAACTGCAGGTGAAATAATTGATTGTGAAATGGCAACTCTTCAAATCTGATGCTGTTGCTTGCTCTGGGAGTTTCTCTGCTCAGTGTGATAATTTTAATGTGAAATCATGCTGGGTAGTCCCAAACACAACACACACCTTGGCATGAGGCAGATATGCTTTCCAAAACTGATTTTTAGTAATTCTGTCCAAAGTTTCACCATCTGCAATAACAGAATGGTGATTTTTTATCTTCTGAAGCGCTTGCAGACGTGGAGTTGAATGGCTCATGCTGCAAATATTACCTTATGGTTTGGTGACATTTCAGGAATGACAGTTTATTAGAAATTGTGATAAGGCACCAGGGTCGGCATTTGAATTTATAGTATTTCAGAATTTGTTCATTAAGACACAAAATATTAAGCCTTTGGGCTCAGCCACGAGGCCTCTGTTCGCGTTAGCGGTGAAGTCAGAGTTACGCAGAGAGCGCTGCAGGATCAGGCCTCAAAACATCTGCTGCCGTTTCCCAGAAATGAATCTAGCCTGCAATTTCATAACATCAGTTTGATGGATGCTTGATTATTCCTCTTTTCAAGTGGGGCTCCAAACATCCTTGTATTTTTCTCAGCAAGAGGTGAGGAGAGCTGATAAGTGGCAGCACCGGGCCTGTGTTTGGATTAACACGGAGTCTCCAAGTGCTCCCTGAAAGGAGGTGGAGGATGTTGGCTGAGCTGGCAATCAGATTCTCATGGGTGGAGGTGAGGACAACATCTGTCTTTCCTATCTTGTACTTGCCAAGGCTTTTTGTTGTTCCTGAACTCTCCTCATGAATATAATATGTGGGTTTTTGTCCGATCTAATGAATCCAAGGCTCGGAGATTTAGAAGGAAAACATCTTCCAGATGTGTGTTGCAATTCCTGACTCAGGTGACTGCATTTTAAGCAGTAACCTTTTCCAGTATGTTCCCCAAACCTTATTGAATATCCTTCTTCTGCAAACGGTCAGGAGAGACTTGTACAAGCATCATGATTAATAAGGTACAGCAAGGCTAAAACATCAATCATTTGCCTTTTGTTTCACCCGATTGCTGCTGGATGCAATGAATCCAAGGCTCAAAGGCTTGGCTTTGGAGCAGGGCTGCAAATTCAGGCTCTTTAAGCAGTTCAAGCCCAGCTTGTTTCCTCGTGCAGTGGTGCCTGTTGCAGACGTGAGCAGAGTCTCAGACTGGAAGAGTTCCCACTGCTTGGGGTGGTTCTGGTGTCCAGCCTCCCCGTGCTCTCTGTTCCAGCCTGGAAATTACATTCCTGGCCTGTTTGAAATTAGGATTTCACTCCAGATGAGCAGCTTCCTAGAGCATCAGAAGATGCAGTCTGAGAGAGGATAGGTAGGAGAGCAGCTGGCAAAAAGAGTGACTCGGTCAAATCTTGTGTACTCTCCTCCACACTCTCACCTGCCCTTTCTCTCAGTAACAGCTGTAATTCAATTTACAAACCTTCAACAACAAATGTTATCAGGTATACAAGGGACACCAAGAGCAGTGAAGCATGGAAACACTTAAGGAGCTAATTGCATGACCTTAATGAGAACAATCTTCCCTCAGAAAATGCAGGTCCTCTCCAAATGTGACTGTTTATTAGAAAGTTTTAACATCTGCAGAACACACGGTGGTGTGTTACGATTAATCCTCATAATAAACAGTTTGGTGAAAGTTTTCGTATAACAGCTTTTGGTCTAATTTAGAATGAAAATAAGTTGCAGAATGTCAGAATTCTTTTTAGAGCAGAGAGGGTTTTTCTGACCAACTGTAGACATCTGAGAAGTGATAAGAAACAGCCCATGTCTGAATGGCTTGTGGCTGTAGGGAGGTCAGGGCTTGTGCTTACCTGTGCACTATCCTGAAATCAGATTAGAAAAGTAAAATGTGTTTACATCGATGAGGAGAAATGCTATAAAACTGGCGTCAAAAATAGATTGTATGCATATGGCAAAGTTAATTAAAAGTTCTTTATTGCAGTGTTGTTGTAAGCCAAGGATAACAGGTCCTTTTGGGAGTCTGGGAATGCTGTTTGAAGAAGCAAAAAATGCATTTTGTTTGTGTAGCATCTCAGTGTACAATGAGGGGTTTTGCTGTGTTTGTGTCCCCTCATTCATCCTCCTCCTTGGGTGCAGTTCTTGCCCAACCCTGTCCACTGGCTTTGGACACTTCCAGGGATGGGGAATCCACAATTTTTCTGGGCAACCTGTGCCAGGGCCTCACCACCCTCACAGCCAAGAATTTCGTCCTAAAATATGATACAAACCTGCCCTCCTTCAGTTTAAAACCATTGCTCATGAAAAAAAAAACCAAAACCAGTTCACAGTTTAAAACCATTGTCCATTCTAACTCCTGGGTTAGAGTGGCCTCCAAAGTACTTTAAAATCCTGCTGCTGCGTTTATTCTCCAGTATCCCTCATCCCAAGCAAATTCTGCTGCACAGCCACGCACTTTATTGTCTTGTGTAGCCATTTCTTAAGTTTGATCAAACTTTAGAGAAAGGAAAAAAAAAGTCTTTGTCCTTAGTTCCTGACATTGCATTTAAAGGAGAGGGCAGCTTGCATGTGCTTCTCATGATGGGAACTACTTCAATCACATTTCCTGTAAATTCATGTTTCTAGGCCAAGTAATCTTGCATTTGATTAAGTAAACACCTTTGTCCTAATGACTTTATGCCTACTTTAAAGGCGTTGCTGTGCCTATTGTTCTACAGATTTGTCAGTCTGTTATTCTTTTTCTTTTTTTAAACTTATCAGTGAAGTGTAAGTCAAAACCAAATAGAGAAATCGTTTTGTTCTTTTATCATTAGTACAGAAAGTCCAAGGGAGAAGCCAGGTTTGGCATAGTACAAGCAATTAAAATATAAAAGGGATATAATGAAGGGACACAGGTTTGTTTGGGTTTTGTGGGTTTTTTCGGGTTTTTTGGGGTTGTTTTTTTGGGTTTTTTTTGCTGTGATGCCATGAGAGGAAATACGTGGAGAACAGAAGATGAAATCAAGAAAATTCATATTCATTCAGCTCTGCTTCACAGACTTGCATCAAAGACCCTTCCTACCTTCCCCTTTAAGCTCCATGTGTTCTTCTCTTCATATCCCTTTACTCCAGACATTAATTACAGGAAACTAAAGGCTTCATTTCTGAGATATCATGAGAATATTTTGCATCATGTGAAATCCAGGAAGATGACCTATTCACTGCAAAAATTATCGTCAAAAAGGCACAAGCCTCTGCCAAACTGAAAGAAGCCCGTAATGCATCTATTTGGTAATAATTATTAATGTTTACATTTCTTGATCCCACTTATGGCTTGATGTTGCCAAACTGCTCCGGAGACAGCATTAATATGGATGAGAAGAAGAGATTTAACATGTAAATGAGTAATGAAAAGCATTTACTAGGAACAGAACTGGCATCCATATGTAGTAAAACCTTGCCAAACATTGTCTGTATTAATAGCTTTGTTTACATTTGTATGTGGCCAGACCATGCCGCTGTTTTTTCATGATGGCGAGTTCTGACAATTTTTATATTAGATTTGGTCCAGAAGCTTGCATTTGCAATTATAACACAAAACAGATTTTTTTAAGTCCCTGTATTTAGGAAAGAAATAACCCACACTGCTTTCTGTCAGCTGTTCCAGGACAGGAGTTTGCTGTCGGAGCCTTCCTTCCACAGCTCAGGGTTTGGGGACAGCAAGTTCTGCCTGTTATCAGACATTCCTGTACAACTGAGAAATGCTTCCTATTGCTGGGTGCTAATTCCCTGCTTTTCCCCAGGATGAGTTTCAGTGGTGGTTCCGTCAGGTTGGTTGAGTTCTGGTTGTTCAGCGTCCTCAGGTCTTGCAAGGTCAGTGGATTCAGAAAAGCCTGGGCCAGAAACTCTCATGTTTTAAGTGGCGTGAGGTGTTCCCAGGACTGGAGCCCCTCTGCTCTGGAGCCAGGCTGGGAGAGCTGGAGAGGAGAAGCTCCAGGGAGACCTGAGAGACTCCAGCAGAACTGGAGAGAGACTTGGGACAAGGGCTGGAGGGACAGGACACAGGGAATGGCTTTCCAGTGCCAGAGGGCAGGGCTGGATGGGATTTTGGGCAGGAATTGTTCCCTGGGAGGGTGGGCAGGCCCTGGCACAGGGTGCCCAGAGCAGCTCTCCATCCTTGGAAATGTCCAGTGGCAGGCTGGGCAGGGCTTGGAGCAGCCTGGGACAATGGGAGGTGTCCCTGCCATGGCAGGGGAATGGAATGAGGTGATCTTTAATTCCCTTCCTACCCAACCCATTCTTTGATTCTGTGAGTTAAGATCCCTGAGAGGAAGAAGAGGTTGAAGAGGACGTGAGGCTGATTCCAGCATGCGCCACGTTCTTTAGTTGTGCTGGCTCCTCAACATCTTGCAAAGGCTTCAGTGGCCGCTGCAGCTTTTGTCACCCAGGTCCTGCTGTCCTTCCATGTCCTGCTGTCCTGTGTCCTGCTGTCCTGTGTCCTGCTGTCCTTCCAGACAGGCCAGCCAAGAGCAGGGAGGTGAATGTCAGAGGCTCTCGCTGTTGAGCAGTGCACATTAATGAGCCTCCACAAAGCTGGCAGGAGCTCAGTTACTCCTGCAGAGCCTTCCCAGAGCTGTCAGCGAGCACTAACTGATAACCAGCAGGATGGAGTACAGATGAGTGCTGTTAAACCACAGCTAAACTCAGGCTGAGCTTGCTCTCTCCATGAGTTCTCCTCTGAAATATGAAGTTTAAGTCTTTCTCTTGGGCTCATTTGTGTTTGTCTTGTTTGTATCCATAGCTGTAGATGTTCACACAGCCCTAGGTAATTGGGTTTGTATTTCCAACGTTTACTGTGCTCGTCAGGAGGTTTAAATGTTTGCACTTTCCCTCTTCAGGCAACATAATGGGCACCCATAGTACAAGCAGAATTTGTGGTCATTAGTAATGCCACTAAATAGAAAAACCTTTTTTTCTTCTTGTTCTTTACATTTATACTTATCTTAAATATCCATAAATTAACTTACATTAGGTGGAGTCATTTTTAATAGGAACTAGAAAAATTTGCTTTGTTTCACTTGTGTGGGGGAGGATGAGAAATAAATCCATTATATAGTGCTTGATGAAAAGGTCCATTAGTAAATGGTTTACAAAATTAAAAAATGTTTTATTTGCAATCTGTATCAGCTTTCTCCTGTATAAATCACACTTTAGTGTATTTACTGGAGCTAACTCTTCCGAAATTAACAGTTTGCTATGTGTTTTTCATCATGGATTGGGGCAGAAGAGAGGGAATTGTGCATTCAGAAGGGTCAGGCATGGAATGCATTGTGATCGTCTGGCCAGGTTGTGTTTGTGCACATATATATATATTTAATTTTGGGGAGTTACTTCATGAAAAAAAAATCTCATGGACTGCTGAGAAAGAACTCTTTATTTTCCTTCCATGTAGCATCTTCTTTCTTTAGTTCTTGTTACGTGATCCCTGCTACTTTTTTATCCAAGCACATCAAGTTCCCTGCTGTCTCTCAGTGGAGCCAGGGAAGAATCCTTGGGGAGCAAGGGACCAGTGGCCTTTTCCCCCTACACCTCCTCGGCCTGCAGGTTTTCTCAGAAAAGACTCTTCAGAAAACCTTCAGACCACCAAAAGCAAAGGTTTCTGGCATGAGAGGAGTGACAAGAAGGAGAGGTGTTATTGTGGCATCCCTTTTGTTCATCTCACAGAAGCAGAAGTAGCTGCTTGCAGGTTGGTGGGAGAGTGCCGAACACAGAAGGAAGTCACTGGTGGCAGCCTAGAGGTGATCTTTGCACTCAGGTGACATCTGAAAATCAGCAGTAAAGCGGTGCAGATCACTGCCTGAACTCTGTGTTAGTAATTCAATCAGGAATTGAATTACTACTTCAGGGTGCTTGAAGGGCCCGAGATCCCTCTCCCCAGACCCTGGGATTAAGGCGTGATCTCAGTTCTCACAAGCAGTGAGAAGCTGGAAGTGATGTCCCCACCTTTGCAGCTGCAGAGCAAACTATGAATATTAGCAGAGTGCACCCCAAGGGCTCACAAACCAGGTGGATAAAAAGAAGGAGGAATGTAGAATCACAGAATATCCAGGGTCGAAAGAAACCCACAAGGATGAAGTCCAGCTCTTACCCCTGCGTAGAACATCTGCAAGAGTCACACCATGGCTCTTAAAAGGAACAAACACTGATTTTTAGGGCAGCACGTGACTGCTGGAGCTTGGCAAAGCCCTCTTCCAGCAGCCAGGGAGGGTGGGAGCCTGCAGACAACCCCCCACCCTCCCAGAGCTGGGGAACTCCCATCCCTTTTCTCTCTCCCTTCTCCTCTGCTGACAGGACCACGCATTTCTGGCTGTCGGCAGCAGCTCTGGCAGGAGCACAGCCCACCCACGCTGCCTCACGGAGCTCCCTGCCCCGAGTCTGGCTCAGGATTCCCCCCACTCCCTGATCCTTGGCCCCCACGCTCGCAGCCATGGCCAGCTGGCCCAGCCTCCCCCTCAGCTGCTGTCAGCCCCTGGGCTCACACGGAGCCTCCTCGCCGGCCCAGGGCTGGGGACTGTCCCCACAATGGCGGGGAGGAGGTGCTGGGCTGCACCCCTGCTCCATTCCGCGCCTCAGGGCAGGATGGAGTCACACAGCGGGCTGCTGTCCTTTCACAGAGTCACTGAGGTTGGAAAAGCCCTCCCAGGCCACCGAGCCCAAGCCCACCTTGTCACTGAGTGCCACGTCCAGGCGCTCCTTGGACACCTCCGGGGATGTCCAACACCTCCCTGGGCAGCCCCTTCCAGTGCTTGAATTTGCACCCTAATTCACCTTGTCCACCCAGAGTGACCCCTGGGGAAGGTGGATTTCCTCAGAATTCTGCTTTTGGAGGGTGTCCCCCGAGCCCCTGCACTGCTGGAGGACAGCAGGAGTGTGGCAGCCCAGACCTGCTCTCGTGGCTGGGGAGCCTCATCTCAGGTGGGATGTGTCCCTTCAGGAGGTTCAGCTCTTCCCACACTTCCTGATGGACGTGGTAGCCACAGCACCATCCTGAGCCTGGCCCAGGCACTGCCTCGCTCACAAGCCTCAGCTCCAACAGCTCAGGGAAGGAATTGGTGCCGGCAGGGATGCTTGGCAGTGGGATAGAGGGTCACTGTCCCTCCCTCTGGTGTCCTTTTGGCCTCCAGACAGACGTGATGGCACTGAGGGCCCTGCTGCCCTCCATGACCATAACCCCAGTGCTGCCGTGAAGAGGGTGGGAAGGTCTTCCTTTCCACCAGGAAGAGAATGAGGGAGGTGGCTGGTGGGAATGGTGTCCCTGGGTTGGAGGCTGTGCCCGGATCTCTTGGCTCGTGGTTGTGCTGTTTTGAAAGCAAAACTAGTGAGACTCCAAGTCAGAAATATAATTTAATAGGAAAAAGTAAAATACATGCAAGTAATACAAAAGAAACAAAAGCACTGACAGAATCAGATNGGCTCCCGGAGGGAGTTATCTATGACTCATAGGGCAAGGTGTTAATGGCCCATTAACAGGAGATAGTCCAGGGGAGGAGGCAAAGAAAAACATTGCCCCTCCTTGGTTTCAACAGTTCATGAACATGGAGATAGAATACAGACCCTCTGGCACGTTTTTACATTGTAACCTAGGACAGTGGTCCAGAAGGGACTTGGCCTGGCTCCCTAAGGAAAGGGGATCTCAGTGGGTCAGCACGGCCTGGCTTGCGGTTGCTCCTCTCAGGGGCAGCAATTTTTGCTGCACTCAGCAGATCTCACCCTCTGAGACCCCTCAGAGCTGCCCACCCTGCCCTCTCCTCTGTTCCCTGGTGTTTGTAATGTGTGTTTGTGCATCTGCTCAGCTGCTCTGGGAGGGCCTCCCCAGGAAGAGGTTCTGTCCTCCTGTCATTTGCTGACAACCTCAGTCCCCATGGGACCTCACCCTCAGTGACAACAGTGCTGTGCCTAAAAACTGATAGAACAGAACAGAACAGAATCACTGGGTTGGAAGACACCTTCAAGATCATTGAGTCCAAGCCGTGCCCAGCTCCTCAACTCAACCCTGGCACCCAGTGCCACATCCAGGCTTTCTTTAAACACATCCAGGGACGGTGACTGCAGCACCTCCCCAGGCAGCCATTCCAGCACTTTATCACCCTTCCAGTAACAAACATTTTCCTAACATCTGACCTAAATTTTCCTTGATGCATGAGACTGTTCACCTCCCTGTGAGATGGACAGGCCGTTTTTCCCTGGGGAGCACTGTGCTGTGTGCCCTGCGGCGTGGCTGCACTGACCTCTCTCTGGTTTGCAGGAAGCGTTATCGGTGGTGAGCGAAGACCAGTCCCTGTTCGAGTGTGCCTACGGATCACCCCACCTCACCAAGACAGAGATGACGGCCTCCTCCTCCAGTGAATATGGGCAGACCTCCAAGATGAGCCCACGTGTCCCCCAGCAGGACTGGTTGTCACAGCCCCCGGCCAGAGTCACCATCAAGATGGAGTGTAACCCCAACCAGGTTAACGGGTCAAGGTAATGAGGCTGCCGCTGGCTCGGGAGCAGGGATTTTTGTGATGTGGCTCAGTTGTCTAAATCTGTGTATTTAGCACCATTTTAGGTGCCTCAGGATATCCCACCTGGCCACTGCTGCCATCCCAGAAGGCTCCAGGTTGCCCTACCTTGACATGCCAGCCATGTTCAGGTGTTACAGAGGGTCTAAAATGGTGTTAACAGGCACTGGCTTCTCATGAGCTTGTGCAATACCTTTCCTCTGACTGCAGATAATTTTTGGATGTGGATTTGCTTTGCACACCAGGTGAAAGAGCACATATAAAAGTCAATAAAATGGGGAGTTGCTGTAGCCTGGAGCAGCACCATTGATCCATTGAAGGCTGTGGTGTGTGTGATCTGACACTCCGTGGAAGTTGTCAAATCCAGCGATTTGGGCAGTTGCCTTTGCTCCAGAGATAACCAAACAGGGAAAGATTGGAAGTAAAATCTTGTAATGGCAGTGAGTGAACTATTGATCTTTCCTTTTGTATTTACTGTAAATATAATGCCAGAACGTGGAGCTGGATTTAAGAACTCATGCTGAAAAAACAACTTAAATATGGAGGCAGGCAGGGAAGTAGAAAGGGACAGAAAAAGAAATTATTCAGCTCAACAGGCAGTGGCCACAGAGTGTCTGTGTATTAATTGTTGTCTCGGGACATTTTTTGGAGAATGTCACTATAAAGGAGACTTGTATCAATTAGACTGCAAAGGTATTGCAGTGGATTTTTGGATATTGACTGGTGGCTTTCCCAAGCTTTGGAGCACCCTGTAGGACATCTGAAAAAACACAGTTAAGATTTTTTTAAATTTTTTTCAAGGAAACTATCCAAACAAGTGCTTTCCTGTTTAAAATGCCTGACTGTCAAAACAGTTTTCCTCTGGTGTTGCTGAAGGGCAAAGGTCCAGAAGAGTCAGTTGCTTCCAGTTGTTGGTGATGCACCAGGGGAGGCTGTGCTTCACATCTCTCTGTCACAAACACCTGGGTTTGAATCTCCTCTCCCAGGATCAGTTGTTGAGGAAAACCTCAGCCCTGGGCTCTGTGGTTGCTGTTCACAGTTGCTGTGCTGATGTGGTGAGCACCACAAGCTGCTCTGCCAGCTTATCACACCTCCTGTTCTGTGTGAGGATGGAAATTGTGCTGGGGTCAAATCAGAATTTCCAGTGAGTAGCCAAAGATTTGAGATCCATAGAAATAAATGGTGAGCTGAAGTTATAAAAAATTCAAGGAAATCTTCTTGTAAAGCTGCTTGTTCAGTAGTTCAGGTGTCTTGAATCTATTTCAGTGTCTGATTTAATTTTCTTTTGTGCTAAACAAATGCACAGGTATAATCACAAAGAGTGTATTGATTCAAAATCAGTCTTGAATTTTTTACAGCCTTCCCTGTTGAAGGATCAATGCAGACCTCCTAAGTGGAGACAACAAGGAAAATTCAGTTCCTAAGGCATGACTTGCTGAAAAAGAAAAAAAAATCACTTCCAAGTTACAAAAAAAAAAAAAAAAAAAATTGCATGCTCATTCTATACACAAAAATAATTTTGAAAAAATTATTGTCATTAAAAAACACACGTGCAAAATATTTAATCAGAGAAATTTTATTTTATAGGGCCTAACTCATGCCTGACATAATAGATCTTAATACCACACTTTTGATGGAGAACTAACACTGCCAATCAACAAAACAAAACATGTTGTGGCATTTCTAAATCTCACATACATGTGTGTATGTGATATGTTGTGTTATTACACTCTGGGAATTGAAATGTGGTATTCCTGCCAGTTTTAGGGAAAACAAAGCGTTTACCAGATTGTGCTACACTGCCTTTCTGTAAGTTACTTTGCATTTTCTTTTCTGCAGAAGCCTTCCCCACTCTCCTCTTTTGAAGTCCATAAACTTATTTCCTTAAATGATATTATTAAATTATTTCCTCAGTTCTTAATCTGCTTTGTATGTTAAATATTACCACAAGCAGTACCTGGAGTGCTGGGAGCTGCGTTTCATTTTTAATAAAACTCTACCTGCTCTCTTTAGACCCATTGTAAAATCTGAGTTGTCCCAGAGGAGTCTAAAATACGACCCCACATTGCAGAGCCATGCAAGTGCTGCCCCGAGGATCTCCAGGGTGTCCTCTGGAATTGTCCTCCCACGTGGGCACCTGGATCTGAATAATTTGGGATGCAGAGCAGGGAATGAGATCCCACAAATTGGTGACCAGGTTTGGGATTCACCTCCCACCCCAGGGGTTCCTTCCCAGGAATCCCCTGTGAAAAGTCTGTGCCAGGCTCTGAACCAGCAGTGAGACCAGCGGGACTCGCTGCCTTCGCTCTGCGGGTGTTTGTTATTTCTTTATCTGAGCTCAGAGCCTCAGGTGACAACAGGCCCTGCACCCTTCAGTGCCAGGTGCCACAAAGACACAGAATGGACGATTCCAAGGATTTTTATACAGATCTCTTATCAGATTGAGTTTCACAACGTACCTAACACGGAGTATGTTTTTATTTTCCTACCAATTCCTAATTATTCTTCAGTCACGTAACATCTGCATTGTGACTTTGTCTGACCAATCACTGTGCCACCAGCACTGCAGAAAATGGAGCAGATGAGAAAGAAAGAAGACTAAGTTAGCAACCAAAGTCCTCCATCTTGTCTTTCATCTCCCTTCCATACTAAAACCCAAAATCTACTTTTTCACCCTGTGATAAACTACAATATTATCTACTATATACATTAACAAAACTCAACTCCTCACAAAGTCCTGGAAGCTTTTTCCATAGCCTAAGACTAAAAGCTGTGCTCTCCTGAGAAACAAAACCCCTCAGGAGAGGCACAGGAGATATTCCTGTGTCCTGGATTCCCACAGCCAGGGAGAAGTTAACACTGTGATTTTTTTGCTGTCCAGCTCTACCTTCTCACTGTGTCAGCATTTCCTGGTCATATATTCTGTTCTTTGGGGCAGGGTATCAAATTTTGGGAGCATTTTGAACCCCTCAGACATCCCCAGTTAAGCACCAACTCAGAGAAGGAATGTACCCCCTCTGCTAGGACTTTCCCCAGATACACTTTGGCTGTAATTGCCCTACGTTAAATTCAAAACACAGGGGTCTCAGAGCTGCCATTCCTGTGGCTATCAGAGAAATGCCATTAGAATGAAATTAAAGGGTTATTTTCAGTGTGCTGCACAGGGATTAGCTACCCACTTTTCCTTAACAATAACAGCATTTTTCAAGATAAGCCCTGCAGACCAGCACCACAAAATACAGTCTGGGGGGCTTAATTTAAATTAAATAATGCAAGAAAAGTTTAAATTAAAGCTGTCATTTACCTGGCTGTTGTTGCATATATAATACAGGTTGTCACAGGTGGTATCAAATTGAGTTTCTTTAAGTACATTAATTCTGTTCCTTCCAGGTACATAAATCTAATGGGACCTTTTGTGCTACCCTACAGCCAATCTTACAGAATGTAACAATCCTGTTTCCTGCTATTTATTGCTCCTGGGTCAGGCCAAAAGATTCACCCTGTAGTATAAATCTGTTACTTTTTTATTGTTCTTTATATATTTTATCAAATTAGGCATGAGCAATTCTACCACGGTGAGTGCAATTCATGTCATGCATTTAGGGAGAAATTCACTCCATGGAAACGCTCTCGTGAGGCTCTGGGTACTGCTTAAACAACATTTAAATCCATGGATTTCCCAGTGATCTTGGGATACACTCACCCATGGGTGGGACTACACAAAGGTAGCCTGGAATAATGACATTTACTGTAGGTAATCCATCTTTTTCAGGCAGGCTGAAGTGGAACACAGAGTCTTATTCAGGCCACAAATAAATTTCTCTTGCCATGAGCAGTGTGATGATTTCATTGAAGAAGTATTTTGAAAGTTAACTGCAGTGAAAGCACAGCAGAAGCTTTCCAACATCAGCTTGGCTGATAGAGAAGTTTTAAAGAAATGCCAGAAATAATTAGTTGTCCTTAGGATTTAATCATGTGCAAAATGTTGATTTAAGTGCTACCAGTTGTTGCTTGAAAACCATTTGAGAATGAAATTATCACTTAATACGTCTTTTGTGCTGGCTCTTTTGGGAAATACCATTTTTCTTTGCATGTAACTGCCTGAATTTTCATCAAAGAGCCTCTGTACTCTCTGGATTCAGAACGTCTGCCACACTGGAGGACTTTTCAGAGTCCAGGGTGAACTTAAGTTTCTTGGCTGCTGGTTTTTTTTTTCCTTTTTCCCTTGATGTAAAGTCTACTAAGGAGCAGATTGGAATGGGGAGCCCTTGAGGTACCTTGAGCTATCAAGATGTGTGACAGCTGCTGTGCCCAGGTGCTGGGGAGGGAGAATTCATCCTTGAGGAGCTCTGTATTCCAGCAGACCCATCCTGCTCCCAGCATCCAGGCTTTAAGCTCCACCTCTGCACCGTGGTGCGATTCTGGTGGATCTAATTAGAGCGTTTTAGCAGCTCCACAGAATCACTGGATTGTGGAATTGTTGGGTTGGAAAGCACCTCTGGAGATCACCCCTGTTGCCAAGGCAGGGTCACCTGGAGCAGGTGACGTATCCAGGTGGCTTTGGAATGTCTCCAGAGAGGGAGGCTCCTTGTTCTCCCTGGACAGCTCTTCCAGTGCTCTGCCGCCCACAAAGTAAATAATTCTTCCCCCTGTTGAGGAGGAGCTGCTTGTGGTTCAGTTCAGACCATCGCTCCTCATCCTGCCTCTTAAAATTCTGACCCATCCTCTTGACCCCACCTGGTGAGCGTCCAGCGTGTGGAGGTGCAGGGCTGATGTGCCTCCAGCACCCTGACATCACTTGTTTTCCCAAGGCATGGCTTTTTCCAGCCCTGGAGCACCAACCCCGCGGCGGGGGCGCGGTGCCACTCCCACATCTGGTGGCACACCACCGGCATCCAACCCGGATTCCTGGGAAACCTCAGCCCAGACTAAACAACAAACCTGGCCCAAATCCCCCCACAGCCCATGGCATTCTGTCTCCAGTGATGCCATGATGATTTTTTTTTACCTTTTATTTTTATATTCTCAATAGCATTAACATACATACTTGTGATTCTTTAAACCTAATATTTTAACATAATCCTAATATTCTACTGAGCCAAAAAACCAAACATCCTGAAAACCTCACAATTAAAAACCAAAAAACCTTATGCTGCCTTAAAAAAAAACCAAAGCCCCCTCTAAAACAGATCCTATAAACTAAAATTAAGCCTATCTAAAAAAATATTTTAAAATAGAAAACTCTCGCACTATTCATTTAAGCCTCTCATTAAAACATCTTTGTTAAGTATGTTAACTTACAAAATCCATAAAATTGTATATTCCTTCTACGATACAGATCCATTTCAACATATCTCACCTTAACAAATTATTACACCATAAAAATCCTTGTTAAATACTAAAATAAAAACCCTTTATCCCTTAACCATGTCTGACTCTTAATACTAAAACCAAAGAAAAGGCTTCACCAGTAGAGTCAGCCCCCACTGCAGCCCAAAGCAAAGCTGGGAGTTGTGTCTAAGAGGATGATTTCTCTAACTGGAGCTGCCTTTGTAAAGTATTAATTATCAATTAATTGTTAATTTTGGGTAAGAAGACAGTGATTATCTAATACTGATAATCCTTTTTCCCAGTGGCTGGGTGGTTGGTGGAGTGGCTGCCCGGCGAGCTGGAGCGATGGCAAAGTCAGGATGTGGGACTGCTTTGAGAAGCTCCTCTTTGCTCTGAAAATCCACCAGCTTAACACGAGCACTTGCGTGTGTGTGTGGGCATGGTCTGGCTCTGTTCTTGAGGCAAACACGTTGCCAGGGAGGAAAACAAACTCAGCTCACTAATACTACAACTATTCTATTTTTTTGGAAGCTTTTTGGGGGTTGCTGGGCTGGCAGGTGCTAAATAAGAAGCTTTCCAGTCTGGGATAATGGGTTCATTCATAGTTATCATGGTTACATTTGGGATTGACCACTGAATTCCCAGCAACCCAAGGCATTCAGATGGGCAGTGAAATATAAAAATAATCTTCAAATAATGACATAGGACACCACAAGAGCTGTGATCGTTGTCATTTTTCAGGACTATTGTCATCATTGTTTTTTTATTTCCTGCACAGGGTTTGCTGCTTCCAGAGCACTTAGAGCTGGTGGCAAGTTTTCTCCTCTGCCCTGTCATTAGCGGGTGTTTCATTTTGATCAGGGCAGCGTCAGTGGGGGTGTTCAGTCTTTAAAGTTTAGGAATAGCTTTTTAAGACAAAACAGAAGGTAAGGAGAAGTGTCTTTAGCATTTTGCACCCTCACAGCCCCTTAGTGCTAATCATGAAAATCAGCAGACATTCCACAGACATGGGGGATTATGGTTTCTATACAAGATGTCACTTCTGTTTATGCCTGGCATGCTCTATTTTCCTGACTTTCTATATGATCCCTGCCCACAAAAGAAGGCACGTGTGGTTTGGGAAGGGCCCCATCTCCTGGTATTTCATATTTTACGAAACCACAAATACAACAGCCTTACAAGCTCTTGAAATGAAATACAATTTGAGAAATGTAATCCATTACCATCATAATAGAATTTCTATAAAAATAATAAAAGAAAAACAAGAGAAAATGGGTCCTGAAAGTTATAGGCCAACTGGGAAGTCGTTGTGGCTTTGGCCTAGCTATCACCATGTCAAACCTCAGCCTTGTCCCAGGCAGCAATCTAATTGTAAATTATGTATATACAGAACATCGTGTCTTAGCTTTGGCTTTTCGTGACCCCCTTCCCTGCTTTCCCTTTCTTCACTCCAACCTGACACGTAAGAAATATTGAAGTGTTTGCACTAATGGAGAAATGACAACGTGCAGTCAAACTTAAACCAGCTGTTTCCCCACACTGGGAGCACAAAGAGCCAGGCTGGGAATATTTATAGCTTGACTGGCCTCTAGTGAGCCAGACGCTGACTGCCTGCGTTTGCCACCACGGCCTTGGGGCTCAAAGCAGCTGTGGGTTGCAGGGAAGGCTAAGGGGAAGAAAATAAAAAAGAAAATGAAAATATTGAATTAGCCAAAGTTGTTGTTTGATTGGAGATGAATGGCTGCTGTGTGTACAGCTCAGTATAAAGCACTTTCTGTTGTGTTTACACAAAGCCGGCAGCTCTGCGTGTGCTGTCACGGGAGAAAGGAGCCAGAGGTGCCTCCAGGTGACATCTCTGAGTGACCCTGGGCCAGCTCCACGTAACCCTGAGCACCCCCCGAGCCCAGGGCACCCCTCACAGAGGTGTTTGCCCCAGCTTTGGGTGCTCTGTTCGCAGGGGGATGCCCCATTCCAGCCTCTCATGGCCGTGGCTTGCTGAGGTTGCTGGACCGTGCAAAGCCCTGCATGGAGCAGAGCAGTGCTATGACTGAGTGGCCATGGCGGGACTGGACTTTTCTTCTTTTCTCTTTTGTCTTCTTAGCATTGCTTTTGCCACCTTATAGCAAAGGTTAGCGGACTGTCAGCATGTTAGAGCACCAGTTTAAGCAGCTTTCGCCAGTGGTGTGTTTCTGAGGGAATTCCCTGCCTTCCACAGACCTGGCAGCCCGTTCCTGGCCATTCCTTTTCCAGTTACTCACCCATTTATTTACTTCTTTGTGTACAGCTCCCCAGCCCAGGTCACTGAGCACTGGGCAGGAGCCTGTGGGAGCACCCAGGGATATTTCAACCAGTGTGAGTTTTCTGGCACTTCATGCCTCTCTTGTGCTGGAGTTCTCTGTGGGAAGTTTTGCTTTTCTTGGAGGGGAGTCCAGAGGAGGCTCCAGGATGAGCAGAGGATGGAGCAGCTCTGCTGGCAGCAAAGGCTGGCACAGCTGCCATTGTTCAGCCTGGCCAGGAGAAGCTTTGGGCTGAGCTCAGGGTGGCCTTGCAGGGCCTGGAGGAGCTGCAGGAAACCTGGAGAGAGGCAATTCCCAAGGGATGAGGGACAGGACAAGAGGGCAATGAGTTCAAACTGACAGAAAGCAGGGCTGGATGGGATATTAGGAACAAATTGTTCCCTGTGAGGGTGGGCAGGCCCTGGCACAGAGCAGCTGTGGCTGCCCCTGGATCCCTGGCAGTGCCCAAGGTTGGACACTGGGGCTGGGACACCCTGGGACAGTGGGAGGTGTCCCTGCCATCGCAGGGGTGGCACTGAGTGATCTTCAAGTTCCCTTCCAGCCCATCTGGGATTCTGGGATTCTCTGACAAATGCTGAGGTCTCCAAAATCACCCCTGGAAACGCTTCGTCACAGGCTCCTTCTCATCTGGGAGCATTTGGGTGTCCCCACAGTACTTCAAAGTAATAAATTTCAGGGAAGTTTCAGGTTTTTCCTCATGGGCTGTTCTCTCAGTGACAAACTCCTTGGGGAGGAAGCACTGACCAAATTCACTACAGCTTGAGCAGCTGCAGTGAATGAGGATGAGGCTGAGCAAGCTTTGCAGTGGCCTCAGTATAGCAACCCTGTAGCAACCTCTTATCCAAGCTGTGCTTATTAAATAAACTTGTGAAGACACGTAGATATTTGGAGAATAGGTTCTTTTCTCATTTCTTTCCCTCTGAAACTCAGAAATATTAAACAGAGGAGTTTATATTACAGGAATGACACATGTAAGGTTTTGCTGATTCCTAATCTGAATTTCTCTGACACCTTGCACTTCGGCACAGCACAGGTGTTTTATGTCACCTGGGGAAAATAGTAGCATAGTGAAAAGGAAAAAATGGTTTTCATACACTTATTTATGAACTTTCGTCAGAGTCTATGGCTGGCAAAACTCCAATCAGCTTTGGTAGGAGTGGGTGATAAATTTAACTATCAAATCAGTTTGATTTAAGTAACCCTGCATAAAAGTGAGGCTTTCAGGTCCAAGGAGAAAATACTTTCTCAGCAGACATTTATCAGCTCAAGACTGGACAAAGTGTTCTCGGGTACCACGATTGTGGGTAGTCTTACCTCTTTTTAATTTTTTTATATTTTTCTTTTTTGTAAATTCCAGGTGTAACACAGTATATTTACAAAGGGCAAAAATAACAGGCAGCTGTGAAGAAAAACATCTCTGGTTTCATTTCAGACCTGGAGCTGGGGATGAATCACTGCAGAGCTGCACCCTCCATTCTGGGCACACTTTCCAAAGGCTGCTTTTCCACCCTGCTCCCCCGGTGGTTCAGAAATAAAGCAGACTCACAGAAAGTCCTAAGAAAACCCCTTTGTAGACAATCATTCTCTTGTTGTTCTGGGCACTAGAAACACCATTTTTCTAGCGTCTGTTTGCATTTTCAGTTTTGCTTTCTGTACTGTAGAAGTTCGTTCCAGGCAGTTGAGCTAAGCCCTGGCTCAGTGGTTTAGGGCACACACTCAATTTGAAGTACCAGAGTAGTCCTGTTAAATCCCATGGAGTTGATTCCATGCCTAAAATTAAGCGTGGTCTTAGGAGATTTGATGGATGGGGGATTTGCTTGTCCACCCACTGAGCTAAAGGGACAAAACTCTTGACCATCTGCTTCTGGATTTTAATGAAAAGTTATGACTTACTTGTGATCTTCTTCCCCACCCCTGTCTGTTTATATTCAGATCAGAAAAGCATCTCAGAAGCCCTGTCAGATTGCCAAAAGCTGTGTGCTACTGGATCTTTCACATCATTTACTGCACAGTGTTTACAAGAGTGTTTTTAATGCACCATTGCTTGCAGAAATGCTGTAGGCTGCTACTGATGGGATATTTCACTTTGGAGTCCCTTTATCCCAAGTTTCTTTACCCAGGAAAAAACCCCAAAATTAAATAACTGTGCCAGTTAAACTAAAGGATGTTGCTAGCTCTCTGTTTCCTAAAAATTCAGTGAATGGGCCAAATAGTTCTTTGTAACAGAATTGCTTTTGGGAGTGGGGGTCCACATCTGCACAGGTATAAGGGCAGGTGGTGGAGGATGTTTCCATAATTTAAAGTGCAGACTCAATCATGCGTTTATGCCATTTGTATTTGTGAAAGGGAAGCAGAAAAAGCCAACATTTCGCTCGCAAGGAATCGTCACAAAAGCTCTCCTTCATCTTTGTTTTGCTCTGCTCTGTTTGGACAGAAATAGGCTGCATCCCAGGGTTGTATTTAGCGGTGTGTGGTAGGAGAGTAAAACTAAACCTGAGAAAATATTGCCCAAGTGCTCTGGTTGTGAGAGGAAGGGCCGAATTCACCAGCACGCAGTGGCAGGTGCTGGCTGTGCTTTCCAGCTGGAGTGTTTTTCAGTCCTGGGGCTGACAGAGCAGTTGCAGGGCTTTTACACAGGGCAGATCTCACATGTGGTGTGTTTATTTGCATCCTGGAAAAAGGGTGTGAAGCCAAAGATTTCCAGGCAACATTCAAGGCCCTCTTCCTTCTCCTGAAGAAAATGTTGTCACCCATTCAGTGATCTCTGTGATATATTTTATTTTTAAACTGGAAGTCAGCAGCAGTTGATTTTTTTCTTTAATATCTACCTTAACACAGAAGGGTAAAATTAGTAGAGACTCTGCATAAGAAAAAAAACATGCTATAGTAAAAATTGACTTTTAGTGTTGAAGGTGTACACTAAGTTTTATCAGCTCTCCAACAGCTGGTTCTTTTTTTTAAACACTCCTGTGAGAATTTTAACTGGATTAGTTCCTGAACCATGGTGGTGCTGAGCAGTCAAAACAGCTGAGTCACAGGACTTGAAAGGGGCTCCAAGAGACATGGAGGCGGACTTGGGACAAGGGCCTGGAGAGGACAAGAGGGAAAGGCCTAAAACTGAAGGAAGGCAGAGTTTGATGGATTTGGGCAGGAATTGTTCCCTGGCAGGGTGGGGAGGGGCTGGGATGGAATTCCCAGAGCAGCTGGGGCTGCCCCTGGATCCCTGGCAGTGCCCAAGGCCAGGCTGAACATTGGGGCTGGGACACCCTGGGACAGTGGGAGGTGTCCCTGTCATGGCAGGGGATGGAACTGAGTGATCTTTTAAATTCCCTTCCCATCCAACCCATTCTGTGATTCAATGAATTTCTGATTTGCCTCTTGTTTAATGAGACCACAGCACAATTTCAGGAGTTAAATGGCAGGACTGAAGGAAAGCTTGTTAGTAATGAGGTATTGCTGAAGAAATCAAACCCCAGCTAACACCCTTCTTCCCTTGCCAAACAATCTCTTTACATTTAAAGGTATTCCCCATGGTTGAGTTCTTTATTTTGATTTTTGTAACAATTTTTCTCCCTCTGATGAAACACGTTGTAGACATTAAATTAAGGGACAAATATGTCTGTGTCTGCCAGAAAGAAAACTGTGATGCAATTAAAATGCCATTAGGGAACCCCCTGTGGGATGTTAAACCTAAAGACTCTATTCAGAAAGCAAAGCCAAAATTAAAGAGGTGTCTGGTTGCAGATCCTCTGCAGATTTCCCTGTCTTGACTACAGTACCATAGAGACCGAGCTAGTCGCGAGCTGAAAGGTTTTTCCAGTCGTGCGTGTGGTATTTTGAATCATGGCTTTGGCAAATGTTCCTTTTTTTTTTTTTTTTTGTGAGCCTTACACAGAAATGTGAATGCATCGCACGACATGAAGCACAACTGAGTGTGGAGCAGCGATGGCAGTGGAGGTGGGAAGCTCTCCAAGCCTTGGACTGCCCGGCCAACGGCAACTAACAATAGTTTTCCCCCAGAAAATATGCAATAAGTGCATTTCTGTGTTTCTCAGTTGCCTGTGAGATGTTTGGAGAGGGAAATGCAGCTCCTTGCAGCCACCAGGCTGAACAAGCTCATGACCAAGTCTCCATTCCGTGTCTGGAATTAAATTATTAGTGTTTATAATTTCTGGAGAGATATGAGAGCCTGATCCTTTGATAATAGAAATAAATATACGGTCCACTGAACCTGGCTGGTGTTTTCAGACAACTGAAGGCATCTGCAGGGTCACTGCGTGGAGGGTACTGGGTTTTCCAGGTGATCAAATGTTCCTTTTCCATTTCATTCCAGGCGATTCCCTGCCAGTGGTATTAATAAAGAATGGAATAATAATGGAAGCACACCTTTCTTGTCTGCCTAGGAATTCTCCAGATGACTGCAGCGTGGCAAAAGGAGGGAAGATGGTCAGCAGCTCAGACAGTGTCGGGATGAACTATGGAAACTACATGGAGGAGAAGCACGTTCCACCCCCAAACATGACGACCAACGAACGAAGAGTCATTGTGCCAGCAGGTTAGACCCTCTACACCAAAACTGCAGGCTAAAAAAACAGCATTTCCCTCAAGCCCACTGAGATTATTTAAGAGGGTTGGGAGAAAAGCGGTGATGTGGGTGATCAGGAGGAAAGAGCAGTAATTTTTAGGGGTTATGGAGAGAACGAGCTGAGGAGGATCACAGTGAGGATGCCTCCTCAATCTGTTCTTCTCATTTCAGCAGCAGAACGGGCTGATAACAGGCACTCAGATCTTATCTGACTCCTGTAGCTCCTTCTGGATGATTTCACCCTGAAGTGGGCAAAAGGAAGAAGCACCTCCATTTCTTATCCTTTGGACAAGCTCGGGTGTGTGGGAGAGAGAGAGAGAAAGGATCACTGTAGCGCAGATTATCTTTGAAAACACCAAAAAGTAGCTTCTGTGGGATCAAACAGGACATGAAAAGCCTTTTTGTGGATTATCCCCTGAGTCTGGGCAGCATAAAACATTTTAATAAGCAAACTGACAACTCCACTGCAATGTAAGAGCACAATTGAGAAATTCTTGGTCAGCCTTGGCAGGCTTGGCTGTGGGATTCACAGTTGATAGGACAAGAAGGCTGCTGCCTTCTTGTCACTTCTGGCTGCCTTGTCCTCCAAACAACCCTGGAATATTTTGCAGAAGAAGTAGCGTGCCTATTTCCAAGTCACAGCACCGTGGCATCTGTGGGTGTTCCTAAACCACAGGATGTGCACAGGGTAAACTCGACACCTGCAGCCAGGAGGGAATGTTTTGCTGCTGGTTCCTCTCCAGCAGAGGTGCTTGTCTGAAATATTTCTGCCTCTGCCATGTTGCTTAATATTCTTACAGTTTTTCAGTTGCTTAGCCGTGCAAGAGAACTGACTGTGGCCAATTTTGCAAGCTGGGATTATTTCAGTTATTTGTCAAGAAAGGTGTGGACAAATCTGTTGCAGTGTCCTCTGCAATGGTATTGTCAGTTCTGTTCTGGACACAGGAGAGGGATGCTCTGAATAAGGAGTGTCCTGCCAACACTGAAAACACACAGCTTTTGAATGTTCTCCTAAAATATTTCTCTTCCTGCTGTTTGACACTTTTTTTAAAAAAGACTTTTAGTAATCCTTAGCTCAGCAAGGGATTTTTTATTTAATGTATTCCTGGAGGTGTGTTTGAGGTGGGTTTGAATGACTATCAAGGAGCGAGATGGTCACAGTCACCACCTTGCTGTTGTGAGGTCACTTGAAGAAATTAATGGGCAAAAATCAGTTGGTTTTGATTATTGCATAGGCAGTGTGCAGTCATGTGGCAAAATGAAGTAAAATTCACATTTCCAGCTGTGTTAACTTTCTGTTTATCATAATAAAAAGGTGTTTAAAAATATAGACATAATGAAAATATTTTGGTAAATTTCCTAGTATTTGGTTGTTTACTTCAGAGCAAACTGAAGTTTTCAGAGGTCTCTGCTGTAGGTTTGGACAATCTCATCCAGACCCAAGATTTACCACCAGACTTGCATCCCTCTAGATTCCTGCTTATTTCATACCAGATGGAGGCATTGTTTTAAGTGGTTTTTGGTGGAATTCAGGAGCTCTACACCTCTTTCAGACCAGCCTGAACAATAGTGAAAATAGAGGGATTGGCACTGAAGTTAAGGCATAGAAAAGCTATTTGGGCTGCCATTCATATCCCAGATTTTCATGGGGTGGACAACAGCCAGCTGATCTCCATGTGCTCCATTCTCAGCCTTGAGGGTGTCACAAAGTCACTGAGTCATTAAGATGATAAGGAAGAAAGTCTTGAAGAATTTTATTCCCCTTGGCTTTAATATTTTCTCTGCAAAAAGTATAAATTCTTCATGGTATGAGCAGAGGGACCTTCATGTTGTTGGTTTCTTACTCAAGAACAAGGAAAAGTAGAATGGGAGAGAAATAGAAAATGAGGAGATTAGAGGGGGAAAAAAAAAAAGTTAAGATTAAGGCTTCATTAAAAACCATTTTGCTAGAAATCTGGACTGTTTGGGGCTCTTTTTCCCCAGATGGTTTTGCCAATATTTCAGGTAATGAGTACAAACCCACACAGGTGTGGTAATGTACAACACAGCGGTCTGGGAGAAAGAAAAGCAGAATATTTTAATATTCTAATATTAGTAACAAGACACCCACTCTAGTTTGTGAAATAGCTGCCCGAATCTGTGAGTGCTTGTTTAGCCTGCACCCAAGAAAGATTCTTTCAGGCATGAGTGGAAATTTCACTTAAATAAAGATAAGGATTGAAGAGAGAGTTTTGAAAATTGTTCAGCTGCAGTGTTCATTTTGCAGTGCTGTTGGTGGGCCAGAACCTCTGTTAATCTGAGGCTAAAAAAGCCCTAAAAACAACGAGGCAGAGGAGCTGGGTGGGAGAAGGAGCTGGGTGGGAGAAGGAGCTCCCTCAGCAGCGCAGGGCCTGTTGTTAACGCTCAGAGCTCACAGCTCTCCACGGTTGCTCTCCTTGCGCCCAGCACCCCAGATTAATCCCTCCAGCAGTCAGTAAAGGGGATTATTTTGCACTGGTGCAGTGGTTCAGCAGTTCCCCTCCCCTGATTTTCCCCTGTGTGGCCCCGCAGACCCCACGCTGTGGAGCACCGACCACGTGCGCCAGTGGCTGGAGTGGGCGGTCAAGGAGTACGGGCTGCCCGACGTGGACATCCTGCTCTTCCAGAACATCGACGGCAAGGAGCTCTGCAAAATGACCAAGGATGACTTCCAGAGGCTCACCCCCAGCTACAATGCAGACATCCTCCTGTCACACCTACACTACCTCAGAGAGAGTAAGCCAGCCCTCCGGCGTGCCCGCACTCGGGCCTGCATTTATCGCTGTGAATGGTTGGGTTTTCAAGTGTTGCAAATGTTGCTGTTCCCAAGGACATAGCAGGGAGCCCAACCCAAGTCCTGTTGAGTTTGATGGAAAGATTCCCATTAATTTCACTCATGGTTATCAAAGAGAAGAATTAGGGACTCTTTCTATGTGTCCATCTCAGAGAAAAACCGAGTTGAAGCTCAGCATATTCTTCAGGAAGAAATCACATGGGGTTCAGTGCTGATGTTTTTTCTGGTCACATACTCATTTCTTTCCATTCTAACTAAATAAGAGTGCAAACATTGATTTGTAAAGTGGATTCCAGGCATGATTCTAAGGACTGGCAGCAGTTTGCTGTACTCTGGCTAGGATCGAGAAGATTCAACTGAGTTGAATTCTAAAAAATTCTGTAAATTCATGGAAAAAAAAGGAACAGTCCCTGAAGTCCAAAATGCAAATTAATTGTAGTGCATGGATAGAATTTCAGTGGGGAAACAGGGACTAGGGATTACCTGGATTGGGGGCTTTCACCCAAGCTTGAGGAAAGTTTGCTTCAGTTTAAAGAAGTTAAAATGAACATGGTTTTTAGAGAAAAAAACCACCAAGCATTGCAACACCAGTGCGGTGCAGTCTCCTCCACACGCACACCGTCAATAACCAGCCAGAAATTCGGTGCATTCATAACAATAAATTATGATATTGGATAAATGAATGCCCTGATTGCCCCTGTAGCCCGCACACCTCCCTCCAAACTGCAGGCTGTTGATAGGTTCACATTCAGGCAATCCTGTCAGGGGAAAATATGGTTTAAAAAGATAATTCACGATTTTTTTTACATTTTGGTGTTGCTTTTTGTTTTGTTTTGTAGCTCCTCTTCCACATTTGACTTCAGATGATGTTGATAAGGCCTTACAAAACTCTCCACGGTTAATGCATGCTAGAAACACAGGTAAATGCTGGCACTGCTCCCACTGCTGTAGGTCATCTTCTAAAAGCACAGGATTCCTTTCCATGGGCTTCTTGCTAAAAAAATGGAAGTGGTAAATCAGGAGGGAGGCAAGAGAACCCCCTCCCTGCTGTCTGTGTGTTTTCTGCACAGACACACGGAGAAAAGGTGAGATCACGCAGGGCCAGGTGGTGCAAAAACGGTGCAAAAATTTCTTGTGTCCTGCAAAAGAATGGGGTCTCTGACGCAGCATAAAACTGCAGCTTTGGGGCCTTTTATCTGAGGATTTTGTTTTGGTCCTTCTGTCCATTCTGCTGTCAGATTTACTCCATGGATCCCTAGACGTTTCTTGGAGCCCAGAAGTGCTTTGGGCTCTGGGGAATGGGGATGTCTCCCCTCCCATGAGCTCAGTGTTGTGGAAATCAATAAAATTGCTCTTCAGGCAGTTAGCCCATCTCATTTTGTAGCTGCTGTGGGACTTGAGCTGGGAATTCCACTGAGTCTGATGTTGTAATCTCCACTAGGTCTGATCTGAAATTAAAATTATTTTTGTTGATATTCACCCTTCTGTTGATTTGGCCCAGGAAAGCATTTAGTCTAGGCAGGAGAATGACACATCCCTTGTCTGTCTTTCAGGATGCAACTTAAAATATTTATGAAAATAATTCAGAATCTATCTTAACTTTCTCTAACTGTTGTGCAGCAGAGGATGGCATGGAATTGTACAAATAATGTGGTTTATATCCCTACAAAAGACATTTGGAACATTGCATGATCATGCCTGAGGGTGTTAGTTACCTACAGTGACCAGAAATAACAATTCTCTATGAGAAAGGAAAAAGATAATACAAAGGATAACGCAAAAGAAAAAGAAAACAAAACTTGGATTGCAGTGCTTCTTTCATATTTTATTTTGTTTTTCACTGTGAATTTCATTGCAAAATTCACTGGATTAGAAGATCTTTCCCTGAGATTAGAAGTTTGCCACTGGTCATAGTGGCAAACAAAGTCCTGCTGTGGGCTCTAGGCCTGCTGCAAACCCCACCAAAGGCAACAAAATTTTTTTCCCTTTACTTTGATGTGGTTTGGAAGAAGATTTAAGTGCTTTTTAAAAATAGATGGACTTGATGGTCTTTTCCATCTCTGGCTTTAGAGATTCTGATTTGCCAAGCAGCTTCCACTTACAGATATCCAAGTGTTGTTCAGCTGTTCTGTGTGTTATCTTTTTCTCTACGTGTGCACTGACAACGATATTGTGAAATTCATTTCACCAGAATGAGATTATCTGTCACTGGAGAGTGGGAATAGTGTCGTGCTGATCATCAGCATATGGGAAATTAGTTGTTCAGTTTTCAGTGGACCACAAAAGAGCTAGGAAAAAAAGTTATTGAAGTCAGCAGAAATTGGGCTTTTGATGTTCCTGGAGAGGGTCATTAGAAGTCCATTGGTAGTCAGAGCAATTTCAATGCCTGGGAAAAGGGAGATTCCATTTCCTACATCAAGCTCAATATTTCTCAGTTTTTCACTCTGGGGAAGATTAATGAGATATCTGAGGGTCTGACCCAAAAGTCTCTGTGGAAAATACGAACCTTTCTTGGAATGCACTAATGAGGGCAAAGAGGTTTTATTTTTCTTGTGTTTATATTTATTTTATTTTATTTTAGAGGATACAAAGCCACCTTCCCAGGTGGAAGTGGTTGTGGTAGAAGGGATTTCCTGAGCTTGACTGTTTCCTTCTTAAAACAGATTTAGCACAGACTTTTGTCCAGTGATTTGAATGGATTTTGGTAGATGTAAAGATTATTGGAATGAACTTTTATATATAACAGTGCAAAGGCAGGATTTAGTTATTCAGAGTCTTCATGCATTCACTCTACAGGAGGGGAAAATACTGGTGGATTTAGGGACTGTGGAAATGAATCTTTAGGTGTTATGTCCTCTTCTTTCCCTTCAGGAGGTGCCACTTTTATTTTTCCAAACACATCAGTTTATCCAGAAGCAACACAAAGAATTGCAACCAGGCCAGGTAGGAGCAATGACCACTTTTTGTGTGCTGTGAGCTTACTCATTTCATCTCTTGAAATATCTCATTCTTTTTCTCCTTCTACTCCCTTTTCATAAATACGAGGCTCTATTTTGAACACACACATTATATGCTTGTATCACATATATATGTGTCTATATAATTGTGTGGAGCGAAATAATTAAATAGAGCAGTTCATTAAGTCCGTTTTTTCCACAAATCTCTGTCTTTGAAGCAATTGTATCAGCTTTTTAAAACACCAGGGAACCAGAGACCTGAGCTCTGTGTCCCAGCACAGTCACTTGTCAATGCCCTTTGTAAAATCAGGCTAGAATTCCCTTTTATAGGAAGTCTGTTGTGGAAACATACTCTAAAAATGCGGGATCTGTGCTTCTCCTGCTATCTACATTTTATTTATGTTTGAGGCAAGCAGAACCCACAACAATCTGATTCTGAGCTTAAGAGTCTTAAGCGAAATCTAAACAGAAGGGAGTTCTTAAAATTTTGGAATCTGTGAAAGTTTTGTGGATGTGCTGATTTGTGGAAGGCTAATGGGAATAATTAAAGATAGTGAGGACATGGCTTTGAAGCCAAAGATTTTTTTTTATTTTTTTGTCACCCTTAACCACAAAAAATGCTGGAAAAAATGCCTGATCTGGACATTTGCTTTTCCAATAATGAGTGCAGAGTACGGAGGGACATCAAGAAGAGTTGCAGTAAATACTGAATTTAAAGGAAATCCATTGCTGAGCCAGAGACAAAAATCCAAGTGCTCGGAAAGGCCAGGCACTGGAATTGGCCGAGCTCTGGTGAACAGATACATTGTCACATTAAAAAGAGGGGGTTTGAACAGCAGCAATTATTTTATTTGTTCTCTAAAGTAGAGTCCAGGAGGGTACATACAGATACTGTTTTATATAACCTTGTATACATGTATATCTGTAGATTTGGTAATTGATAATTAGAAAGGAGAGAAAAGGAAACAACTTCCAGGCCATTACATCAACAAGTTCCGCTTGTTTGGATCCTTGGAAATCAAACTCTGCTGGATTTATTTGTTTATATTAATGGCTAAAAAGGGAACTGCTAATCCAGTGCACGCATTTGGCTTTCATAAGGCATTCACCAAAACACCCCACAAGTATTTACAATAGAAATTAAATCAGTGTATCATAAGGAACAAATTAAGAACTGGCTAATTAGCCTGTCACCAGTAATGGACATCTTAAGTTAATTGGGATTTTTCAGCCTGGGAGGAGAAGCTTTGGGGTGATCAAACTGTGGCCTGAAGGAAACCTGGAGAGAGACAATTCCCGAGGCATGGAGGGACAGGACACAGGGAATGGATCCCAGTGCCAGAGGGCAGGGCTGGATGGGATTTTGGGGCAGGAATTGTTCCCTGGAGGGTGGGGAGGGGCTGGGATGGAATTCCCAGAGCAGCTGGGGCTGCCCCTGGATCCCTGGCAGTGCCCAAGGTTGGACACTGGGACTGGGACACCCTGGGACAGTGGGAGGTGTCCCTGCCATGGCAGGGAGGAGAACAAGATGATCTTTAAGGCCCCTCCTAACCCAGCCCAGCCCATTCCATGATTTCATGATTTTGTTGTCACTTAAACCCAGAGATTCCCATACAGGATTCCTGTCCAGGTACCCAGGAAGTTCATTAGGGAGAAACAACTTGGCAATATATGAACAGCTGAAAACACAAGCTGATAAATGCAGCACAAGGCACGAGTTATTTGCATATCTTTCTGATTCCAAATTAGCCCCCTTCACTCATGAAGGAGCAACTTAACACAGTCATCTTTATTTATGGCACAGTGACAGCCACTGCTCTGCTCGTGGGCCAAAGTGAAAAATGTGAAAAAATGAGGAATCACAGTGGAGAATCCTGTGGGAAATGTGGCTGTGCCATTAAATACCCCAGCAGTGTGGCCTTGCATGGAAAGCTGCGTCAATCATCCCTTATCAGAAAGGCTCTCTGCGGAGTTTGGAGGCGCTTAGAAACGCCTGGGAAAGCCATGAGAGTACGGAAAAACCTTTGGAGCATGTTGAGAGATACAGAGGTTTGAAATTGCTCAAATCACTGTCTGAGGTTGAGGAAACGTGATATAATTATCAAAATAAAGAGTGTCACAGAGCACCTGCTTAGTGTCAGTGTATTCCAAATAAATGAAACATTTTCATGGAGCATTAAAGCAGACTGGGGCACCCAGGAGCTCTCAGGGACACTGGGGAATGTCAACACAAATAGGGATGAGAAAACAAAGCAGAGCTGTAGGAACAATCACCAAACATAAATCCAGAGGCCCCAAACTCTCAGTAATTCCCAGCAGAGGTGAACATGTAACAAGACCAGAGGGACCTGGTGTCCTGCAGGAAAAGCTGTTCCAGTGGAGAGGATTTCAGGCAAAGGCTGGAATGAGTTGATTTTCCACTGAACTTGAATGAAAATCGGGGTGTGGGTTTTTTTGTTTTTTTTTTTTTTTTTTTTTTTTTTTTTTTTTTTTTTTTTTTTTTTTTTCTTCAAAGGGCTTTTTTTTTCTAT
>VXBU01016040.1:89110-100315 GCA_013400315.1 Bombycilla garrulus | reverse complement strand
AAAAAAAACTATTGTGGCCTTGAATTTTAACTCTGTATGCTTAATGTTTACATTATGAACATATTAGTCCTTAGATTGCAGAATGTATGTAATAAAATAAGCTTGGCCTAGCATGGCAATTTCAGATTGACACTGTGGTTTGCATTTGTGTTTGCATTTTTTTGTGCGTGACACCCAGATCTGCTACTCCCCGGGTTAAAATCGACCAGGCTTCTTGGGCTGTGAAAATGTAGGAGCAAACACCCCAAGTTTCAAGTGCACAGGTGCTGTGTATCTTCTTTTCCAGATTGTTCTGCTGAAACACTTCCCTTTAACAGTGCCTTGCCCTCCCTGAGCTGAGCTCCTCTGGTCCAGGATTGAACCATCCCAAATTAATTCATCAACAACTCCATGCCCAAGACTGGAAATGAAGCCTAAGGGAGGCCTCTAAGGAAGAGTATTCATACTCAGAAATTATCTTTTATTGTCATGAAGGTGTGCTGCAAAATCTCAGCCTGAGATGCATCTTCCTCCTGAATCATGAGTTGAATTGCTTTGCCCCCTTGCCCTTAAGACATTCTGTATCAATATTAGTAAACAAATCATGAAAAATTTCCCTTATTCCCCGCTTTAGAATGGAGTGTATGGCAGCCTTATTCATTTGTCATTGCAGCCTGGCTGTTTACAGAGAGCAAAGTTTTTTTATTTTTCTCTTCTAGCTTTAGAGGCTTCCCACTCTGTACCCTGGGCCCCAAAACTGCATCTGGTGCCTACTGGCATAAATCCATTCTTTCCAACACCATCTGAAGAACTGGTCTGGAAAATCAGCCGTGACATTTACGAGTGGCTCTCCACAGTGTTTGCTGCAGGAATCCCGACAGCTCAGCCCTCTGTATCCCTCTTTTGGCTGCTTTTTTATGTCCTTTTTCCCAGACAAAATGGGTGTGGCTTCAGATTTTATAGGAAATGTTCTGCATATAAATTTTTTGAGTGGCAATGGGACCCAACTCACCAGACCCTGTGTTAGGAGTGCCTTGGTGGCAGTTTTTAAGCACGGGATTGTGGCACCAATGTGTGAGACCTGAGCAGGGAAATAAACACCGTAAGTCTATATTTCTAAAAAAAAACAAAAAAGGAAAAAAGGGACTCTTGGAAAAGGTTCGTCACTATTTTAGAAAGTTATGGACTTATGGCTGGCGCGCATTAAAGACAATTTGCTTTTCAGTGGAAATAAATCTGCAGATCCTCACTATTTGCTTCATGTGTACTTCCAGCCTGAAATGGTAAGTGTATTTTTGATAAATCCTTTTACCAAAATCATACTTTCATCAGCTTTTAATTAAACACTAAAATCCAGATTTAAATAAGGGCTTTGTTTAGACGGGCAAGGACGTGCCTGGAGGCCACGGGGCTGCCTGCAGGATTTCCAGATTGTGTTGCCTGGCTGCTGTCCTGTGCCATGGGATCAACATCCTGGCACAGGGATGGAGCCGGAGCAGGTGACCTGATGGAATCCCCTCGTGTGAGGAGTAAAATCCTCCCGCTGGCTGTGGGAAGCTCACTGGCGAGCCGTGGTCACCCACTGTAGAGCTGCACCTTCCTGCTCCCTGCCTCCCAGGAGCCTTGGGAAAGACGGATTTTGCAAGAGGGGAGTGAAGGATGGATGACCCTCCTGCTGCTGCTTTGGGATTATTTGTAGGATCTCCCCATGACCATGCCTGGGGATGAGCCCAGTACAGGCAGAGCTGAGGAGCTCTGTGTCCATGCCACGAGAGACGTTCAGTGAAGCTCAGACAGACCCCAAAACCTTGGCTGGATCTTCCCTTTGCCATTTAGCACCTGGACAGCACAGCCCTGATGTGCCCACATTTGCAGAAATTGGTAATATTAATAACTTTAGCCCTTTATTTAAATTAGTGTTTCTTTTAAAGTCAGTTGTCAGCCAAGCTGCAAAACTTACCAGATTCCAGAGTCCACACTTGGTACCTCAAATTCCACAAGTCTTTCAAAATCATCAGTGATTTAGGCTTTTCTTCTGCAAATTTTTCTATCTCAGACTATTTCTTGCCCCAGCTAAAATATGATATTAAAATAAATTTCTCATTACACGTGCATTAAAGGTAAAATAAACCATTTTGCCTATATCATTTGATTAGTCATCCCACGATCTTTTTCTGTGGCACTTTCTTCTCAAGTTTTGCTCACATTAGGAAAACAATCTCCGATGATCCAAATCGCTGGTTAGTCAGAAGGCCACCTCGTCCATCCAAAGGGTTCAGGTAATTGAATTTTGACTGAATTTTACCTCCTGATGCAGCACAAACTCTTCATTCCCTCTCTGGGCAGTGGTGGGAGCACTTGGATTTCTTCACAGCAGCTCCTGCCTGCATCCTCCGCAGTGTCCTGGCTCTGCTGCTGTGCCCTGGGTGCTGTGACCTCTCCTGGGAGGCTCTGGCAGCTGGGAGGACATGAGAGCATGAGGGCTGCTTGAAGAAATAATGAGAATATTTTCAGCTGGTTAACGAGGATGTTGGGCTCAACTGGAAGGCAGAAAATTATTTCAAAATTTAATTTCATAGCAACACAGCATGGTTTGGGTTGGAAGGGAAATGAAGTTTCCAACAGGGACACCTCCCACTGTCCCAGGGTGTCCCAGCCCCAATGTCCAACCTGGCCTTGGGCACTGCCAGGGATCCAGGGGCAGCCACAGCTGCTCTGGGAATTCCATCCCAGCCCCTCTCCACCCTCACAGGGAACAATTCCTGCCCAAAATCCCATTTGACCCTATTTTCTGTCAGTTTCTAGCCATTCTTCTTGTCCTGGCACTCCAGGCTCTTGTGAAAAGTCCCTCTCCATCTTTCTTGTCGGCTCCTTCCCTGGCATTTTTTTTAAAGGGCACATATTTTCAGGAAAACTAACAAAACACGCAGGTTTCTTAGGCCAGGAATTGCCTTGAGATACCCTTTTAAATCACTGGATTAAGAATTTCTCAGAAAATTTTGGGGCTGCATGCCAGAATATCGGTCCATATATATTTTATGAAAACCTAAGGGGCAGTATAATTTTCTGCGCCCAATCCTAGAAGCAGTGAGGAATTCTGCTTGGAAAACCCCATCCATCCATCTCATTATAACAAAACTATTTCCTACTCTGCATTTACTGGTGTTTCCTTAACCTTCTCCTTTGAAAGGGTCTCAATTCCAATGTATTTCCACCCATTCCCATTACACAGATCTCAACACATCTCATTGTCAAAGAGGGATGTTTTTAGTTTTTTTTTGTTTTCCTGCCATTTCTGTATTTTGCAATTCCTTGTGATTGCACGCCCCATGCATCACCCTCCGAGTTCTTCGCCTGCCTCAGTGTTTACAGCTTCCCAAATATTTGTGGTTTGTTATCACGCTCCCTTTGACTGGCTGTTTGCCAAGCTTAGACATATTCCACTTCACAAACCTATCCCTCTTCTCTGACACTTCTTAATGTGCCTTTCTTCTTTTTCTCTTTTTTTTTTCTTTTCCCCCCTTGTCTCCCCTGCACGTTTCCAGGCCTGATGTCTCCTCCTGTCTAAACCATCCCCATCTAGGAGCTTTTTTGACTGCAGCTCCATCCCACTGGAATCTCTTCATCCCAGTCAAGCAGCTGATGCACTTTTAGTCCCACCTGGATGAAAGGTGAGCAGTTTGAGCAGCTAAAAGATGGATTTCCATGATCTCCTTTCTTTCCTCCTCATGAGCTGAAAAGGTTTTCCAAACTCTTCGGGTGAAATTGCTGCCCTGGTTCCACCAGCTAGCTCAACCTGCTCCAAAAATTGCCTGTTCATTTCCAATTTTCTTCATGCTGAAGGTGTCGTTTTTCTCCACAGAAAACTTAAAATCTGATTCTCTGCAGAGAATCGCAGGACTGCAGAATCATCAAGGCTGGAAGAAACCTTCAAGCTCATCCAGTCCCAAAGACACTCCAGCACCACCATCTTCATCCCAAAACCACGTCCCCAAATTCCATATCCAAATCACGAATTGGATGCAGGGTTCCTAAACAGGCACAACCACTTGGACTAATTGCCATGGTACTTTTAGGCTTCCAAGCAGTTCTAAGAGGATGTGAAAGCAAGTTTTAGGTTTTAAGCATGTTTTTTACTCAATTCATTCATGTATTTTTGCAGAATTCCCGTTTGTGTCACAAAACAGCCTCGTAGATCCTTTGGCCACCTGAGACAGGACTGCAGGAATAACAGGGAGCTTCAAAGACCACTTTTCTGCAACCACACTGGCCCCTGAAGTGATCAATTTTAGAAACAATGTCCCTTTTCCCCTCTGAGTTGGTGAGAGTATGTGTGCATTAGTGTACTCAAAATAAAGGGGGAACAAGGGGGAAAATCAAAATATTCAACCGTATTCCATACCATATTTCAACCAAAATAGACTTTAGGGTTGAAAAATGCCCTCATGCTGCCTAGTTCCCAGAAATTGGTGTGGTACATCCACACATTTCAGTTTGCTGGGGTGGGAATTCATTCAGATGACCCAGCCATGAGTCGAATCCCATTGTGCTGGAGAGGGTAAATACAGAGCATGACTAACAGATGCTGCTTTGAAGTGCTCCTATCTTTAAATACACAAGGCTAATAAATGCTGGAAAATTCTGTATTTTCTACCAAGACTAGGCTGAACATTTTCCACTCTTTCTTCGAAGACGGGGGGGGGGGGGGGGGGATGGATTTTTTTTAATTTATTTATTTCTTCCAGTATACACTGAGGATAAATCCAGGAAATATGTGGAAGGTCCTTGGACATTGTGATGGGCTCATATCCTGGCACAGCTCATAGCCTGGCTCCCCAAGGGACTGGAGAGTCCGAATGGCTGCTGGTTACAAATATGGAAAAACTCCGAGTGCTTCTGCACGGCCGTAAGCAAGCTGTAAACCTCCCACCACAGGTTGCCGAGGAAAAGACAGAAAATTCGGGCTACAGCAAGTGGCACACAACCTTTGGAGCCTTTGGAGGAGGGTTTGAATCTCAAAACAGGTGTGAAAATTACCTTGGCTGTTGAGGAGGTGACAGGGGAGGGGACGTACAGCCAACGGTGCAGGGAAATGAGAGAGATTTTATGAGCTGGGCTTGGGAAAAGGAAGGAAAAATAGGAGAAAGAGGCAAAAATGGAGAGGTGAAGAAGAAAAAGAGTTCTGAGGTGCTGTCAGAGGAGCAGCAAAATGCTGTGACACTGACACTTTTATTAATAATTTGTGGAAAAGGATGGAGGTGGAGTTTAAGACACCCTTGCAGGGGTTACTTGGTGCTGTTGGATGTGATTTGATGATGGTGACACGAGGTCAGCAAACAGGGAGACAACCAGAGCATCAAAACATGGGCTGAGAACACGAGGGCAGCAACCAGAGACTGGCTTGGCTCGAGCTTCCTCGCCCTTAGGAAAAGGGGAATTCCACAGGACAGGGAGGCTCCAATGGCCAGGGAAACCCAAACAGCTCATTTTCCTGTCCAGCCGTGGAAAGGGAGATGGATCTGAGGGATGTGGGGAAGGAAACACCAACTGGATGCCAAGAGGTTTGCAGTGGGAGAGATGAAAGCGGAAGAAAAGATGACTGTCAGCGCGAGGGAATTCAGAGGTTCAGGAGAAGAAAAAGGGAGGCTTAAAAAGAAAATAGGGTCAGGTTTAGCTCAAAAACTGAGCCCAAAGGATGGGCTGCAGAGCAGCTGTGATGTGAAATTTGGTAGGAGGAGGCAGGTCAGCACATCTGGGCTGGAGCAGCAGCCTGAGCCGAGGAGACGCTGGAGCGGGTAAATGTTGTACTTCATTTCTCTTTCTACACTCACCACTTTAATATATTTTCAGCTAACATTTCACTACGATTTCCACAAACATTTCATGTCACGACTTCATTACAATGCAGGCTGCAGACAGAACAGCTGTAAAATAGCCCTGCCAATGCTGGTAATTTGCACAGGGAATGTAATATCCAGCTCCAGTCGTTGTGCAGAATGAGCTAGCCGGCATTTTTCATTTCTTTAGCCACTTACCTCAACAATTAAATGTATTGCAATGCTAAATGGGTAGTATGTAATCAGTCACTGCAGACTGAATAAAAGCATCAGATCATACATCTCTGTGGTTTTGTCATGAGCTGTACAAAGTGCTGGCTTAGCACTCTGCAAACGGCTTTGTTCGCTCTTGTTACTTTAATTTTGCTCCAAAAACCAGGAAAGTTCATTCATACTCTGTGTGTGTGCGTCTCCTGCTCTGTGCCAAACCCAATATTCTCTCCTTTTCCTTACTCAATGCACATCACAGAGGAAGGTTTTAGCACAGCAGGCTTTCAGGTGGGAAGCCACTCACTGCTTTCATATTTTTGGTGTTCCACTGTCACTACTGGAAGAGTTCTTGAGCTGAAACATGACTGGTGTTCCCAATTACTGCTCGAATTCTATTTCTCTGCTTTGGACAAAAGCTGGGGTGTTTGGTTTGTGACTCAATCATCTAGTTCTCAAAAATGTCTGGTGGGCTTTACTCAGAAAGGAATCATGGATTGGTTTGGGTTGGAGGGGACCTTAAAGTTCATCCAGTGCCACCCCTGCCATGGCAGGGACACCTCCCACTGTCCCAGGGTGTCCCAGACCCAATGTCCAACCTTGGGCGCTGCCAGGGATCCAGGGGCAGCCACAGCTGCTCTGGGAATTCCATCCCAGCCCCTCCCAGGGAACAATTCCTGCCCCAAATCCCATCAAACCCTACTCTGAAGCCATTCCCTGTGTGCTGTCCCTCATCCCTTGGGAATTGTCTCTCTCCAGGTTTCCTGCAGCTCCTCCAGGCCCTGCAAGGCCACCCTGAGCTCAGCCCAAAGCTTCTCCTGGCCAGGCTGAACAATGGCAGCTGTGCCAGCCTTTGCTGCCAGCAGAGCTGCTCCATCCTCTGCTCATCCTGGAGCCTCCTCTGGGCTCTCTGCAGCAGCTCCAGCTCCTCCTGTGCTGGGGCAGCTCTGCAGCTGGGGGCTCACCTGAGGGGCTCAGGGACAGAATTATGCTACAGAGTCATTGACTGTACCATGAATTTTCCCCCTATTTTGGCACAATGTATAAGGAGAGAAATTGGAAGAAGTAAAGCAGCTGTATTTAGTCAGAATACCTGGCAAAATGAAGTGAATGTGAGCTGACTGATGATAAAGTTTCCAAAAAACCAAAAGCAACTTAGGCTCTCAATTCTGATAGATTAATGAGATTTATGTTCTGGAGACATTCCAGAAATCCCTCCCGGGTGCTTTGTCATTTAAGAAAGCCACATTCCTTTGGAAGGGCCTGAAGCTGAGTGCGCAGCTCTGGGGTGACCCTCCATCCATGGGCTGGGGGGAAAGTGCCACCATAAAAATTCATGGAATTGGCTGAGTTGGAAGGGACCCACCAGGATCATCCAGCCCAACTCCTGGCCCCGCACAAGACACCCGAGAGAGTATTTTCCAAATGCTTCTTGAACTCACACAAGCATTTAGTCCAACTTAAACTCCCCCTCGTACAGCCTGAGACTCTGTCCTTTTGTCCTGTCAATGGGATCAGTCAGCTCCTGGTCGATCAATCCCTGTTCCTCATGGAGCTGTGGCTGTGCAAGGCACCAGGAGCTTTTCTCTTCAGCAGGTGCAAGAAAGAAAAAAACTGTTTCAAGCAGCACAGGAGTGGTATTGTATTGTAAAGATGGGCTGACAGCTGGCTGGATGGGAGCCAGTGTGTGCCCTGGGTGGCTGAGGAGGCCACTGGCATTCAGGAATTGTGTGGCCAGCAGGAGAGGGCAAGGATTGCCCCTCTGTGCTGGGCACTGCTGAGGCCACACCGTGACTTCTCCTGTCCAGTTTTGGACTCCTCACTTCCAAAAGGAGATTGAGGGGCTGGAACATGTCCAGAGAAGGGAACGGAGCTGGGGAGGGGCCTGGAAAACACGTTACACACGTGTGGAGTTTCCATGGCCCCAGTGCTCCCTGGTAAAACCTCCCCATCACCTCCTCATCCCCACACCAGCAGGGTTTTACCAAGTGGTTTTTGAGAGGTGTTTTGGGGGCCAGGTTTTGCAGCACAGGCCTTATTCAGGCTCTCTGCCCTCACCTCTTTCCTCCCGCAGTGTTATGGCTGCTGAGAGCTGGCTGCACAGGACATTTTTGGATGCTTCCCTGCTGGAAGGTCTGGGCTGTGCCCTTTTCCCAGCTGGAGCAGGCCGTGGTGCTGAGCCTGGTCCCTCAGGGCAGCCGAAGGGGAGGCAGAGGTGCCTGGGAGTGGGACACGAAGGCAGCAAGGGCTGGAAATGCCACAGTCAGTGCCCCGGGCTGGTTTTATGCTGTAATCACTGCAGGGACAGCTCGAGCTCCTCCCGAGGGTCCCGTCCCTTTGCTGTCCCCTCAGCAGGTCCCTGTGCTGAGGGTGGCAGCGTGCTCACCCCCGGGACTCCGCAGAGCCAGAGCTCCCTCTCCTCGGACCCATCCGCTGGCCCAGGCATATTCCCGTTTCTCCCAAAAGATGGCACTAGGATTCACCGAAACCGAGCTGCTCGGCACCCTGGATGTTTCCATGTTAGTGAGAAATCCCACCAGGACCCTCCCGGCAGTGTCCATCCCTCACTTCCATAACCCTCTGAGCATCCTGCCCTGGGCAAACCCTGAAGGTTATGGGCAACAAGAGCAGAGGGAAAATCGAGTTATCACCTGCTCAGTTTCCTAGGATGCAAATATTCCTCCCCCTGCTCCTTCCCTTTACATCCTGTGTTTTATTTCCCAGGCAATGAGCAAAACAAATAGGCAATATTGAAATTAATCCTCTTGCACGCTGATGTTATCTGCCGTAGCAAAATTGACAACATCAAGGTTTTTGCTCAGAAGTTAATTATTTTTTCATTTGAACAACATAGCCCATAAGCTTATGAATAGAGAATCTGCCTGGTAATTTAGACGACATTTTAAGAGTTTTTTTTTAATGTGAATGTTTCTACATAAACATAATTATAGGAATATTTCCATGATTAAAAGGATACAACTAATGAAAGGAACTTTTGGTGAGATTATTTTTCTTTGCAACTTGTATAACCCATTAAAGAGAGCTTTTTATCTGCCAGTGAAGCAATCATTTCTTTTCCTGAAAAACAATCCCCATTCCAAGATAATGGACTTTTTGTATTCATTAACATCTCTAATGGAGCTATCACCTGAAGAGGTGGAAGTTTTCTTTTCATTAAGGAAAATTATAGGATCACAGCTCTATAAATGAAAAGAAGTTGAAGTGTGCAGATGAAGGATTTCCAAAGACGGCAGAATTCCATGGCTGGAAGTGCTCTCTCAGGGCATTTAATAATGAAGAACCTTGTCCAAGAAATTCACCTGCTCAGCAGCATCCTAGGGCCACAGAATCCTACAACTGCTCCAAAATCATGCTCATTAGCAATAACAACTTCAGCAGTGACACTTTTTGCTCTTTTGCTTTGCAAATGTTGGTTTCTCCTGAAAGACAGGTGCCTGATTCCCACGTGCTTCCAATGTTTTGTGGGACCAAAGTTTAGCATGCAGCCAGAAAAGTTTGTTTTTTTTTTTTCCTCTGTGTGCTGCCAGCACTAGAGAGTGATTAAAAACATGAGTGTGAGGCAGCTGAAGACTCTGCTGAGCCCTGATGTGAAAAACCCTCATGGCAGAGCTGGGGAAGGTGATGTTCTTGCAGTGCAGGGGTTCTTCCAAGCACCTGAGCTTGGAGGTGTCTGTCCAGCACTTTACTGTCCCTGTCCATTTTCCTATTTCAACAGTGATCTGCACATCCCACTCATGCATTTTTTGGTGCTTTGCAGTCCATTTTTGCTGCTCGTGTCTTTGGGGCTGTTCAGTGATTTACAAAAATTGCTGCTCACCGTTGCAGCACAAGAGCTAATTAAGCAGTAAAGTGGTAACACACATTTGGAGAGGACTGCTCCAGGATGGATTCACTGCTAGCCCTTCTGGAGAGCTGGATTTACCCAGGATATTCTGGAGGGCTGGATTCACCCATGGATGTTCTTGACTCACCCACGGCCATTCTTAAGAGGTGGAATCACCCAGGACATTCTGGTGGGATGGATTCATCCATGAATATTCTGTAGGGCAGGATTCATTTTTAACCCTTATGGAAAGCTGGTTTCACCCATGGCCTTTTTGGAGAGATGGATTCACCCAGGACATTTTGGAGGGCAGGATTCGCCCCTTCCAGAAGGCAGGATTCATCCAAATCCCTGCAGGAGGGCAGGATTCACCCATGGCCCTTCCTTAGGGCAGCAGTTTGCTGCCTTTTATAAACTCAGGAGGCCCCTGACAAAACAAAACCAACCCCCAAAAAAACCTCCAACAAACAACAGCAACAAAATGTTTTCCAAAGCAGCTCCTGAGGGTGGAAGGAGCGTCTGTTTGGGATGTTTTGGAGCCGAAGGCACGGGGTGCTGTGAGGGGAGCTGGCACTAGATGGAGCGATGGGTTAGCGCGATTCCTCTTTTCCGGAGATCCTGCTGGAAGCGCACTCCAGAGCCGTCCGGGGTTTGGCAGGACGGAGCGCGTTTGTCAGCCTCCTCTGAAGGAGCCGCGTGGTCTCGGGTCAGGGCTCAGAGAGGTGCTCAGCTGCCTTTGCCAGCCCGGTCCCACCCCAGTTCCATCAACAGCATCACTGCCCAGAAACTGCAGAAAAAGCCACGCTGATTAGCAAAATTAATCATCCCCAGAGGACAGGAGCCAACCTCCAGTGCCAAAACTGGCCCTGGGTTGAGTCTGGCTCTGCCGTGGGGGCTGTTTCCCTGCAGCCAGGGGAGCAGAATTCCACATCTGTTGCCATTCCTGGGCCCTGGAGCTCCACCTGGCAAGTGCTGAGCTGCCACGGGAGCCGTGGGCGCTGCCACGCTGGCTGATGTCAACGGCAGCAAATGGGACGCGGTGCTCCGAGGATGCCTTGGCACCTCAGGATGCCTTGGCACCTCAAGATGCCTTGGCACCTCAGGATGCCTTGGCACCTCACTGCCAGGAGCCTTTCATGTGGTTTCTTGGGTGTAACTGAAAGCAGCTTTTGGCCCTGGGGGATGGATGTTTCTCGCCTTTGTGCGCGCCCTGTGTTTTGTCATCGCGTCTTCTGGAGAGCGGTGATTAATGGGGGACCTGTTTTAGCTTCAGAAATTTTAGGGATTTTTTTTTTTTTTTTTTTTGGTTTTTTTTTTGGGTTGTTTTTTGGAAACTTG
>VXBU01016040.1:57221-89077 GCA_013400315.1 Bombycilla garrulus | reverse complement strand
TTTAGGATCTGTTTTAGGTGCTTCTTTGGAAATCTGTATCAAAAATAGTGTGGTCAGCAGGAGCAGGGAAGTGCTTGTCCCACCTCGAGGGCTGGGGGATTTCAATTTGAGAATAACATCGAGGTGCTGGGGTGCGTCCAGAGAAGGACAGCAGAGCTGGGGAAGGGTCCAGAGAGTAAATCAAGTAGGGAGTGGCTGGGGAAGCTGGGAAAGAGGCTTAGTTTGGAGAAGAGGAGGCTCAGGAAAAATCTTTTCATTCTCTACAACTCTCTGGCAGGAGAGTGCAGCCAGGTGGGGTCAGGCTCTGCTCCCAGGGAACAAGGGACAGGAGCAGCAGGGGGAGATTCAGGCTGGACATCAGGAGGAATTTCTTCACAGAGGGGGAGCTCAGGCCTTGGCAGGGGCTGCCCAGGGAGGTTTGCAGTGCCCATCCCTGGAGGTGTCACCTGGAGGTGGCACTCAGAGCTCTGGGCTGGGGACAAGGTGGGCACCAGGCACAGCTGGGACTCCATGACTCTGGAGGGCTTTTCCAACTCAGGGATTCTGTGATAAGCCATGAATTGCAGATGTTCAAAGCATGATTTTTTTCCTTTTCTGAAGAGATGATTTTCTTTTCATCATGTGCCAGCAGCAGACTGGGGAGCAGAACAACTCCAGGGAGGATTTCCTTCGTGCCACCACGGATTAGGCACATGAAATCCTACCAGCCTGTACCACTCCTGACTCCAGCTTTTGGGCCACTTCAGCAGTTTTGGCCACTCTCTCACAACCCCAAGAAATATTCTGAGTGCAACTTAAACCAGTCCTGGTGTTTGATGCTTATCTGTTTAGATCCCCCTCAATTATGTGCATTAGTGGTCAGAACTGGGGCACCACAGGAGAGTGAAATGTGCCTCCATCGAGGCATTTCTTTATAACTCACAAAGAACTGAAAAGCAAGAAAAAGTGATGCATAATAGGAACTGAATCCAGAATCATCAAGCTGTTGTTCATTAAGTGTCTCCTTCTGTGGTGCCCACAATGTAAACCTGAGCTTACCTTCCCAGAAGAACAAAGTTACTTTTAGCACATCAAGGAGTTTTTAAAAGCTTGAGCTTTTAAAGCCTATGGAAAAATAAGCCTTAAAAAAAATACAGGAAAATAATGACCTTGGGGAGGGAAAGATTGATAAGATAAAGATCACAATAAAATGGTTGTGAGTGAGATTTCACCATCAGGAACGCTGCAGTAGGAATTTCAGATTTTTTTTATCATCCATCCATGGGGACAAAGCCCAAACAATTGGGTCAGGAATATTTTTTAGGAACAAACAAGGCAAGCTGAGTTTGCTGTGACTCCTGAATTCAGCTTTGAGGTCATCAGGGCCCAGTTGCTTACCTTGCCTGACCTCCTTCAACAACACAAACATCACCATTTCGTCCAGTTATTCCTGCAAAACCAAAGGGACAAGTTCACTTCTTCATTAACATCCTGAAAAAACCTACAGGAATTCTGTCACTTTCATCAGTTTTAGCCCAAACATGTGTTCCTGCCAAAGTTCAGCCACTACTGTGTTTGTTGCTGTTTCTTTGGCTTATTTGTTTTCCGTCTATCACCAGCGATGTGTTCTGCCCTGTAAAAGTGCCCACACGTCAGTCAGGGAATAAGAAACAATCCCACATCCCCGAGGTGACTCACACACCTCGTGGATACTGAATCACCATTGGGATGAGGTGAACATGTGGTGTGCAAAGCAGAGGCTGGAACGCTTTCAGCCAAAACATTCAGAAAACGCTGCTGCAAATTAGGGAATTCACGGAGAGCAGCAGCTCGTGAGGGATTATTTGTAACCCAAAGGGCTAAGCTAACAATTCCCAAATGCTTCTGGTTGTCATTTCTATAAGGGAGTGCTCATTCTGTGTGCCCCCAAACCCGGAGAAATATAGAAAAGTCAGTTTGGCTTTGTCCAGCTCAGCTTTATCCAGCTCAGCTTTGTCCAGCTCTAGTCCAGAGACCCTCCTGAGCAGTCCACACTCCAGATCTGGGCTAAAATATTGTTTGTTTAGTCCTGTGAACACTAACCATAAAGGAATATTCTGTAAAACCCCATAGGCCACCCAAAAATCCCTTTGTGGTAGCACAGCACAACGTGGGTGCCCTGCAGAGGCTCTGGAAACTCCATTCCTGAGCGACCTGGCCAAGGCTGTACTGGAAGCACATGAAATTATGGGAACTGAGTCACAGGTCCCAGCACATACTGGATGCTTTTATAGGTTAAAAGTAAATAGTCTTTAAGAGACATTTTATTTCTGCCTATATGAAGGCAATTTGGGCTGATTATTTTGTTCAGGGCTGGACCCGTGACGTTTTGTTGTTGCTTGAACTGAAAAGTTCATGTGCTAAAACGCTGTTCCAGCGCTGCAGCTGATTGTGCGCAGGTTAATAGACGAGCCTTTGTCAAGGACATTGTGCAAACACATTTCCACAAGATATTATTGTCTGGACACATGAGCAAATATTTGCCTAAAAAGTCTAATTAACCATTGTTCCAGAACTGCCACCTGCCCCTGGGTTTTCTGGCACTCTCCTGGAAGGGACTGCATTGTACAGCAGTGCCTTCAGCCAACATTTCCACAGGAGCCAACTCCTGACCAATAATTGAGTAAACATTCAGCTTGCTGCCTATTATTTTAAATTTCTTTTAATAATAAAGGAAGCGTTACGAAGAAAAGGAGTAAAGGCAACGAGTCTTGCTTTAACAGCGCTACAGGGAAAGGAGACACGTGGCCATGGGCTGACAGAATCCCAGAATCCCAGAATCACTGGGGCTGGAAAAGGCCTCCAAGGTCATCAAGTCCAACCTGTGACCCAGCCCAGAGCACTGAGAGCCACCTCCAGGCCTTCCTTGGACACCTCCAGGGGTGGTGACACAAGGGACACGCTGGGACAGCCGTGGATGTGCCCATCAGCAGCACAAAGGACGAGCCCATCTGTGTTGTAAAGTCCCTTTTGTCAGCTGAAGCCAGGAGGAGTGATGACAGTCACGATGCCAGGGGACGGATGGACAAAAGAGGATTGTGCAGCTGTCCTGGAAAATGTGTGGTGTGACATGCCAGGAGGTTGGAGCAGGAGCCCTGTTCAGCAATGTCCTTTTGCATCTCCAGTAAAGCTGCCCCAAACTGCAAATAAATGACTGCAGAGACAAACACTCGCCCACCTGCCTTAATCTTAAAGATATATTTATACAAAGATTTATTTTGGAAAGCTACCCTCACATTCAAAGTGGAAAACCAAATATTTTTGTTTGAGAATCTTGAGGTTAAATATTTTGTTGGCTAACATTTTGTCTTCTCAGCCCTTTCTGGTTGAAGTAGTTCAATGAATTTGATAGGAATTCCACAAAACGTTTGGTCAATTAAAATAGGTATTTTTCTTAGTTATGGAAAAACTAAGTTTGGTTAGAAGTTGTTTCAGGCACTTCCACTCATGGAAACTATGACTGTCCAAAGCGAGTTTTTTTGTTCATATTTATATCATCGTTATTTCAAATTCCTTCTCCCAAAAATAAGTGATGTTATTGCCCGGCTAAGCTGTGCCATGGGTTTTGTGGAGGCCGTTACTGGCTACAAACATGTGATTGTACTAGATGTACAATCCTGGTTCGCTCATAAAACATTTTGTTGCCAGTTAATAGGAATTATTATTACTTTTCACATCTCTCAGATTTCCCAGGTGACCAGCTCTCCCAAGTCTGGCTGCTGCAATTCTGTTGCCCTCAGAGCTCATCAGATGAGTTTCTTTGCCCACTCCTTTGTTTCTTCCTCTCATACTCCCACTCCTGACTGAAATGGTCATGTTTTTTCAGGATTTCAGCAAAATCATCCCAGTCCTGACCTGTACGTTCCAACTTGTCTTTGTCTCGTTGCAGAAAATAAGGCCCATGAAATCCCTTCTCTGTTAAGATCTGGCTGAACCACAGAAACAGTTTTAGAATGTTAAGGAAGGGAATGGAAGGGATTTTAGAGATCATCCAGTCCCAACCACCCCTGCCATGGGCAGGGACACCTCCCACTAGACCAGGATTGAATGAATTCACCCCATACTCTTCTGCATTGTCACTGGGACCTCCCCAGGCTATCACAGCTCTTCAGAGACATCACCCATGCATGGAATGCTGTACCCGAGGATCCGTGGCACCTCTGTGCTCATCACCTCCACCCTTGCTCAGCAAATATGGCTGGCAGGTGAGGGAGAGCCCAACCTGTCCTGGAATGGCAGGAGTTGAGTGGGGATAACTGTGCTTGCCTGGGGCCCTTCACCGCTGTCACCTTCCCCCTTTGATCTGTCATTGCACTTGTGCTATGGCAACCACCAGCGCTGTTGACAAGAGGAGCACAATAATGTCACCAAAACTGCCCCAAAATAGCCTCCTCTCCATCACTCAAGACGCCCTTTTCTAGCGCCAGCTGTCAACTGCCCGCGGCAGGAAATGCTTCCTCCGGTGTGTTTTCCTCCTGAGGGACTGCGAGCTCCCAAACGTGCCATTGTGCGGAGCAGGGATTCAATACACAAAAGGCTAAAAACTGCACAGCATCCTGTCCTTGCTGTTCCGAAAGCAGAGTCCTTCTCTCGCTCCGCGAGGTGCTGAGGGCCCGCGGGAGCGGCGCAGGTGCACGGTGGAGCCGCGTCCCTACGGATGGCTCCTGCACCCGAGGGGAGCACGTGGAAAACAGAACAGCTCAGTGGGGTGAAATGTCCCTCCCTGCCCAGAAAAAGAGGGGAACGGGATGGGGAATGATTTCCTTGCACAAGGGCTGCGCGGCCTGCTGAGCTGAAGGGAAGAGATGCTTGATGATTTACGGTGATTCCTCCCAGCAGAGTGCCTCACCAACTTCCAAAAAACACAGCCACGCTGTCCTTCACTGTGCAGGCTTTACTGGCATCCTGCTCCAGCTTTGGTGCGGCAAAGGCCTTGAGATGACTCTGTGTGCAGCCCTTTGGGAGAAGGGGGCAGAGGTGGTGGGCTGCAACAAACTGCAGCGGAGTCATCGGGAGCACGAATGGCGTAAATGCCAGGAAATATCCTCCTGCTGCTTATATTTAGTTACTGATAAGGCTGCACCGACCCAGAGCATGCTGTGCCCTCTCCTGTGCCTTTCCTGCTCGCTGAGGAGCCAGGGGAGGCTTGTGCAAAGGTTTCACTGATGAAAGAGGAAATCATTTCTCGCTGCATGCCAAGGTTATAATCGGGGGGGTGGGGGAGGGATTTGCGCAACTGGGAAGAACCTAGACTTTTCTTCATCTCTCCTGAGGAAATTGAGAAGCTCCATTGCCAAATATCTGTTGGGAGAATCGAGAGGAAGCAGAGGTGTTTATCCTCTGGAGGAAGTGGGAGGGCTCAGGGGCTGCAGCAGTGACATTATCTCAGTGCGGGGCATGCCTGGGGCCGTGCTGGGACTCTCATCCTGTTGTCTTGGAGGAGCAGGAAGCTTCCATCCTCGAGTCCTCTCTCCTGCTGGTGCGAACGGTGCACTGAGCCTCTAGGAGGTCAGAAACCCCGTGGGATCTTTTATTTTAACCTCTGCTTCAAAGGCCACGTGCTTCACTGTGAGTTTGTGTGTGTGACTTGCTTCTCAGCCATGCCCTCCACAGCCCCCTCATTCAGTTTTCCTGTTGGTCATAGGTTTGATTTCTCTCTGGATGACAAAAAAATCCCCAACCAAACAAAAGCACCAACCCAGAAATACCACTCTGTGTATCTCACCCATTCCTACTTCAGCTTAATGAAAATGATTCTCTGAATTTAGTCAGCAATTCTGTTCAGGCTGTTCTGCTGTCCATAGTTTGGGGATTATTCTTATTATCCTGCTTTTATCTGCTCAGGAGCCCTATGTGGCTCCAGAAGTATATTATATCACATAATTAGCACATGGGGCATGTGGCTTGGCATTCCTTTCCCAGAGGAAAAAATGGCTTGTGCAATGTTGTGTGTTGATTTAGTGCTTTCAGGGTTTTCAGGATTCACTTTGGGTTTTTTTTTTTAATATCCTCATTCCTCTGGTGTGTGTTTTAGAGGGTGACAAAGGCCCACAGCTCCTATGGGCAGATGATTTTACAGTACAGGACCAGCTCCCAGAGTTCCACTTTCTCCTGAATAAAGGAATATTAAATTTATGGGGAAAGCTATTGGCAACAGTGAGGTCATTCCCCACCTGAAAACCTGAGGCAAAATTCAGAAATGCTGGGCTAAGACCTGTGGCAAGTCTGTGATCCCCAATACTGCAAAGCAGAGCTGCCACAGCTTTCTCTCGCAGCGGGTGTTCCCATGGGCTTGGTGGTTTTCACAGGATCACAGAATGATTTGGGCTGGAAGGGATCTTAAAAATCATCCAGTGCCACCCCTGCCATGGCAGGGACACCTCCCACTGTCCCAGGCTGCTCCCAGCCCCAGTGTCCACCCTGGCCTTGAGCACTGCCAGGGATCCAGGGGCAGCCACAGCTGCTCTGGGCACCCTGTGCCAGGGCCTCACTGCCATCATAAGGAAGAATTCTCACCTTAGATCAAATCTGACCTTGCCCTCAGTCAGTTTGAAGCCATTCCCTCTTGTCCTGTCACTCCACCCTCTTGTAAATACCTGGAGCTTTGTCTGAAATGCCCACAGATCCCACAGACTGCACCCGGAGGTGGTTCTAACCCATATGGGGCTTGGAACAATCTGGTCTGATGGAAGGTGTCCCTGCCCGTGGCAGGGGGTGGAACAGGATGATCTGTAAGGCCCCTTCCAACCCAGACTTTTCCGTGATTCTGTGATTCTAGCCTGGACCAGAAACATGTGCACACAAGGTGCTTTGCCCTCTGTCAGCTCTGCCAACTCCTACGGAGCCTTTCTAGGAGAACTGAACAGGCTTTTAAAGTACCTGCCCATTTACACATAAATCCAAATTACATAATTGTAGCTCCTCTCAGAGTCCAGGGAACACATCCACAGAGCAGCAAAACTTGGCCTTTAAACAGGAGCATTTTTACTGAATTGAACGGTGCTGCAGTGGCAAAATCTGCTGTAAATAATTTATTTCACTTGTGTAACCATGAGAAAGGAGAGCGGGAAGGGAAGGAAAGGGCACCTGCATTTGCAGCCAGCCAGATTGGCATCAGCCCTGGAAATGGAGCAGAGCAGGGATCAGAACAAAACTGACAAAGGTTGTCCTTTGTGTATGACCTGCAATAACTAAACAGAGGTGTGAACACCATCCAAAACAAACAGCAAACTCCTTTTTCTTTCCAAGGCAGCTCGTGCTGAGGAGAGGGGCACTGGGGGAGCTGTGGGGCTGCCACAGCTGGGAGCAGTACATCCCCCAGAGTGCCCTGTCGGGTCAGAGGGTGACAGGGACAATGCTTTGACCCATGAGAAGCATCCGGAAGAGGAATGTTTTCCAGCAGAGCCCCGTTGCTGGCAGAGTTATCAAATGAACCTCTGTGACCCAGGGAGATACAAACCCTCTCTGGACCCCTCTGGTACTCTGCTCCTCATCTCTCCCTGTGCTGGGGGAGGCATCTCACAGGTCCCCCAGTTCTCTCAGGTCCCCCAGGTCCCCCAATTCCCCCAGTTCTCTCAGGTCCTCAGGTTCCCCCCGGTCCCCCCAGGTCCCTCCAGGTCCCTCAGGTCCCCAGGCACTGCCAGCTGCAGCTCCAGACACGTTCTGCAGGGCCCACATCTCTGGGCCCAGCTGGGCTTGTTTGGTGCCAGCCACTCTGACTTCAGTCCCAGCTCATCACCAGCAGGCACAGACTTCAGAGACAACTAATTTTTCTTCAATCAAATGCAGTTCCAAGGAAAGAAACAGCAGAAACCCTAATTCTAGACCCTTCCTAAGGCCTGACCCTTCCCTGCTTCTGAGGAGACCCATCCCATCCTCTTGGCAAAAGCAAACACATCTCTTGCTTGTGCTTGCCCATCCTCACCTCCCACCTGAAAAAAGTTTTGGTTTCATAAGCTTTTGATCCCAAACTCCACTGATTGATGATTTTCAATGCATTGGAGGCAAGACCTCTGAACCCAACAGCACTGCTTATGATATAGTCTTAAATCACCTTATCCAGAAAACTGGAAGGTTACTTCCCCCTTTTTGTTTTCCCCAGAATAATTTAAATTAAAACATGCAGTACCTATCCCTGGACCCAGACACAGTTTAAACAGTTGCTCCTAATAACCTTCATAAAGTCATTATGTTCATTACCTAATAATAGCTCATTGGGAGTCATAAAGTTTATTTTCATCAGACAGTTTCCCAGGTATGTGGAAAGTAGCTCAGTTCTGATAATCAAACAAATACCTTAAAATTCAGGAAGCTGATCAGCACACTAATTTTTTTTTTGTTTTTTATTTAATGAAGTGATATTCCTGTCGGGTCTGGGGTATTTCTCTGTACTTCAGTGACTTCCAAGAGCAGTGTACTTTGTCCCTTTGTTCCCTTCATGCTGCAGTAAGCAAAGCCCTTCATGTTTTCTCTCCTCTTGGACCAAAAGGAGCTGCCTGAGAGCTGGCCATGATTCCAGAGGGAGCCCTCGGGAGGCTGGGGGTGACTGAGTTCACGTCACAGCAGCGCCGCTTGTGCTGTCCCACGTGTGACAGCACGAGTCCTGAAGTCACCCTCAGGTCCCGGGTGTTGTGCCAGGGGCTGTGCTGCCCTTCAGCACCCAGGGACACCCAAAAGGTGTCCCAAGAACACCCTGTCCTTGTCCCAGCAGGGATCCTGAGCAGCCCTGCACAGGCAGGAGGGCAGAGCGTGGCCTGACACGGCTCATGGGTGTTGGGTCACCTCAGGCTGCTGATCTCATTTCTTCGGCTTTGGTTGGATAGGAAGGATTTGCAAATAAGGCAAACTTGCCTGGAAATAGGCACCAGGGTTCTGTGCTGGGCTCTGCCATAGACTTCCTGAGCCAGCGTGGGAAAGCCACTGCATCTCCTCGTGCTGGGATGGGGAGGGAGAGGGAATCTCTCATTTCTTCCTCCCTTTGTTCATCTCATCCTTTAAGACTGAACGGCTGCCTCTCAGGGTGTGAGTATCCTGAGTTTGGCCACAGCCCACAGGTTTTACCCTAAAATACACAATGAGTAGTAATGAAAGTAGCCATGAAATTGCTACCACCAGGTAAGAATCAAAAAGAAATTAAATAAATGGCATGCAGCTGAATTTTGTTAGTTCTCTAGGTTATGTGGGGCTCTTATGGCAGGTAAGTGTGGCAGGTTCTTTTAATGGAACTAAAAGTCTCACCAATATTTGGGGTTTTTGAAAACTTCATGTCCCAGAGTCAGGTGGTTATAGCTGAGTCTCACTTCCCACTGAAAACCAAGTTTTCGATTCTTTTAATGGTCCAGAGAAAAGCTTTAGGATATTATTCCTGGAGGAAGGGAGAGATGTGGAGAATGAGAGGGAAAGAGGAGAAAGGCAGAGCAAGAGAGAGGAAAAGAGGAAGAAAGAAAGAGAGAGAGAAAGAAAGAAAGAAAGAAAGAAAGAAAGAAAATGGTTTTGTTTTGTTTAAGGTCTCATGATGTTTATGCCAGCCCTAAGAACTTCAGTGGGCTGATTCGTGGTTTCTGAATGGATATCTTTGGCAGTACAGGAATCTTACTTAAGACTCTAAACAATTATGTTCTCAGAGTCTCCAAATAAAATGCTTGTGCTTTAACAACAGTGGAAAAGTGAAAGGTTTGGCTTCTTTCCCTTTTGGATTAGCAGTGGCATGAATGGAAAACTGGTGCTGTGGGCTGCTCTGATAAAAAGAGCAAACAGATTTGTTTCTTGCAGTGCTGGAGCACATCAGCCAGGAGGACCTGAGGCAGATTTCATCTGACCCTGCTGGCCTCAGGATGGGTTGTGTTGTTCTTGCCAAAAGGTGTTTTTTCTCTAAGTTAAGAGATGCCACCCTCATTAGTTCTGAAGACCTCCTCTTGTTTTAGAGTGTGCAGCAGTGGAAGAACACTCTCCCCCAGCTAGACTGGGACAAATCCCATCCCAGGGCATAGTTTAGGTATCACAAAGAAGCAAAGATTCACAATAACTGTAAAATATCCAGGGCTTTGCTCCCTGCAAGCAAACCCACTCAGTGGATCCTGTTCAGCATAAGAATTAGAAAATCAGAAGCCTCACACAGACTGGTTTTAGGGCTCAATGCAAGGTCTTCTGCTCATCCCATGGGAATCAAGGGATGCTGAGGGGATACTCCATGTCCTGCTCTGCTTCCCATGTGCCCCAAATCTGATGAGAGCAGCTCTTTCACTAAGATCCCCTATCAGGCAAATCCGTGAGTTTTCCACTCCTCAATTATGACCGTGAACTCCAGTCCCAGGTCAGCTTCGAGCCACAAACCAAATCTAAACTTAATCTGGATGCAGACCCAGCCCCTTCCCCCCGCTCAGAGCACGCAGGAATTCTAAAGGCGAATTTTTGGAATTTTCCATGGTCTGTGAGAGTCTCTGTGGAGCAGCAGTGTGGGCAAAGCAAGCACGGAACGGGGCCGTGGAGGGCCAGAGGAGTGGAAGCCATTGTTTGCTTTGTGGGTAGTACCTTGGAAGGCCACGAGGCTGTTCTTTAGGTAAAACATGGGAAATCAGTGGTGGAATCTGTGTCTGTAACATCCTGTAAGGACAGGGTTCAGCGAATGAGGCAGAGCTAGAAGGGAGCACCAGAGGGGCTGTGCTAAGACCCCTGATGGTTCCGTCTTCTTCGAGTTTGAAACCTTAGGGAGGAAAAAGAAAAGGGAATATCAGCAATTTCTGCCTGATGTTCCCATCCTTTGGATTGTCTGCCTCTGGGAGAGTTTGCCCTGTGAACATTTTAAGTGGAGCAAAGTATCCCCAGCGTGTGGAAACTCAGCCCTGTTCAGAGCTCACACTGATGGTTTCCCCCAGCTGCTGGAGCTCAGCAAATCCCTGTGGCTGAGCCCTTCCAGGTGGGCTGAGTGGCCAGGAATGCCTCTTCTACCATGAATTCTCAGCTCTTTGTAACCTAAATGCCCTCTGGAGTGTGTTTTTCTGAGCATATTTTGCGAAACTCTCAGACTTCAGACATGCAGGCACATACAAAACCCGGTGGCAGGGTTGGTTTGGGAAGCCCTGGGTGCCTTTGCCCAGACATATATTCCAATTAAACAGCACAAATGTTCAAATTCCTTGGCTGCTTTCAGGTCTTTACCTTGCCTTCAGATCTGGATCAGACCAGAACTGCTTGGGAGTGATTTTCCTTTATCAGCTCCTTTACAGGTAATTTGCCAGCAGTCCGAGCTGCATATTTACTCTGAAGAGCAGAAACTCCATCTCTCAGATAAGATTACTCTCCTCCAAGTAAATATTGGGCAGAACACAAGGAAAGGATGAAAACTGCAGACAAAATGGAAAGGAAATGGCTGATCAGGCTGTAGAGAGTTAGTTCAGGTTGAAGTACCTTTGGAACTGGTCAGAAAGGAGATTAGAGGGGAAAGCAGCTCATGGCTTTGCAGGACCAAGGGCAATTCTCTGCACTGGCCAGTGATCCTCCCAAAATGTTCACCTGCCAAGACTGGCAGATTCAAACTCTGCAAGTTCACTTGGAAAGAGTCTGGAGAGCTGACAGAAATACATTGAGCTAAACGTGCCTGCTCGCAGTGGCATCCAAAGTCACCCCAACCCTTGAACAGAAAACCCAAAGTTTTAGAATGCTTTACTCTGTGGAGGGGATGCTGCTGTGCAGGGAGGCAGACACCAGCCCTGCCCACTGCTCCCACAGGGGAACTTCTGGAGGGGCAAACGTTTGTCACAAGCTCTTTGTTGGAGGGGAGCATTCCAGGGAGGGGAACCTGGGAGACAGACAAAAGGATGACGAGCTGCATCAGCTGCAAACCTGGGTGCTGCTTTTCCATGTGGTGCTCGGCTCCCCTGGTGACAGACACGTTATAAATACCTCAAGACAGACCCATTTCAGAGGGGTGTCTGCAGCTGTGGGGAAGCTGCAGATTGGAAATTCCAACTGACTTGTCATAGGCATGAAAAATATTTCCCAAAGCCGCCCTGTGCTCGGGGGGCTTTTCTTGAGCAGAGGCTTCACTGGCCTCATCACTCTGCTGTTAGAAAGGCTTGTGAGGGCTGCATTCAGCCTAAAAACTAATTAGTGCTGGAGTCAAAGCCGGGGTGATGGGAGGCTTGCCCTTGGAGCAAAATAATCAGAGCAGTGGAGAATTGATCGTGGTTAAAGGGGTGTTTGGTGCTACCGTGGGGTTGTGAAATGGAGGGTCAGTAGCAAGAGCCGTCACTGAATCACAGAATCACAAAATGTCCTGAGCTGGAACAGACCCACAGGGATGATCCATTCCTGCCCTTGTCCCCACCCAGACCCCCCAAAATCCCAGCCTGGGCACCCCTGGAGCAGTGCCCAAATGTTCCTGCAGCTCTGGCAGCCTCGGGGCCGTGCCCATTCCCTGGGGAGCCTGGGCAGCGCCAGCACCCTCTGGGGGAAGAATACCCTGAGATCCAGCCTAGACCTCCCCAGACACAGCTCCAGCTGCTCCCTGGGTCTGTCACAGGTAACACAGAGAAGAGATCAGTGTCTCCCCTCCTCTTCCTCTCTTGGGGAAGTTGTGGACTGTGCTGAGGCACCTGTGCCCTTCACCAAATGTGCTCGTAGGGCTTAAACCATGCATGTGACATCAGCCAGCAGAACAGTGCAGGTACACACTCCCTGGATGATGCCTTAAGTTTTAGCTTTTCTGTTTTTCAGATTCTGTGCTGGTTTGGTGTGTAGTTTTGGGTTGGGAAGGTCTCTTCACAGAGCAGGGACACAAAACAATTCCTTTCCAGCTGGGCACCAAGGACAAATTGGAGGCCCAAGAGTGGAAACAGCAGTGAAGGAAGAGAGGGAACAAGGAGGATGGAGCTTCATCAGCTGGAGCTGGAATTGGACAATGAACTCCAATCTGCTGATGGACCCAAACCTATCCAAGTGTGACACTGCCCTATAAAATGGCCTCCCCCCTCATGAGCGGCGGCCATTTTGTGCCCATTTGTGGGTTTGACTTGGGTGCAGCCCCAAGGGGTTCCTGCACTGCCCAAGCTGGATCCTTTCCATAAATCCCTTTTTATTCTTTTATTCCACCCAGTCTCTGTTTCCAGGTCAGCCTTTCCAAGCATCATGGAAGTGTCCAAGGCCAGCTTGGATAGGGCTCTGAGCATGCTGGTCTATTGGAAGTTGTCCCTACCCGTGGCAGGCAGTGGGAACTAGATTGTCTTCAGGGTTCCTTCCAACCCCAGCCCCAGTATGAAGATCATGTCAGTACTCCTATCCCAGCCTATAATCAGGGAGACTTCCACCTTCAGTAGCATGATTTAAATTACACCCAGTACCGTGCCTGAACCCTTGCCACACATTTATTCCCATGCTTTGTGCTCCTGAAGGAGTGACCCTCCCACCAAACCTGTCTGTGGTTGTCCCTACCTCATGGGTGACAGAAATGTGAGACAGATTTTATCCCAAACTGTGAATCTCCCCACTCTAAAACCTTTGTGGGACACACTGACATTACCACAAATGCAATTGTGAAGGCTCTTAACAGCCTGAAAGCATTTTCATTTTGGAGAGAGAAAGATTTATCACCCTGATGTTGCGGCAAGCTCAGTTCCAGGCAGTGCAATACCCAGGACACCCTCAGAGATGATTGTGCAAACAATTGCAAGAAGAGGAAATGATGCTGGAGTTTGTGCCTCCCCCTCCATGAAGACATGAATGAGAAATTGCAAGGCTGAATCATTCCTTTCTGATAAACCACTCTGTATTAATTAAACCTAATCACTCTAGCCTGGCTCCTGATACAGCTGGAAAATTGTTGCCAGCTTGCTGATGATGATGCTTACGAAAAAGAAATCAGGCCACATCTTTACTGGGGTTATCAGAGATTTCCACCCATCACTACCTTGTTCCTTCCTCCACCACAGATCCCTCATGTGTGCCAAGTGCCACATTAACTATTTATGGGGTGGCTGCTGCCTGAAGGGGAAGAAATCTCAAAAAAAAAAAAATTGCATTGCTAGGTATTCAACCTTAACACAAAATTAGAAGTGCTCTGTTTTAAAAATTATGTTAGAACTTTTTTTGAGGAAGATATCATTATTTACAGAATTTAGAAAGAGCTTGTTTTTTATAAACACCACCAGTACCCAACTAGGAAGAAAAACCCTGTTAAAAACACTTACTGAATCACCTTTCTTCTGAAAACAAGAATGAAATGGGGCAATATTCCTTTACTTCCATTTTTCTGCACTACCACAGAATTCCTCCTGCCCAGACACACATTACCATAAGGTTTGCAAGTGCTCTTGGGGCCCTGGTTACATTCACTGCCTGCTCTTGCCAAAATGTAAAGTGAATTATTTTCATATATATTTTATGTGTTCATAAAAAGCTATACTCTGCTTGACATCTGTTATCTGGATTAAGGCTTTTTGTTCAGCTGGCCAAAAAAGATGGAAGTCTGTGGAGCATTTGATTCACCACAATCCACAGATGACGGCCATTTGTTGGGATGCTAATATGAAAAAAATCCAATAAAACAAGCAATCAGCCTTTGGACTTAAATAAAACAACAGAAAGGGAAAGAAATACCAGGCCTTCTCCATAATGCTCTCCCATTTGTTATTTTTGTCTGTGTGGTCTTATGATCATAAATGTTGCCGTTACAGTCTCCACGACTTTCTTGCATCTATCACCGAGACCTTCTGGTAAAGGGAAAGCAAAATGCAGTTATTTGAAGGTCCCCTCTGAATTCAAATGCCTGAACTGAAAATGAGCATTGAGCCAGCTCAGAATTGCTGCTACATTTACTAGAACCAGTAATGTCCAGAGTTATTTCCACCCTGCTCTTTTACAAGTCACGTGATCCCATTTCTCCTCCACCAACACTCTGGATAAATGAAAACCAGACTCATAATCATACATTCAATTTTATTACCTTGCCACTGTGTGGACAGGAAGGCTTCAGAGATTAAATGGCATTTTAGATAAGGAGAGTGAGCAAACCATAACAGCTTCAACAACACCAGCAAGAAAGAGCGAGCATTTAAATAAATGATTGTGGGCAAGAAATATTTCATACAGTCAGAACATAATTGGGTCCATAACATGGCTGATACACTGATGGCCATGAAAATTTAATTACTTGTGAGCCACTGAATGAATTATCCAGTCTCTGATCGCTGCAGAATAAAGTTTATACACCAGATTCACTGCTGGCACAAGCAAATGGAGCTACGTTGGCTTCCACGGAGTTGCCATCATTTGTTCCAGCAGTGAGCTTGGCTCACCATCATTCCAGCGTGGATCCACAGTCCCTTGAAGTCGATGGAAAAGGTCCCTTGACTTCAAGGAACTTTGGATCATGCCTGGGGTACTTTGTGTTTTGCCAGCAGCTGAATTAGGCCCAGCACAGCTCACCATGTACACACGCATGCCGTGTGGTGACACGTAGTGACCCAGGGGTGGGACTGGAAATGCATCCCTAGCAGCAAACACTCTATTTCTGTAACCCAAACCCGCATTTGGAGCTGCTCTCCTCACATTTAGAACATTTCCACTCAGTGCCAGCCCCTCAGTTTGTTTGTAGCTCAAATCGTTGGAGAATGTTGTTCCATCACCCCCTCAAAACTCTCAGTAGCTGCCTGAAAATTGAGACTATTTTGGATGAAGCTTCATCAGAAAAGATATGGTTATAAATGAACATATCCGTGCCCTGCACCAGCTGTCTGTTCCCTAAGCCTAACTGTGAACACAACATTCCCAAGAAAGCTCTCTGGCACAAGTTAGGTAGGAGAAGGATGATGGAGAACAAGATCACACATTTTTATGGCTGGGTGGTAGAAGGAAGTTGCTGAGCTTGCTCTTCTCAAACTGGATTATGGAATTTTAACCCTCAAATACTGCTCAGCCTTAGGTGGCTTCAGTCCTTTGGTGAGCCACCTAAGGACTAAAAAAATCCAGAGGAAGTCCAACAAACTGCTAGTGAGGCCCTGGCACAGGTGCCCAGAGCAGCTGGGGCTGCCCCTGCATCCCTGGCAGTGCCCAAGGCCAGGCTGGATGGGGCTGGGAGCAGCCTGGGACAGTGGAAGGTGTCCCTGCCCAGGGGGGCTTGGAACTAAATCATCTGTAAGGCTGCTGGAAGAGATAAAAGATCTCACGAACATCACCCCTCAGGTAGCATCAAATACATTAAAAATGAGCAATTTGACCTAACTGCGACCTCACCGAACTAAAACTCAGCTTTGACACCTGGTATGGACACCCCCAGCTTTGATCTGCTGGGTTACCCTTGACGTTTTGCTCTTCTGTGCCACAGCTTCCCAGCTATGGAGAGGAATGGCAGTAAATCACCTTGACTGCCGTAATGAAGCACGAAAATCCTCCCGTTCCAAAGGGCAGCAAAAGCAAAACCAGGCAGAGCTGCTGTTGTTTAGCAGCTGTGCTCAGGTATGAGATGAGTCTTTGGTAATGGGATGGCGGAGTCGCATTGCAGGTTTAAAAATAGACACTTTCAGAATATGAAAGTCCGCAGACAAACTTGTGAAACACCAGTTCTATCACTGACCGTGGATTAGCAGTGAAGTCTAAGTTCAAATTCCAGCTAAAAAAAGCCAAATTTGGGGCTGTAAAACATAATGTTTAAACAAACCTGTGTCTGACACCAACTGACCATCACCAAACAGAATTAGAGCTGGCTGAAATTCTTCTGGGTTAGCATGAAACTACTGGAAGTTTAAAGTTTTTTCAGTTTTTTTGGGGTTTTTTTTGTCGCAATCTTGATAATGGGCTTATTATGGGAGTTGTAAAATTTCATTGCAGCTCATTCGTCTCTTGAACAAAATGAAGCTCATTTTTCCAGTGGAAACAGCCTGGTCTTGATGATCCTTCCCTCTGTGCCAGAGAAAAGGTTCAGCTGGCTTTTTGGATCAGTTTTACGGCCTCTCTGCAAAGCCAGGATGCTGCAGAGAAGGGGAACCGTGGAGCCAAGAATTTGGCCTCTGGATTTCAGTGACATTAACACCCAGAAAGAATTCCTGGGAAGGACCACTTCCATGAGGGAAGCTGGAGCCGTTCCTCACAGTCTGGGGCTTGTCTGCACATGCAAATAAACGCATCTGGAGCAAGAGGAGCCGTAAATTCAGAGTGTGAGAGTGGTAAAATGCAGCGAGTCATGTGGCAATGTGATTATTTCTTTTTTATTCCTGCTGGAATTGCTCAGGGAAGCTGAGGCAGGGAAAGACACCCACATTCCAGTCCCCCAGCATCCATAGGAACTGCCACTCTGGGCCGAGTTACTCGGGAGTTGTTAAATGATTGTGCTGGAATGACTCCATGTGAATACAAGCTCTCATTTTGCTCTAGAAGTGGGGAATGGAAGAAGTCTATCAGGGAATAAACTCAGCTTGGTTGTTTCCTCTCACAGCGAAAGATTTGCCCGGGTTTGTGAGGTTTGTATAAATAAAATTGTTTGTAAAAATAAATTGCCCGGGTAAAGCGATCAGTGTTTCATTAATGGGCATTTCACGGCTGAGTAAACTTTTTTCCAATGCATCAGGAGGCTCAACCACTTCTGGGTTTCAAAACACTGGTTTGGAGTGTCTGTTCTGGCTTTCAAACTCTCCGGTTGCAGGAGAAAAGGTCAGTGTCATATTCACCCAGGAATGAGTAAGAAAGAATGAATTTAGAACAATTTTCTAGAAGGAAAACATAACTTCTCTTATACTTAGGTGCAGTTTATTTGGAGAGTAGTGCAAGCCTCTGTTCTGAAGTGCTCCAGACTTAGGGAAGATATTTATTTCTCTCCCTCTTCCTTGTCTGTCTTTTTGAAAGCTTTTTCCTTATTTTTTCCAGACATAAACTGTCACATTTTACACCCAGATCTGCAGTTTTAGAGATGCTCCATGTTCATGCAGAGCTCACAGGGCTCTCATCTGTTGTTCACTGCTTTTTCAGGGCACTTGGGGTGCAGAACAGCTCTGAATCCATGGAAAAGAGGAGAGGGGTTGCAGAGGGAAGAAGAAATTGGGAATCTCACTAGGAATTACACAACCTCCATTCTGACCTTCCCCAGACACCTGATGGTGCTGCACTGAAACCGGAGTTCACAAATATCAGCTGGACACATTTTAGGAAGCCAGAATTCCCTAAATCCTGTGCTCCTGACAGGAAAGCAGCTGTTTTTTCTGCAGCTTTCCACTGGAAAACCACCCTGACTTACAGCAAGCACCTTTCAGAGGAGGTTATGGTGCCCAGTGTTCTGCCTGAACTTTTTCTGCCATCAGAGCAGCATTTAGGATTTTTTTTTTTTTTTTTAATAACCATCTGGGTTTTTTTTTTTCAATAACTGGCAAGATCAGTCATTTAGCATGAATCACCTAATTCATCCCAGATTTTGGACTTTGATATTTATTTTGAGATATTTCTTATTTTGGAGCACGGCAAAGGGTACATTTCTCCGACCATTTTACCCATTTCATCCCAAAAAGAATGAATAACAATTACCTAACTTGAGGATTGTTGCTTAACCACAGTTGTTAAGTGAAATCATACTCTGCTCATGGTTCTGGTATACATCTTTGCTGCAAAGGAAAGATAAATAAATTATGATCCCAACCAACATTGGATAATTAGATGCTTAATATGGGCAGCAGAAGGGAAAAAACATTAAAATTGGTTGATAGGAGTGAACAATATGTACTGAAAAAGCCAGTAATGAGTCCTGGAGCCATCTGACCTCTGGTAAGTCCTTTTTAATGTATAAAACTCAACATTTTGGTCTGAGCTTGGTGTGTTCCCAAAAGAGAGTAGATGCACAGGGAGGGTGGCCAACAAAAGTTTCATATTGCTGCACCCATTGGACACTTTTTTCTGCATGAAAATCATCAGAACATTTCCACAGGGCAGGATCTGAGCACCCACAAACCTCCATGAGCTGGTTTTGGATCCCTCAGAGCCTGTCAGACACTTGAATTTCAGCTGGAACTTTAGGAGGGCCAGTGTTGCCTGTGAAGGCTGACCTGGAAACAGAGACTAGGCATAGTAAAAGAATAAAAGGGATTTATTGAAAGGATCCAGCTTGGGCATGGAAGAACCCTGCAATGGTCAAAAAAAAAAAAAATCAAAAAAAAAAGTGACCCCCAGTCACAAGGTCTCACCCTTTTATAAGTTCTGGTCCCTCAGCAGATTGGAGTTCATTGTCCAATTCCAGCTCCAGGTGATGAAGCTCCATCCTCCTTGTTCCCTCTCTTCCTTCACTGTTTTTTCCATTTTTGGGCCTCCAATTTGTCCTTGGTCCCAGCTGGAAAGGAATTGTTTTGTGTCCCTGCTCTGTGCAGAGAGCTCAGCAACCCTGGATATGAAACCCAGAACCACACATCAAAACAGCACAGAGTAAGAAAAACATAAAAGCTGAAACTTAAGGATCACCAGGAATTGCTCCCATGTGGTGCTGGTCCTGAGGATGCTGATCTTGGGCAGAGCAGACAGGTGGAGCAGGGAAGGATTTTGGCCACAGGGAACAATTGATGTCAAGGTGACTTTTGTGCTCATATTTTCCTAAACATTTTCCTCCTCTCAGTGTAATTAGTGCCAGCCATCATGTCACGGTTTTTGTGGATAAATGTTTTCAGGGAATGGTAAAGAAGGAATGAAACCATAAATTCTGTGATCTGGTGAGTGGCACAGCCAGCACTGAGAAATTTAAAACTTCAGGGTCTAAAGAAAGCAGAGGAATCCATTTCCCTGTGTGTACAAGAGCATGAAAGAGTCTAAAAAAGTAAAAAGCCAAACGTTGGGAGGAGATGCAAAAAGCCCCTGCAAGCTGTGCTGCTGGTGGAATTCCCTTCCCTCTGTGCCATGTGCTGACACAGGACCCAGCAGCCCTGAATGGGAATTTGTGACATCCTGGAAACGCTCCTTTCAGGCCGCAGAGGTACAGGATGTTCAGGCAGTGCCTTTGGCATTGAAAGGGCTCAGTTCTGGTAATCTCATATTTGCAGAGAGTTTCTGCTGGAGGCTGAGCAGGCCAGGCAGGGGAAGGTTCCTTTATTCCCAATAATCCCAGCAACAGGAGGACACAGCCAAGTAGGACAATAGCAATGGGTAAGCAAGAGCTGGAGCACACACTGAGCTTTTTTTAACTTCTCTCCATCATGGATTTGTCAGAGTCATCACAGAGTCTTACCTGTTCCCTCACGAGCTCAGCTGTCATCAGGCTGGCACTGAGCAAACACACTCACACAGCACCAGGAACATTTGCTCAAATGCAGGACTTGTGTTCACTTATCCCACAGCTTTGAGTCATCTCAGCAAATCTGAGAGCTGATTTTTTTGTTTGTTTGGTGTTTTTTTAACCTGGCAGCCTATGGAAGTAGCAAATGTTCAGTCAAATGGATGTGTATAAGTGTGTTGGGGATTTTTTTTTCTCTGTTTTCCCATCCTGTCCCCCAGTATATTTTACATCTAATGGCTATTTTCCCTCCTAATTCTAGCCAGAAAATTATAGAACCATGTTTTCCTGGAGACCACTCTGTTCCCCTGTCAAATCCTTGGCTTCCCACAGACACTGTCATCCCTTTGGAAGATGAGGTGAAACATTAGTGAGGGATGGTGGATTTAGCACACTCATCTTCTGTAAGGAAGCAACAGCAGTGAAACTATGCTTATTCAATCACTTACCTGGAGAGAAAAAACAAATAAATTAAAAATAAAATAAAATGAGAACAATTAATTATTGAAGCCAAAGCCAAAGCAAATAGTTCAGACAGTCCATGAGGTGAAATAAGTCCTCACTCATTTGTGGGCTGTAAAGTCCAAACAATAAAGCCACTCTATTTTTGTTCTGCTCACTGATAAATGAAACATAAGTATCTCATATTCCTCAGTAAATTTTTAAAAAGTAAATGACTGATGATTTTTAAAAAGTCTGACTTTTAAATAGTGTCTGGAATGGAGGATTTACTTTTTAGACACACTCATGCCGTTGTTCACACAGGGCAGTGGGATTGCACTGCTTTCTTTAGACCCTGAGATTTCAAATTCTAATTCAGCAGTGCTTGCTCGTGGGTGAGGCAGCTTTGGGATGCTCACCGAAGTTTTGTTTTTTGGCTCCCTATCCCCATCCTTCTCAGGCAAGGTGAATCCCCGGAGCTGAGGGTGCCACAAGCAGCGAGAGCTGCTGGTTTGCTGCCGGTTCCTATCAGATCCACGTGCCCTGACATTTCCCCACTGCTGCTGATTGTCCTGCTCCACTGCTGCCCTGCTGGGCTTGGAAAGGACAGTGGAAGTTACACCTGCACAACAGCAGGAGGGAAAACCTCAGCGCATTCCAGAGCAAGGCTACTTTCTCAAGCTGAAGCCAACAAATATTATTTTAATGCATGTATATAACACTGCTGTGCAGTCTCTCGCTGGCTAATGAAGGTTTGTCTTGATTTTGCAAAATATTTCCAGTGTTTTTACAGAATTATCAACATTGGAAGAGACCTTAAAATCATTCCCCCCATCACCCAGCCCCACCAGCATCACCCCAAACCCTGTTCCCAAGGGTCACATCCAGACTTCTGGACACTCCCACAGACAGGGACTCCCAACTTCCCTGGGCAGCTCATCCCAAGGCCTGACCACTGTTTCTCTGACTTTTTTTCAATATCCACCCTGAACCTTCCCTGGAGCAGTTTAAATCCTTTTCCTCTCATTCCTTACCTTGGGACAGGCAAGCAGAGCCCGACCCCCTCCTCACTGTCCTTCCTGTCAGGGACTTGTAGAGAAACAACTTAATTCTTTCTTTTTGTAAAGAAACAGCTCTTCTCTCCTCTCTTCTCTATTCTCTTCTCCCTTCCCTTCTCTCCTCCCTTCCCTTTTTTTTCTTCCAGGATAATCAGGAATGGCCTAGAGGACACAGTGACTGAACTTTGGGATGGGTGTACAAAGGGATCAGGTCATCCTCAGATGTTTCTGGAGGAGAACCAGCTCGCTTGCTCTTGGCGAAGCTGTTTTATAGTCAATACACAGCTGTGACAATTATCATCAGAATTATCTGAGTCCTTATCTGGATTTAAAAATAAACAATAGGGGAGCTTGTTTGATTATCAAAACATGGGTATTGGGGCTTGGCAGATGAAGAGTTAAGACACCTGTGCACTTTCACCTCAGCATCCCAAAGCATCTCTGCGTCGTAGGACACAAACCTCAGATCGATGAAGTGACTGCAAAAATTCTTGGTGCACATGCAATTTATGAAAGAAGAAATCAGGAAAAATGATGGAAAATTTGAAATTAACAATCCATAATTTAAGCACTTACATCCTCTCCATGGGGTTGCAAACCTGTGTTACCACGCAGCATAAAACAACCTGGAGATTCTTCCTACAAATGCCAGGCAGACCCTGACTTGTTCACTCTGTAGTGGGTAGAGGAGCTCTGTGGATTAAGTGAAATTCATCTTTTCAAACAAGGATGTTGCCCAGGCTGCCCAGGGAAGCTGTGGCTGCCCCTGGATCCCTGGAAGAGTCCAAGGCCAGCTTGGAGCAGCCTGGTCCAGTGGAAGATGATCACTTCCATTCCATGATTCTATGATTCCATTTATGTTTTTCCCCACACAGGAGAGCTAAAAATTCACATAAATGAGCAGCTGGAAGCCTCTCATGCCCCTCATCACCACCACCATCCTGCCCCACACATACATACCCCACAGGCCCCTGCAGTGTGTGCTCCTTTCTTCCTGGCACCCATTCCTGTGTGCTCAGCTTGCTGTGTGCCTCTTTAGGCTGCAAACTGGATTTATTTGCTTGATAGAATATTGCACGGCAGACTGCAGCACTGCATTCCACCAGGCCACACGGTGCTGGGGAGCTCAGCACAGCACTGGTAAAAAAATAATCAGTGCAGTGATGCCAAAAGTTGCAGAATTACAGAAGGCTTGGGGTTGAAAAGGACCTTAAAGATTATCTGGTTCCAACCCCCCCATCCTCTCATCACTGCCAGCCTCGGTGGCTCTCAGGCCAGACCCATTCAAAACAGGTTTTCCTTGCCAAAGGTTTAGCGGATCAGAATCTCTAGAACTCAGAGAGCTGCCAAAGTGAAGCGAGTCAGTAATAATTCCAAATTCCCATTAAAAAAGCCTTTGCTACAGAGATGCTACGTGGACACCACTGCTACCTGGTTTGCTATCTGTCATCTGGCCACCGCAGTGACCTGCACAATTCCAGGGCTCTGTGCCAGACCCAAATGCCTCCTCCAAGCACTCAGCTCTTTCAGCATCTCCGAGGTACTTCACCCTCTCCCTGTGCCACAAAGAGACCAGGAACTGCTCAAATTAAGCTCATTTATTAATGGAATGGTTTTAGTAGACCAAAATTGATTTGGATGAAAGGAATGCTTGTCCTTTATGGCTGCCAGAAAAAGTAAATATTGTCTACAGACATTACACAGCTTTCTTTTAACCAAAATCAAACACGGTCCGGAGCAAAGCAAACAATCTGTAGAATTGCATTGTTATGCTGCTGTTACAAACTATTTACAGTGGATAAAAAAAAAACAGGTGTGTTTTTTAAAGCCAGCTATAACCTTAGTGGATTACTGTTGTGATCCTGTGTCTGACTTGCCCTCATCTCCCCTTTCTGCTATCAGGTATAAATCAGGCATTAGCAAGGTTAAAAAAAAGTGAGTGATCCTAAAACAATCACAGAACAAGCTCTGAGCAGCAGAGAGAGAGAGCGAGTTCTCTTTCCCACCACCCAGCACTGCTCTGTCACCCTCCTTGGAGGTTTAAGGAGTTTAACCCCTCCCTGAAGCTCTTCCCACATCCAACCATCTGTCTCTTCAAACAACTTACTTTCAGTGCCAGGAATCCCCACGCAGGTGATCCCTGGTACAAGGATACACATTTTAAAGATAACCTATTTCAAAGGAGCACATTTTCCTCTAGCAGGGCTGAGTGCTGTCCCTGCACGTTCACAGTAAAACCACGTCAAATAAATACTTGAGGGAATCAGCACAGTGCATCCAGTTTCACTTTCCAAACGGAAAGTGGCGTGTCTGCTTTCAGTGGTGGCATAAGGCAGAGGTTTAACACAAACCCAATTTTGCTAAGTCATGACTGGGAACAAAGAAATCCTGCCTAATTACAAAATACTTGATTAACAGCTCAGCCAAAGGGGTAGGTTTACTGTACACCAAACCTATTTGCTGAAATAGGACTGAAAAGGAAATAATCCTGAAAAGGACTTCACTTCTGGTTTCACAGCAGACATACAGCACAGAAAGTGTGGGGTTTTTTTCAGTTTGCAGAAAAAAGGATTATTCAGAATAGTTTGTCCATCCAATCAAACATTACTCTGCTGTAACAACATTGTTCTCAGTTCCCTCTCTCTTTGGTCCTCCTGCCTGTATTTCTCCTCCAGCTTCTGCTTTTCAGAGTCCATACTGTAAAAAGTAGAATCTGTGCTCCTCCTGATCTTCTCAAACTGACTGAAATCTGCCACGTACTTTCCATTTGGAGAGAGGGAAACCACAGGCATGAACTCGTAGCCCCAGTGGATCTCCTCGGGGATGTAGGAAGTCCTGCTCTGGCAGACAGCACTGGTGGACTCCACCGTGGCATTCAGCAGCACCACAAGCTCAAAGTCCTTCTCCTTGAGGTTTTGAGGTGTGAGGTCTCTCAGAGGGCTGCTTTCATCCAAAATGTGGTAGAAGGTTAAAGGCAAAATGAGAAATGGACTCTCCGAAGAGGAGTCAACATTGAATTTGACACTGGCTTGGTTCAGCAGAATCCTCTCCCCTTCTTTGGTTTCGTAGGTCTGAAGCAGCTTCCCGGAGAGCTGACACTGTATCAGGAGGCTCTTCCTCATGTTCGCCACTCTGATCACCAGGCAAAGCTCCCCGTTGTGTTTGGTGATGACAGCGCAGTGGCTGAATTTAATCGTCTCTGCCCTTTTCTTGGGCCTGGCGATCTTGGCCAGGAAGGTGCCCGTGATGAAGATCTCAATCAGGGTGGTGATGACCAGCTGGGCCACCAGCAAGAAAATGGCATGGGGACACTCCTCCGTGATGAAACGAAACCCGTAGCCAATGGTTGTCTGGGACTCCAGGGAAAAGAGGAACGCCCCAGTGAGGGAATCCACATTCTTCACGCACGGCTCCCGCTTTGGGGAGAACTTGTTCATCTCCAAGTCCCCGTGGAGGAACGCGATGGCGTAGTAGATCACCCCGAAGAGGAACCAGGTCATGACAAAAGTAGCAGCAAACAGGGTGAGCTTGTACCTCCACTTCATGTCTATGACTGTGGTCCACAGGTCCTGCAGGTAGAGCAGGTAGATGCCATCGACCTTGTCGATCCTGACGTTGCTGTGGCCGCTCTTGGACATCACGCGGGGTTTGTGTGCCTTGAGCATGGCGGAGTCGAGGCCTCCGTTGACCAGGGGCACGCGGGACATGTTGATCTTCGTGGGCTCCATCCTCACTGCTTCAGTCCTGAGGGGAGAAGAAAAGAAAGCTGTCACCCAACAAAGCCGGAGCCAACTTTGAGGAGCATTTGAAAATGTTGATGGAGAGAAGCACAAACATAATCTAAACACAGTGAATAAAAACAGCTGGAATACAAAGTTACCACCGTACAGTATCTGACATTACAAATAATTTTATATTCTTTTTTTTTCTTTCTTTTTTCCAGGAAACAAAAAATAATCGTTCTTTGAGTCTGGTGCCTGCCAAGTACAGAGAAGTAGGTTTCTTTTATGATAGCCTGCAAAAGAAATCTGTCAAAGCTGAAATTTTATATCAATACTTTATTTCTGTAAAAGGCATTAAATATATATATTTTTTTCTTACGTTTCTCTAGAGAAGAGGCTCTTTTTGATTAGTGAGCAGGTTTTCTTTAATGCCCTGAAGAGAGACATCTGATCAGAATTAAAGTCGCTGGGCTCAGAGCGCAGATCCAGCTCACCACCTCTGTCCCTTCCTGCGACGGAGGCAGAATGAGCCAGACCAGCTTTCACTGGGAACAATTAACTTCCACAAGTGATTTACTCAGTCGGATCTGGCTCTTTGTGACGGACCCACAGCTAAGCTAGAGGGGAACAAAGCAGACCTGAGCACATCAAAGGCGAGGTCTGCAATATTTACACCTGGGTGCAACACTCTGAAGCTGTCGGCGCTGGACAGCACTCCCACATTTTAAGCTGTCTGAGGGAGGGGGAAAAAAAGAAAAAACAAATTTAAAAAAGGAAGTAATTCCCAAAGTCAGCATTCTAAACGTGGGCCCTGACCTGCGCAACCCCAGCAATCATTGCAGCACCCGACTCCTGGATCTGTTTACTGGGCATCGGCCGGGATGGAGAGGGAGAGCGCGGGCACGCAGGGCAGGGCAGAGCCCGGGGTGAGGCAGAGCCCTGCCCGTGCCAGCTGGGGAGGCACAGAACGGGACCCGGCTGCAGGGCCAGACACAGCGATTACGTAGAGCAAGGACAGTGCATGTTATAGTCGTTCCCAACAACAAAACTTCCTGCTGACAAAAGCAACAAAGAAAAAAAACATCCCATGCATCCTTTGTGCTTTGGCAGGTCTCACAAAAAGGCATTGTTTTGTCCCATTGTTTTGCTCAAAAAGAGCCTCCAAGTCAGTGATTAGTTTTTGCCAGCCGCTGAAAAAAATAAAAAAATTAAAAGAAAAAAAAAAATAATGTCTTCCTTATAGCTACTTAAAAGAATTTTGCAGGAAGTACAAGATATATTTGTGGGACACACATGTGCCAGCCCAGGACATCAGCATAATTGCTCACTGAAGTACCTTTCCTGTTATGTCAATTAAGGAGAATTTTTGCTTGTGACTGTACTCATCACACTGCTGCAGGTTTTCTGGGAAAGGGTAATTAAACTTAGCCCACATTAACAACATAGCTCATTCCAGTTTTGGTTTAATCACCAACATTTCTCTTCCACAGCCACGAACCATTGCCAGAGATATATATTTATAAAAGAAAGGACTGCACCCATGATCCCAGTAGGAGATTCCTTATGTGACAGTCAAATCAACACACAGAGCGCAGCATGTCCGGATAATAAACAGGAAAAAACCTCCAAGTGATCTGAAAAAGAACAACGGGAGGAAATGTGGGGGCTGGGAGGAGTAAGGCTGGGAAGGACTGTACATGCAACTGCTCTACAGACCAACCCAAACCCCAGCCCCGCTGTCAGGGGGAGGTAAAAACGTGCAGCCTCTAATGGGAAACCTTTCAGGCAAGTGCATGTTCCTTAGGGAAGAGGCTCCATTCCCCACACTGTGTCCCCCAGTGTGATACGGATTTAAAACATGCCCAAAAATCTGTTCTGAAATCAGTTTATCTCCCTCTCTAGCACACTTCCCTTTAGCCCTTACCTGCACACTGTCAGAACGAGTTTCCCTGCCACAAAGTGCTGTGCCAGGAGGCAGCTGGGATCTCTGCTCCAGGGCTGAAGCAGGGATGGTTGAACCCCATCCCACCCCCTCGCTCAGCCTCCCTGGACCCCTGCTCCTGGGAGCAATTCCCAGGGCTGCTCCTCCCCTGGAGGTCCCAGGGATGGGGACAGCCAAGGCTCCACCTTCCCTCCTTGGAGCTCCAAGGTTTGGGTTTGGGCTGGAGGGGCAGGGACAGGGCTCCTGGGGTGTCTGAAGCTCAAAGTCACCTGCCCAAGGTCGGGGATGGCCCAAGGACACTCAGCTCTCCACACTCCCCACAGCTCTGCCATGCAAAAGAGAGCCTGGATCCTGCACCGGGGATGGGATGCGTGCGTGGGATGCAGGGGGAACAACAACAGTTATAGAATCACGGATGGTCTGGGTTGGAATGGAACTGAAAAATCCCCCAGTGCCCCCCCTGCCACAACAGGGACACCTCCCACTGTCCCAGGGTGTCCCAGCCCCAGTGTCCAGCCTGGCCTTGGGCACTGCCAGGGATCCAGGGGCAGCCACAGCTGCTCTGGGCACCCTGTGCCAGGGCCTGCCCACCCTCACAGGGAAGGAAAAGATTCATCCCACCCTTGCCCTCCTCTGCTCTGCCCTGGAACAGATTGTTCCATTTCCAAGACCCTCAAATGAAAAGAACCCTCAAAGTGCAGCCTCCCACATTTGCAGACCTGCTAAAGGACAGCACCACAGATACAACCCCCAAAAATGCCAAAAAACAGAAGAGTTCCCCCCAGAAGATGGGAGGTAGGAAGGAAGTTTCAAGGCACAGTCTCCTCCCTGGGCTGCACCAGCAGAGACAGGGACAGCTGCAAAATTTGCCATTTCAGGTTCTAGGCTGAGAAATGAAGCTTTGGTGCAGCCCTGGACAAATCTGGCACACTCCAGACTGCTCCCGCTCACAGCCAAGGCTGTTTGTCACTGTGCAGCTCCTCCATCCCCACGTTGATCCCCACGTGTGGCAGAGCAGGAAATTTTGGAGTCTGACACAGGTGGAAGAGGCTTTTTCAGAGCTCCCCCATCACCTTTTGTGTCCTCCCTTGATTTGTGACAAAGTTACTCAGCTTTACAGCCACTTCCTGGAATGGATCCCAGCCCATTTCTGGTGCTTTTTTTGGTGGAAGGGTATTTTTGTGTTGATTTGCTTCCTATTTCATATTTTTTTTCTCTCTCTCTCACATCACTCTTTCCTGTGTGATCCCGAATTCTTCTATTGCTCTTTTCCTCCCCAGGGAATTTCCTCTTGGTTTCCTTTCCCTGCAGAAATACTTCCCTTCCCTGCCACAGACATGGGAAGAGAGGATCTGTCACGCTGCCTCTGCTCCCCTCCCTTATCACTGGCAGCAGCAATCACTTGGAGGAAGAAACTGATGAAACCACAGTAGAAAAAAAAGGAGAAAAAGGCCTTCAGATGAGGATTCTCTCCTGCCCCCACTTCCCCACTGCTTCCTGAGTGAAGTGAGCACTGTAATATCCCCAAATAAATTATTTATGGGTGTCTGCATGTGTAAGAAACACATTATAGCACCTGCATTGCTATTTCCCATCTTATAGAGGCACCTCACACTCTCATCGCCCTGATGATCAATCCCAGCACCTCAGCCAAAATACTTTGGTTTGTCTGGTTTATGCTCACTGTAAATCACAAAGCACATCTACCACAGTAAGTTAATATGAGCAAACAAGCTTAAATAATAAGAGTAGTATACATTTTTAAATTAAAATAACTTCTCCAGTCTGTTCCCTAGCTGATTTTACACTGATAAATTACTTTTTATTGCCGTAAATCAAAGTGGAGCTGCAAATAAAACTGAGCTGAAGTAGAGTTAAGGAAATGTACTTCCAGAGGGAAGAAAATGAAATTGTCTCAGGCATTCTAATGCCCTGTGAATTACCTCCTTCCCTCACCAGCCCTTTTGGAGCAGCCAAAGGAGAGTCCCCCTCAGACCATATGGAAGTTCAGCGCAGACAAAGTCAATAAAAGGCAGAGCTACATACCAAACCACCAAGCATGAACACCTTGACATTAAGGTAATTCCAGCAGCCAGGGATCTAACCAGCACATTGCCACAGCTTCCAGGCAGCACATTACCAGGGAGCCGGGGCCAGCTCGCACACACGCAAAAATGTTCCTCTTGCATGGAGCCAGCTTTGCTTGTGCAAGATCTCTCTTGGCAGACACAAGTGATTAAAAGCGTACAGGAGCATGACTTGTTCGAAGGGCCTCAGCTGTTTTTTCTTTTTTTTTTTTTTCCCCAATCAGATATGGCTTTGCCACTGGAGCAAATCCTCACGCATGCTTTGCTGCCACTCCGATACGGGGGCAGAACTTGAGCTGTTTTTTCAACCAGCAAAAGGAAAAAAAAAAAACTAAAACCATTAGCAGGCTTGGCACCGAAGAAATGAAAAGCCGGGGGTGAGGAAAGAAAACATTGAGGAGGGCTGTATAATCTTCAGATCTTTCCTAGGTCTGATGTGGTTCAGTAGGTTACAAAAGTGCCTCCTGAATTCTCAGTGCTCTGCGTAGCATGAACATCCTCCTCCCTCTGGGCTGTGCACCAGGTTATGCTGTACAACTGTCAAGCAGCAAAATCCTCCTCGGTGGCTGAGTTCTGGAGCTCAAGGGGAGCAGGAGAGGAGGGAGTGAGGGAAGGAGAGGCCGGAAAAGGTTGCTTTGCCTCTGGCACAGCCACACAGCTGGGCACTGCTACCCTGGGCTCCAAAGAGAGCCCTTCGCTGCTAGGACCCACTAGGGACTGGTGCAGGCAAGCTTGAAAAGCTCAAATTACACATTTCTGGCTTTTATCACAAAAAGACTGAGGCGAGAGAACCGTCAATACACCCTCAACCAAAGCCAGCTCCCAAAGCTGTGCCTTCAGCCGCCGCCTTGCAGGCACCATCAGCACAGGGCGGCCCTGGGAATGGTCACTCTCTCCAGTTCGGGTTCCAGGAGCAGGTGAAAGCAGGGGGCAGGTGCTGGCCCAGCACAGGGAGGGCTGAGGGGTGCACTGGTCAAGCCAGAGATTTGGTTTGACCTTGGCAGGGTTTTACAGCTCTCACAGCAGGGCCAGGCCAACAGCCACTCACAGAGCAGGGGTAAGGAAGCAAAAACCCAAACCCCTCTGTCTCTCCAAGGCTGCTGCCTGCTGGGCGTGGAGGATGAGTTTAAGCTGGAGAAGCCTCATGTGTGTTGTTTCTGAGGGAGATTTGTCCAGGAATGTTGTTGTTCCCCAGGACAGGGAGCAAGGCTTTGCAGGAGCTGTGGGTTTACACAGAGGAGCCTCGGGAGCTGCACTGATGCAAGGAAAGAAAAACAACCAAGAAGGCAGAATGGAGGCAAAAGATGACTCAAAGCTTATGAAATTAATGGAGAAGCTCCCAGTGATCCCCAAGGCCTCCAAGGGGAGAAAAAGCACATCCTGCAAGGGTGTGAGCAGTGAACACACTGCAGGTCAGCATCCACCTTTCCAAAATCTTGCCCTCCAGCCTCTGCCCTGGGCTCTGGGGGTGAGCAGGGAGCTTGGCCATGCACATTCTTCAAGTACACTGAAGTGTTCTTTCAGGAAGAAATTAATAAACTCCTCACATCACAAAACTCTCCTTTTTGTGCTCAGCAATATGGTCTATGCAAAGCTGGGGGAAAAAAAAAAAAAAAAGAGAAAGTGTCCCCAGAAATCTTTCCTGTTTTTTTTTTTTTTCTTTTTTTTTTTTTTAATGAATGGCTTTTCCTCAGCAGGGCAGTACAAAATACTTTCAAATGCCTCCCTGGCTGGCACGTTGTTGCTCCGAAGTCTTTTCAAACACTGGGAGAGCAGTTAAGCATTTAGAACCTGCCCGTGCTGCGATGCTCTTCCCACCCACAAACCCTTTCCTCATTCTTGCTGTGCAAACCATGCCGGGCTCTTTCTACACAGACAAGTCTGAACAGACTCCTGGGACCTTGCCCTCTCTGTTTCTGGGAAGTTGGGTGCCAGAGCTGCTCTGCAAGGTTGAAAGGGGCATTGATTGTTGCATTTTGCTTATCGAGCTTATGCCCAGCACTTCCACTTTCAGTTACATCTGGGGCTGCTGTGGGAACATCAAACATCTCAACACGGAGAAGGAACTAAGCTGGGACAGAACCGGAGTGATGTCCTATCCCAGTCGAGCTTAGCAGCCAAGGACTAAACTTTCAGAGAGCCTAATGCCAACTGTTGTCCTGTTCTGCAGTTACTGACAGAATTTCATTCCCTTCCAGGATGACCCTCGGGATTTCCAACAGCTAAATCCTGTCATTCTTCCTCCCTGGGGATATTTCTCTTTATCACAAGGATGACATTCATTATCTTGCTTTCCCTCCTTTTGTTTTGTATCCTCTCCTCTCCTCTCCTCTCCTCTCCTCTCCTCTCCTCTCCTCT
>VXBU01016040.1:43589-57100 GCA_013400315.1 Bombycilla garrulus | reverse complement strand
CCTCTCCTCTCCACTCCTCTCCTTTCCTCTCCCTGTGAATCAAAAGATCCAAACCAAGACTGCAGAATGCTTTGTGTTCAGCAAGAATCTCCCTGTAGGTTCACACCACCTGTTCCTGACCTCTCCATCACATCAGAGAATCACAGAATCACAGAAGGGTTTGGGTTGGAAAGGACCTTAAAGGCAATTTCATTCCAACCCTCTGCCACAGGCAGCAACAGCTCTGTTCTCAGTGGTTCCAAACTTTGCAAAGCTTCACTCGGTGCAAATTCTCCCCTCCCCATCATCCCAGTTCCTTATCAGTCAGAAATGTGGGAACAAAGCCTCAGACTCACGGAGGAATATCCCCTTCACCCCCAAGGATCAGATTTGGGAGCACGAGCGGCAGCAGCCACAAATTGAGGAGCTTTGCCATGCAGGAGGGAGGTGGAGAAGGAGAGCAGGGGATGTGCTGGGAGAAGATTGAAGACAAGCCAAGGAATGCCTCATGTTTTGGCTCTTCCTGCTTAGACACAAGCTCAATTAATCCGTGTGGTGTTTTGTGGCATGCCTGGACGCAGAGCTGCTGGGCAGCCAGCAGGGTGAGGGTCGGGGATGAAGACACCTGTACACATTCCAGCACCAAACAGGAGCTGGGCTGGGATTTTCTGCAAAATAGCTTTTCACTTACTCAACTCAAGCCTACCTAAGTCCTTCCTAAGTACTTAATTCCATTTTTGGGAACGGGCCCTTGGCCAGCCAGCTGCTCTGGCTGCTGGGTGAGCGTTTTCACACAGCTCCTGCTGCCTTCCCCATCCCAGGGTGGGCACAGGCCACCTCTCCAGAGCACAGCTCCCAGAAAAAAGGCACCCAGAGGGGCTGATTCTGCCTTTTTTTGTCAGATTGCAGGGCTGGAGCTCAAGCTGGGTGAGTTGTTTGCCCCGAAGGCATGTTTTCCTTTGATTTCTGCCTCTCTTGATACTGCTTGGTATAAATTACCTGGCTGAAATGCTCCTGCACGAGCTCAGGTGCCAAGAGTTTCATGGTGCTGTACTCAAATGAAGGGTGCCTCTGTTTCCTTTCAGGATTCTGGTCACAGAGTGGCAGATTCATGAGGCAATGAGAGAGAAAATAATTAGTCTGAAGCTGTTTACTGCTGAGGTTACATTGGAAGAAGTTCAAGGGGAAGGGAATCCCCTCCCAGGTCAGCAAGAGAAAAAAGGGACTGGATTGGATCGCTGTAAGGGAAACCCTATAGGAGCCCTCCAGGTCCTAAAGGGGGCTGGAGAGGGACTTTTCACAAGGACAGGATGTGACAGGACAAGGGGAATGGCTTTAAGCTGAAGGAGGGCAGGATTAGATGGATTTTGGGCAGGAATTGTTCCCTGGCAGGGTGGGGAGAGGCTGGGATGGAATTCCCAGAGCAGCTGTGGCTGCCCCTGGATCCCTGGCAGTGCCCAAGGTTGGACACTGGGGCTGGGACACCCTGGGACAGTGGGAGGTGTCCCTGCCATGGCAGGGGTGGAATGAGATGGTTTTAAGGTCCTTTCCAGCCCAAAGCACTCCATGATTCCATGATGAGCTCGCTGGGACTCTCATTCCCTGCTCACCATAGGTTGGCTGTGTCCTTGCTTTCCCTAAAGGCCAGCACCTTGTTTTTCATTTTCCCAATACCCACCCATCACTTCATCACTGTGCATAACAGCAATAATAATAATAAAGTCAAACTCAGAGCAACTGATTTGCCAGTCTGCAGCTGGTTTGAAATTTGCTGCATCTGTTTCAGAGCTGCAGAGGGGATAGTGGAACAGAAAACTGCTCCGCTTTCTTTTCTTGTTTGTTTGCCTTTTCCCTCCAAATTCATTTCTTGGCCTAATAAAAATCTGGTTTTGTTTAAAAACAAGCAAGCAAACAAACCCCAAAACAGACACTTCCTCTGGATTTTTAATTTCAATTGTCAGCAGGTGGCTGAAAATGAAGAGGAGTGTGCCAAGTCATGGCAGGGAGAAAAGTTAGCACTTTGCTGGTCGTTCAAAATTTTGGATAAAACAGCTGCAGGGCTGCTGCTTCTCCCTGACTCTCAGCTGAGGCAGGAGGGCCATTTTTCAGGCAGCACTGGGGCATTTCAGAGCAGTTAGAGCAGGCAGCTTACAGCGCTTCGTGCCCCTCTTGATTTTTTTCCATCCCCCGGCACCTCAAACCCGACAGCAGACACCAGGTTCCAGCACCTGGAGAGCATCACCCCTGTATCCCAGCCCTCCAAGGAAAGGAGCACATCCTGGGGCTCAGCAGCTCTCTGATTACAGTTCGTGGTGCCAGCCCGTTGCACCGTGTCCCACTCAAGTTGGGGTTTGTTTTTAATTAGTCACTGCGCAGCAGGGCTGTCTCGGAGCTGGGTGGAGGTGTGGCCGTGGGTGTGAGGCTCCCTGCAGGGTGCTGGGCCAGAGCTCTTACTCACATAAATCACATTTCCAGTAAATCACAGCTCTCCTGTAGCCCACACCACGAGCCCATTAAGGATTTGATACCCCATGAATACCCCACAAATATTCTGCAGAGATAACAAAATTTTCCGTCTCTGTGCAGCCACTCGATCTCGACGCTGAAATGTCAGGCTATGAGAAGAGTTTTCCACCAAAAAATGTTAAAATTCCTGTGCCTTTTACGTATCTAAAGACCTCAATAGTATTGAAAATAATGGCAAGGTGCAAAAGGTTGTGAAGCTGGTAAGGGGAAAAAATATTTTTATTTAAAGGTCTGTATAGTGGTAACTTTTTTTTTATCTATTAAAAAGCGGAAAAAATCAAATCTAACTGGGGAAACAGCACACCTTGACCCAGCAGGAAGGTGGAGGCTGTTACTGGAATAAAGTTTTTCCTATAAAAATTCCTGGATCCTTTTTACCTGGTTGTTGTAGCTGATTTGTGCTGCTTCATGTAGGCAGAGCAATGATAAATACAGGGTAACCTGCTAAATAATCCAATTTTTTGTCATCTCTGCGTGGCCAGGACACACCAGTGAATTTGGAGTGATGTCTGCCGTCCTACAAAGCACATTTCCAAGAAAGAAGGGTGGGTTTGTCAGGGTTTCATCTTAAAACTTGTTGCAAGCTGATTTTCTCAGGAAGTTATTTGGTTCTGAAGAATTGCCCTGCCTGTGTGAACAAGTTCACCCTGTGGAAAATGTTTTCTGAAAGAAACTCTTCTCTCATGCTGACAAAATGCAGCCTGTGAGACAAAGTACCCACTTCTCTCACCCAAACATAAATTATTTTTATATTGGATGTCTTTCCACCCAGGCAAAGCACAGATGATGCTCCTGGCACATATAACTGACTTACTTTATGATAAATAATTACTTTACAGTAAATTACAGCAATTGTGGACAATACTGTCTTTGAGGGGCACAACACCTTCAAAAAAGTTGATTCCTACCCCATTTTCTCTGCACTCCAGAGATTTCAAATTGCATAAATCGCCCATTTCCCTTGATTGCCCAGGTCTGATAGATAGAAAGCACTCTGCTTCTCTCAATCAAATGATTGGAAGTTACTTCACCGAAACAAAACTTAAAAACAATTAAATGCTGGAAAGAAAATTCAATAGTGTCCAATAGATCCAGGATGTGGCATTTCACAGGCAAGCATTTGTGCAGTTACACAGAAGTCAGAGGTTCACTCCTACTATTTAAAATATCATCCTGTGGTGTGAGAGCTCAGCTGGTTGGAGTCTGGTGCCAAAAACACCAAGGTTGGGGGTTCAATTTCTGGATGGGTCGTTCCCTAAAAACTGGTTTTGATGGTCCTTGTGGGACCCTTCCAACCCAGGAGATTCTGTGATTCTGGGATTCTGGGATTCCCCGTTCTGGAAAGCACAAGCAGAATCCATTGCTGTGAGAGATTTTGTTCAATCTAAAGTCAGCTGTGGATGCTTCTTCTTTCACACACGCCCCTCTTTGGCCATTATTACCCTTAATGAAGTCTCTAGATCTTGAAATAAAGTCATTCCCTCGAATGTCCAGTCTTGGCCACGTCCACAAGGACCAGGAAGCAGCGCCTGGGGCCGTGGTCTCAGAGCAAAGTGCTTTGCTAAAACCCCTCCCAGGGTTGTGCTGGGGTCTCCCTGGGGCTCACACACCCCGTCCCCATCCTTGTTCCAACCCTGCTGCCCCTCACCAGCTCCCAGAGGGCACAGAATGGTCATGGGCGTCCTCTAAACCACTAAAATTCTGGCCTGATGTACAAACCAGGGCCTTTCACCTGCCTCCCCGAGGTGCCCAGGCAAGGATTGAAGATATCAGTGACACTTCCCCATTGGTGTAGGGTTGCTTATCCTCAGCGCTGCCCAAAAGTTTTGTTTCAGTACAGCTTTCTCTTTTTTTTCCCTTTTTTTTTTTTTTTTTTGTGTTCCTGACCAATCCATGGATGTGGTTAATTTAAGGTTTAAAAGGCTTTTGCTCACACATACACACACACCCATATATGTTTTCCACTGAAGCCTGTGCTTTTTCCTAGACCCACCCAAATTCCAGCACATAACCTCGCTCGTGTGCCAAGCTTCCCTACTCTCCTTGCAGCGAGTGGAAAAATGCCCTTTTTTCCACTCCTGTACATTTGAGGGGGAGAACCACATAAAGGAGAAAGAAGAATTAAGTTATACCTGCGATTTCAGAGCAGAAATAGGAGAGAACCTCAGTGTTGTCCATGGGAATGCTTTGTTCCTAAGGTTTAGGAGGTTTAGCCCCAGTGGGACTCTGAGCTGGAATTGTGGAGTGCCAAGGAGATTTAAAAATTAATAAATGTGAAGCAAAAGTAGCTTTTAGTTGATAAAACTCCATTCTGTTCATATTAAGTACATAACACTCCTGAATCTTCTGGCATTTTAGGTGGGGGCTGAGAGAAAAATCAGAGATTAATGGTGAGAAACACTGGGGAGTTTCAAGTGGAAATGGCTTCAGCAATGTCATTCTCTGCCCCCTTTAATGGAGTATTTTGGGCTACCAACAAATTCATGGAATCCCAGAATGATTTGGGTCCTCAAGGAGACCTCAAAGATCATTCAGTTCCAACCCTCTGCCATGGGGGGTTCCTCCAAACCCTGTCCAACCTGGATTTGAGCTTGGGGAAAGGTGGTGGACCAAGGGCTGGAACACCACACGAGCTCATCCAAACCCTTTTCCCATTTCTCTGGCCTCCACTGGGATTCTGGTTCAGGCTGGTCCCCCTTGATTTCCTCTTCTCAGGGAAGGCATTAATAAATCCTCTCTGACTTACAGAGCTCCCTGTTTTCACGGAGCTTGTTGGAACACAATTTCTGAAGCCTCTGTTCACCTGCCAAGCCAAGCTGAAATTAGCCCATGGATTTAAAGACGTGGGCTGGTTTGTATCCTTCCACTGTTAGGTGATGGAAATTAAAACAGGCCAGGTTTAATTATTTATCCTTTCCATCAGCAACATGCTAACATTGTACAGGAGCTTATTGTCAATCATATATCTACAAAAATTGCAATAAAAAAGTTTGTGGATTTTTTTTTTTAAGAAGCTGTTTCCTGAGATTCTCGACTGGGAGGTTACACAGCCCTGATCTGTCGTGTCTTGCAGATAAACTCCCAAGGAATCAGAGGGAAAAAATCCTTGTTTTCCTCCTTGCTTTCCCAAATTGCTTGATCCCTGCCAATTTCCATGACACAGACCCCTCAGTCTGCTGCAGAGACTGTGGCCTCAGAAGGGGAGGAAATAGCATGAAAGTACTGGTGCACATCAGTGTTTTTGGATTTTCTTGCCAAACCAGAAATATCAAAACAAATTTTAAAAAAGAAAAAGAAAAAAGTTTCAACTGTTCTGGCAAAATTAAAAAAAAAAAAAGAAGAAAAAACGAAAGCAACATAATATAAAAAGGTCATTCTAGCTGTTTGTTCAAACCAAAACTAAATGTTTCTTTTTGATGTTTGCACAGAAATGTGTGTGTGTCTCATTTAAATCAGGTGAGGAACAAAACATTCCTTGGAGTGACAGATTGTGACGTCTTGCTTCCACAAAGCCAAAATACAAATTTTTTTACAGTTCAAATTATTTTTTTCACCCAAACCTGCATTTTCATCCCACAAGCCTTCCGGTTGAAAAAAATTAGCCAACTGCGAGGACCCGGTGGGTCGGTTTGGTGACAAGTGACACTTGGAGTGACACACCCTGTCCCGGCTGTTGGGATCTGGGGACACAACCACAGTTCCCTCCTCGTTTTCCTTTTCCTCACGGTTTCTTAGGAACCTCCATAAAAGCAGTGATAATGTGCCCAAACAAGAGAAAAATCTCACGCTGCTTTTCAAAGCCCCCGTGTTTCCTTACCCTCAAAGGAGCCTGTTTGGCCGGTTTATTTACACATCCCTTATCTTTATGGCTGCTCCTTTATGATCCCGTGTCATCTCCAAAGCTGCTGCAATCTTTTACAGTTGGGAGCTCGGGAAGGTCCAGCTTTGATCACTGGAGTCATCAGGCTGAAAAGAACAATTGTTCCTGCTCCGCCGAGAATTTTTTCCGACTGCGCTCAGGACACCGCAAACTTATTTTTAAAACCCTGCGACGCTCGGCAGCTCCTCTACCTTGTTTTTCTGTGAGTTTTACAGATGCCCTGGGTTTCAGGAGGCACTTTGATGTTTCCCAAGCTGCCTGATTTATGAGAACAAAAAATAACCGCCCTTCCCCAATTATTTTCTGTCGCCTTGTAATAAGGCTCGATGCATCAATGGAAATTCAGTCTAGGCACAACGAATAACTGGGGAATGAGGAAATCAACTGCATCTCCCACAAGAGATCGTTCTTCCAGTGGAAAAATCAACCTTTTTTTTGATCTCTAACCCTCTGTACTTTTCCTGTAATATTTAATAAAGCCTCCATTTTCATTGGAAAACACACTTGATGGGAAATGTGTAACTGGTAGACCTTTCTGTGTTATTTTAGAGCTGTTTATATTCTATTTTAGTGCTGTTTGAACAGAATTCATTTTTTTTGTAGGTAAGTGCTGAAGATAAGTGGTTGCAAAAAGCAGCTGAGCAGGGCTGTGGATATCTCAGCTTGCAGCAGATTTCAGATGGGATGAAGATCATGGCACGGCTGGAAGCCCAGGGATTGTCACTCTACCAGCCAGGCGGCAGCTCAGTGGCAAAGCAGAAAACTCCTCCATTCCCTTTCTGTTCTGGTGACACTCTGTCAAACCCAGCCCTTCCAAAGTAAAATCTCTTTCTGAAAAGCTGTTTCCTTGCTCCACTTGCTGCATGGCTCAGACTTCTGGTCTGCAGGCAGACTGGTGTCACAACATCTCCAAAATCTGCCTTTTCTTCCAGTCCAGAGTTTCCCTTTATTAATTAACATTTCCTAATGCTCCTCCTGCTCACAGTCCTTCTCATCTGTCCCACTCAAAAATTCTGGGATTAAAAACATCTTATTTCTTTCCTATTTTGACCATTTTAGTTTCTTCTTCATTACTTCAAACACATTTTCACTTCTTTATACCCCTAAAGATCACAGTCTAACATTTCCACAGCTGCTGCCCTGCTCTCTTCTGCTCTTTGTTGGCATCTCATTCCTCTTTGTCCTCAAATCAGTCTCTGGGGTTTTTTTGCTCCTTTCCTGGTTTAGACTTCTCCCATTCCACAATAGCTTCCCACGTGACATAAATTAAATTCCCCTCTTCCCCATATCCTGAAAATCCACCTGTTTTGACATACAACTTCCACAAACTTCTCCCCACCGCTGTGTTCACCCACAAAGTTCCTCCTGTGTGTCCCTCACTGTTAGATCTGAATTCATTTACAGCAGATCCAAAGTTTTCGTTCACCTGACTGCAAAGAGCGTTGAGGACCTGCTGTGCTGTGAGAAATAATTTGTTCTGACTGTAGGCCATGGTCAGCATCAGCACAGATAATGATAACAATAATAATTTAATTTCCTTGGAAGCATGCATTTTTCTAGGGGTACCTTGAGGGATGGATGTGCCCATCTCCCTGCAGTGCCTGATGACCTGAGACCAGACCTCAAACTTTTAGACAGCTGAAATTGTATTTTCCTTGCACACCTCTGGCAAGGGCAGGGCTTTTGAAAGCTGCCAAGTTTATTTATCCCATGAAAACCAACTGTTCCAGTGTATGTGAAGGTACCCCTCTCCTCCTGGAAGGATGAGAATTACACATGTTAATTACCTGCTACAGGTGTGCATTTTAAGCTGGAATATCCTAAATAAATTCGGGTCAGTCTGAGCTGTACTGCTGAAGCCTTTCAGGTGGAATCCCACGGGAAATGCTGTGCGGTGTGGGATCCCAGGTGAGATTACACACCATGCTGTGCCCTTTCCATCACATGGTTTAGTTGTTGTAAAAAATGCAAATTATGCACTGAAGATGATGAACAAGTTTCTTATATAAAAACAAGCCACCTAGGAATCCAAAATAAGGTGTAGGGTAGGTCTGCTCTATTTTAAAGGTTCTTGCCCGTGACATTCCCTGTCACAGGTCAGCTTGGTTTTCCACGTCAACACAGAAACTGTCACAACAACTCTCACCAAAATACGGATTCATCAAGCCTGAAGGTTTAAGAGGCTCCCTCATCTGTGACCACAGAATCACAAAATCATTGAGGTAGGAAGAGCTTCAAACTCATCCAGTGCCACCCCAGTGCCACCAGCATCACCCAAACCCCGTCCCCAAGGGCCACATCCAGACTCCTCCTGAGCACTCCCACACACAGGGACTCCAANCCTCAGGGATTCTCCAGCCCCTTCCCAGCTCCTCAGGAATTCTCCAGCCCCTTCCCAGCTCCGTTCCCTGCCCTGGACACGCTCCAGCCCCTCCAGGTCTCTCCTGCAGGAGCCAGAGCTGGACCCAGCCCTGGAGGGGCCTCTCAGTGCCAGCACAGAGGGACAATCCCTGCCCTGCTCCTGCTGGACACACAATTCCTCACCCAGCCCAGCTGCCAGTGGCCTCTTGTCCCCCTGGGCACCCCTGGGCTCGTGTCCAGCCCCTCAGCAGCACCCCCAATGTTTTTATCTGTGCAATTCCAAAATATTTACAACCTGCATCCGACACCGCTGTCACTGCTGCTTCTTTCAAAGGTTCCCCTTTCCATGGTGTGATTTCAAAACCTCCTCCCCTCTTTTTCACCATGATTCACCTGCCATTTTTTTAGCAAGATGGGAGCCACTGATCAGTTGATAAAGAGCCGAAAGCTCAACCAGCGTTATTTGGTGGCGTGTACTGCCTCAAGCTGAGCAAAGCTGAAGATCAGGAGCAATTTCTGTTAATAGCACCTGGAGTTTTAAGGACTCAGCAAATTCTTGTCCACTGTTTCATTCTGAGGCTGGGGAATGAGGATCTAGTCATTCTTCTGGGTTTTTTTTCAGATTTCACTCCAAATATTTTAGCTTATGAAGAAAAGTGTTTAAATCAAAGTTTCTTGCGAGAACAGAAAGGTTATAATTGATTTCTAAGACATTTTTAGTCTTTATGTGACATCTTGGGTAGTTAACAAACTCCTTTGTATTTCATTTCTCTGTATCTCTTGTGATTGTAAATCAATCACAGACAAAAGCTTTTCCTTGATGACATAATCATTATTTGTAAAAATTTTGGAGCATTTAAAGCCATGTCATCCTCCCAAACATTTTCACTGTTTATCAACCAAAAATACACATGCAAAGGCAGACCCCCACACTGAGGTACAGTAGGAGGATAAATCACTGGGGTTGTCTGTCCCACTGAATTATGTCTTTTTGCATTTCTGCACAAAAAAAAAAAAAACAGAAACATTTTCTTAAAATAAGATTTTATGTTCCCAGTCTGAGACCTTAAAAAAGGGCAGAGAGATTTATTACCAATAAGTATTATTTTGGGTCGTGATCCAGTCACAGCTTTGGATATTTTATTCTGACAAGAAAAGAAGTCAATGCTAAATTTTGTACATTTTTGTTCAAAAATTAGAGTTAAATTTTATGGTTTTGCACAGTGATATATTTAAGGTTTTGTGTCTTTTTCTTTTTTTTTTTTTTATAGTTTGGAGTTTCTTTGGAAAATTTTTGGAGATTTTTAGACTGCAACAAGAGAACAGAGTAGGAAAGTACTTCAAGGACCAGGAACCTCAACAAACTCCCTCACAACAATTAATTTTCTGCCTATTCTTAGGAAAAAAAAATAAGCTTTAATCTAAAAATACTAAGCTGATCAGTTTGTACGACTGTCCCAGTCAAAATTTATTTTACTTCATGATTTTTGAGTCATGACAAAGAGAAGGTGGCTCTCTGAGCACAGACAAATCCAGCTGAGGATCTCCACGAGAAAAAAACAACCAGAAAGGAGCCAAATATGATTTTAAATGGTACCAACCCTTGTCCCAGCACTTTACTTTCACCAGAGGCAGCAGAAGGTTTGCAGAAGGCTCTTGAAGATGAAATTTGCCAGACACCTTTTTCCCCAGTGGGTGTAAAGAACTGCAGAGGTGTTATCCCAAAAATCCCTCTTCATGTCCCAGCAATATTTGTCCAGTGAAGGGTGGCAATACCTAAAGTCACTCCTGTCACATTTCATCCCCTTTCTGCCTGACCACGACCTCTGCCTCACTGTGAACCTCAGGGCGTGCTGGCCACACAATTTCCTACACTGGCCACACAATTTCCTACACTAGTCACACAAAGTCAATTTCCTACACTGACCACAAAAAGACAAATTTCTACACTGGCCACACAGTTTCCTACACTGGCCACACAGAACAATTTCCTACACTAGTCACACAAAGATAATTTCCTACACTGGCCACACGGACATTTCCTGCTCTTAGGAGGAGGCAGAGATCGAGAGGTTTGTGATGGATCCACGTGCATCTCACACCACTCAGCACAGACAGGCAGAGAGGGAGCAGGAGTTTCATTTCATGCACAGCAATCCTTGGGAGCTGCTTTTTCCCAGGAATTGCTGACTCCAGGAACAACAGATTGACAAATTATATTTGCCAAATTCTTTTCCGTATTAACACCAAACTATTTACCCTATTACCACCAAGTTCTTTTCCATATTAACACCAAGCTCTTTGCCATATTACTATCAAGTTCTTTTCCATATTAACACCAAGTTCTTCTGCCATATTAAATCCAAGCCCTTTATCATATTAACATCATGTTCTTTGCCACTTTAACATCAAGTTCTTTAGGATATTAACATCAAGTTCTTTACCATATTAATACCAAGCTCTTTGCCATATTAACATCAAATTCTTTGCCATATTAACACCAAACTATTTACCCCATTACCACCAAGTTCTTTTCCATATTACCAAGTTCTTTGTCATCTTAAATCCAAGCCCTTTATCATATTAACACCAAGTTCTTTTCCACTTTCACTCCAAGCCCTTTGCCACATTAACAAACACATCCAGACACACTGAATGCTGAAATGATGCTCAAGCCTGTAATAACTCACTCAAGTAATTCACGACTTCTCTCATCCCCAGGGGTTAAGGACAGCTCAGCTTTCAGATATTTAGCATTTAGTAAATTCCTTCCTAGTAAATTGACGAAGTTGATTTTAACTGTTTCATACAAAAATCAGTAATTTTTAAAATTTTCATCCACGTATAACCTGCTTCTAACGGTAAAGATTTTTCCCTCTGTCAAGCAAAAAACCAAAAAGGCATCACCCCAAAACCTGCCTTGTTTTGCCTTGAAGAAAAGTGAATCAAAATTTATTTCAAAATGCTCTGAAGTTCAGCATGTAAAACCGTAACATTTCTGTTTTTCTTGGTCATTCCCAGCCTTGGTCTCCACCTGTTCCCAAAGAACACAGCCTGTCTCTGTGGACTGTGTGTCTGAGGAGAGGGAAACAGGACAGGAGGCAGAAATAATATTCCAGGCAGTTTTAATGAAATCTGGATAAATCAATAAAAATTTCAGCTGCAATCAGGGCTGTGGGCTAATGGCTTTTTTTGCTTCATTGCACGAGGAGCCGGGATAAAAAAGAACTATTTGTTTTCATTTGAAATTCTATAAAAAGTAACAGACTGAATTATTGTATGTACATTGGAAGACTGAAGCCCAAGTCATCTGCTGCTGTTTTTGTCTCTAGGCCATGCCTCATTTACTGGGATGAAATTCCTGGGGAAGTTTTTGGTCTGGTCTACAACTCTGCTTTATAAAAGTGATGCCAGTTTGTACTGTACAACCAGCACCGTGTTACACTCCAGGCTTGCTTGTTAGCTGGTTATTAGGGAGTGCAGAGAGCATTGTGACATTTTACAGCCAGGGAAATAAAGAAGGCATTTCTTTAGCAGCAAATCTTCCCCTTCCCCCTCAATTAAAAAAAAAAAATCACAAGAAACAGAGACGGTAGGTAAATACACAGGCACTGTGATCAGAAAGACCCTGGAAGCAAAATGGGAGGGAACAAGGTTAGTTAAAAAGTGCTGTGGGTACTCCTGGTTCACAAAGGAAAGCCAGCTTTGTTCCTCTTCACAACCAGCACCTCACAGGAGAAAAAGAGATTTTATCTGTAACTCTCACTGCAGCATGATCCCAGTGTGAAAATAAAAAGGGAGGCAGTGGAAAAGCAGAGGGGAATTTGCACCACGGGCTTCAACTGCAATTGTGAGGAAAAGCCAGACCTGTCGTAAACAAGTCGTGTGAAGACACAGGCAAAAGTTGCAAGACAATGCCTGAAGTTCTCCAACTCAGACATGTTTACATTCTTTACACCTTCCACAGAAAACTGACATTCTATTTCCTTATACACAAAGGTAACAGGGACAGGATAAAGTTCCAGGCAGGTTTTTTTCACCGTGCCAATGAAAACTGATTTCTGCGTTGGAAAAAAAAAAAAAGAGCAAGAGCTGGCTGAAAGTTCTGATTCCAACACTCTAAACAGCACTCTGGATTTCTCCAGGAAAAAATCCCTGGCAGGCAAACAGTGACAAAGACAGGTTCAGCTTGTGTCCCCCTCCCCAACATATAAAAATCTCAGCCCCATGCATTACAAACCCCACATTCTGTGCTTTACATCAGTGGAAAGACCAAACCGTGACAGCTTTTGCTCAATTGCTGAACTGCCTCTATGTCAAAACCCAGAAAAAGGCACAACTTCATAAACAGTTTTTTCTTTTACACACAGTTTCTAAATCCTTAAACTACCAAAATATAGGAAAAATAGGAAAAGCACCTACTCCTCAGCTTCCAGTTCCACACAGCTCCCAAAGCACTGCTAAGCATGTATGGATTTTTGACAAATAGCTCTTACCTGTAAAAGAGCAATGTTCAGATTCCTTACTAGATGTTATCGTCATGACAAGTCAAGCAATCTTTTTTATAGAAGGTTGGGCGCCTTTGCAATAAAGCAAGTGTGTATTTAAAAAAAAAATAAAAAACAGAAAAAATCCAACACAAAACAAACCCCTCAGAGAGTCTCCCTTCCCTCGCTGTCAGTCAAAAACAAGTTGAAATAAGCCTGAGTTGGAATTACCTGAATAAAGAAACTGGAGAGAGGGAGGGAGGAGAGGGAGGGAGGGA
>VXBU01016040.1:24354-43568 GCA_013400315.1 Bombycilla garrulus | reverse complement strand
AAAAAAAAAAAAAGAAAAAGAGTCCGAGAGGAGACTCAGTGATGTCAGCAGTGTGTGTTAAGGAAATCTACAGCTGAGCCCAGCAAACTTTATAACTGCACAGCCCTCAACACCCAGTTACGTGGTGAGCAAATACCTGCTTCAGAGGAAACTGATTTACTTCAGAAGAAGTCAGTTAATCTTTGAAGAAACTTCAGCCAGGCTGATCAAAGTCCCTGAAAGGCCTTATTTCCTAAATAAATAAGGTTATGAGTGGTTGTGTAACGCTAAGAAAAGAGGAAGAAGGATAAAAAGTGGACGTTATCGATCACCCCTTTCCTATCGGCAAAAGGGAGACTGAAATTCATCTGAAATAAATTCAGGTTGTCACACACTGAGCTGCAGCAGCTGAAATCCCTGACCACCAGATTTTCCAAAGTGTTTATCCACAACACTCCTTTCTTTTGATGGCTTTTTCTGGGTTTGCCTGGGTCCCTTTCTGCTTTTGTGTCCCAGCTGCAGAGAGCACAGGCAGGGATGGTTTGAGCAGGATGAAGCCAGGTACCTTGAAGGCAGGGTTTATGCCGCTGGTACACGCTGGAATTTGATGGGATTCCCTGGGAATGCAAACAGCAGCAGGGAGAGGGAGGTTGCAGCATCACTAGAAAGGCTCATGTGATGCCCTTGGATATCATGACGCTGTAATTCCTGGGAATTCCAAACCCCAGCACAGGAGAGCTCAGCAGCACCTGCAGGCACATCCCGCAGTGCCTGGATAACGGGATAACTCCCTCCCTTTCCCTTGGGAGAAGGAGCACATCAAACACTGCGATCAGTCCTTCGCCAACCAAACTCTTCCCAGCCCGAATTCCCAGGAACACAGCAGCCAGAGGCAAACCCCTGCTAAACGGGGCTCTAAATGCCATGACCAGATATTAATAATGCCACGATATGTGACCAGAGGAAAGCAGGAGCTGGAATTCTGCTGTCAAGTGCAGCATTCAGGCAGTGCCAGTAGGCAGCAGCTGTTTTGCATTTAAAAGGGCAACACTTAGAGGTGATTTTTTTTTCTTTTTCCACTTTGCCAGAGACTAAAGAATTTCACACTACTTGGATTGTTCCCCGAATCCATGAACCTGTTGCACTGGTGTCTCTTTCTCTATATTTACGATGAGTGAGATGGCAACAGCTATAAATATATTTGTATTTATATATAAAAATGTGAAGGTCTTTTTCTGCTTTCAGATGAGCTGTTCTGTTTGCAGAGCTTAGTCATGGCATGAAGCACCTACACCAGGAATTCTTTTACTATCCAATTAAATTACATTTAGCTGGGATTATACATTATTAAAAAATCCCAATTAAACCCTTCCCCTTTTTTATTCTGGGTAAAGTTCAACAAACTGCCCTAATCATAAATGAGTCATTTCCCATGCATCCCTCAAATCAGGATTTGTGGCAACACGGTGACCATCAAATCCAATGTAGTGTGAGGGGCCTTTGGGAGATCATAATATGAGGATATGTTCTGAAAGATGCACAACAGCTCAGTTTTTAATCTTTTTACTAATGCTCTGTGGATTTTTATTCCATTCTGGAAAACAGAGCAGCAGAGCAGCAGAGCAGAATTTGAGTTGCGTGGGCATTTCCCAGCTTTGTGTGCATGATTTAAAAATGTAAATACTTTTCTTTGAACAGTTTTCCACTTTAAACAAGTGTCACTTCCTTGTGGCTCCCCACAAGCTCTGGGGCTGTTCCCACACTGCTGCTGAGGTGCCAGAAGGAGCAGTTAATTTGTCAGTTCATACCCTCCAAAATGCATAAATTCACTTTTTTTTTTTTCCTTCAGATTTATCTCAGTACCAGGGCTTAAAAATCTCCTTCTTTTCAGCAACAACAGGTGGATTCAAAAGCATGGGCTAGAGATGCTGAAATACTGATCCAAACTTCTCCATTTGATAAAGCTGAGCAGGGAACCCCATGGTGATAAGAGGCTTGCTCAGGGCATTTTCAGATTTTCTGTTGGCTCTGCATAAAGTTAAATAAGGAAAAGAAAGAATAAAACTGGATCCTAGACAGAAATGTTAGCCCTACTTATCAAATCTGTACCTGCAACTTGATCAAAAAATCAGTTATTTTACTGAAAAAGAGCTTTGGGCTTCTCATGTGGAACATGATCCAGCTCAGAAGGGGTGTGCAGTGTGAATGGGGAAAAGCCACAGCCTCTCTTCAAGCCTTATCTCCTTTTCTCTATTCCTGGGAATCCCCAAATTATGAGTTAAAAATCAGACGCAGGATATAAAGAAATTGGCATTGTTATAAAAACCAGAGAAACGTTCTTGCACAAAACAAGTTCAGGATGTCCTGAGCAGGCAGAGGTGTCACCTGAGAACTGCTAAACACCTAATTGTGATTTTACACAACTAAATCCATGTGTAAAGCTGAGCCTTGTCTTGTTAAACACAGATATTTGTGCTTTATTTACTCTATGTTTTCTTCAATTGTTTGAAGACAGTCCTCTAGTTTTTGCATTTTCCCCATGTGCTTTATTCATCAAACAATTCACCTGATTCTTACTGGTGAAGTTCTTGATAAAAAAAGAATTGAAAGAGTTGAAATTCATTATGGAGATTCCCATGAAATAAAGGTAAAACATTGGGCCTGAGGGTGCTGAAATGCAATTTATGGACTTGTAGAATGGAAGAATTGGGTTGGAAGGGACCTTAAAAATCATCCAGTGCCACCCCTGCCATGGCTGGGACACCTTCCACTGTCCCAGGGTGTCCCAGTCCCAGTGTCCAGCCTGGCCTTGGGCACTGCCAGGGATCCAGGGGCAGCCACAGCTGCTCTGGGAATTCCATCCCAGCCCCTCCCAGGGAACAATTCCTGCCCCAAATCCCATCCAATCCTACTCTGAAGCCATTCCCTGTGTGCTGTCCCTCATCCCTTGGGAATTGTCTCTCTCCAGGTTTCCTGCAGCTCCTCCAGGCCCTGCAAGGCCACCCTGAGCTCAGCCCAAAGCTTCTCCTGGCCAGGCTGAACAATGGCAGCTGTGCCAGCCTTTGCTGCCAGCAGAGCTGCTCCATCCTCTGCTCATCCTGGAGCCTCCTCTGGGCTCTCTGCAGCAGCTCCAGCTCCTCCTGTGCTGGGCCCAGGGCTGGGGATGCAAACGGGGACAGGAATCTTCACACTCCAAAAAAACCAGACACCACACTCTGCCCTCTTACATGTGTTAGCATGCTCAACACACATTTTTCCACCTTTTTTTCTCTTGTCACATCTTTGTTGACATTGCAGCAGTGGCCACCCTGAGGAATTTCCAGCCCATTTTCCCGGCCTGCTCCAGGTTAACGCCGTGGTTTGAGTACGAGCCCTCCACAATATGCTCTTTGCATTATGAGAGGTTGTGGCTGACACTGCTGCTCCTGGGGGAGATTTGTGCACACGGAAAGCACATAATTGGAACAGGATTTTATTCTGCTTGATGAGCTTCACACAGAAGGATCTGGCTGAGGAGAGCCCAGCTCTGTTCCCAATGAAGCGAGCGGTGACCTCTGTGGAAACCCTGTTACCGCAGCTTTCCAAAGCTTCATCCCGAAGAGTTTGGATGTGAGAAGGCTGCAGTTGCTCAGATGTGTCTTATCTGCTCACATTAGGGAAGGTGGTTGCTCTTCATCCAGCTGGCTCTCAGACCCCCAGCTCCACTGCTGTCCTGTGAGGGATGAAAGGACTTCAACAGCTTCAAGCTTCTGCCCAGAATTTTTGCCTCTTGATGACAGGAATACTGACGTGTTGCCACCCAAGACAGCAAAAGGATTTCCAGGTAGCAGAAAGCTCTGCAGGAAAAACAGCCTCCTGAGAAAAGTCACTCGTTCCCAGGCACATTTGGCCGCCTTCTCCCTGGCTGTGGAAATGAGCATCTTCTGGGTTTGGTTCTCGCCCAGAGACAGGGAAGATTCGCAAGCAGGAATTCAAATCCAAGCTGGCTTTCCACACCAGAGTGAAAATGACAATGGGCTTCAGATCCAAGAGGGATTTTAATTTCCCCTCTCCTGCCAATCTGGTCAGAATGTCCAAAGCAGCAAAAATTCACCTCAGATTCCTGGAACTGCTCTCATATCTCTGCTTTGTGATACTCTGTGGTGGGTGCACGCTCGGTCTGCCACATCATGAGCCAGCAGAATGCACGAACATCCCCATGGGGAAGCTCTGCTCTCACATGGCTGGGAGCTTCCCAGCAGGCAGAGCTGCTTCCTGCAGCACTTCCAAGAGCAGCCAAATCTCCAGGTCCCTCAGGTCACAGCTGTAACATGAGGCTGGATTTGTTGCCATAGGATTGGATCCACGCTCAGGGAGAGCTGTGCTCTGCAATAATCCTCAGTGCTGTTCTGAGCTGCGAGCAGGATGTCTGGCCCAGACGATGACCCAGGGTTATGGTCTAGAAAAGCTGCTCCAGGGGATGCTGGAGAGGCAGGGCTGGAAGCATCCAGCTGTGAGAGCCACTGACCACAAGAAACAGGGACAGCTTTCCCTGCTCTGTCATTTTCCTGCCCTTGATCCATGGTGGTCTCTCTCGTGGGTGTTCTGTGGTTTCTCCTCAAGTGTGAATTTCCCTGGTTAAGAGCTGCCCTGAGGACCAGGAATCCTTCTGGGAACTGCTGGAAAACTCCAGCTCCTCAACCACTGGATCCCTCCTGTTGATGTGACACAACGAGCATTCTTCAGTCAAAGGGAATCTTTCATCTTCAGTTTCGTGTATCTTCAGCAGCACACTTTGGAGGACAACAGTGGGAAGGGAAATCTCCCCTAATCAGATTTCAGCTGGTTTGGATCACTAAATCTGCAAAGCCCACTCCAACCACGGGGTCACAATCTCTAATTCTCAAGCACATTTCTCAGCAGTGTCCAGCAGGTAGTTTAGTTTTTCCTTACCTTTAAAACTGCAGGGATATTTTAATGGAACTTTGCTTTGGAATAATTTGAGAAATAATGGTTTATTTTACTTGGAAACTTCTTTTAATGAGCACCAATAAGAGCCCTGCAAAAATACCTGTTTAGAACAAAAATGTGGCATTACTGTTACCAGTTTCAGATAGCCAGACTAGATGGCCTCTCAGGAAGTAGCAGTAAAAAGGCAGAGCAAATTAAATTAGTACCTTTGTGCATTTTTAAACTTGTCTTCCTGGAAAAATAACTTCTGGCTTAAATGAAAGGAACTGAAGTGTGTACTTTTGCCAAACTTTATCCAAGAGGATTAAGAAGTGAGCCTACAGACAACTCCTGAGGTTGACAGAGCATGGGACGCTGCAGAAAGTGCACAAAAAGAGGGTAATAAAGGGAAGGGCACAGAGTTTTCAGTACAGGGTGTGTGTACAAAGGCTCTCCTGAAGTTTGCTATCACCAACAGAAATCATGGCACAAGAAGATATGGAAAGTGATCTTCCAAACACCGAGGGCAAACATTTGTCCAGACAGGGCTGAAAAGGCTCAACTTCAAGATCGAATTTTTGTGGAAAGCAGAGTTGCCATCGTTGATCTGCAGAACTCAGCTTCGAGAGGAAGTAAAACCCAATCCATGTTGTGACAGGGGAAGCAAGTGATGGCTCCATGACAGGAAGATGGACAGGGGTGCTGGCTGCACCCGTTGTCACCAGGATTGCACCACAGTTTCCATCACAGCCTCCTATTTTCATGTGCCGTGAGCATTGCAAAATGCTGACCTTTGGGGCTGCATTTTTCCATGCTTGCTCCCTGCCCCAAAGGTGAATTCTTTCAGAAATTCTGAGCAGAATCTTTTCAGGGACCATGGCTATTATTTTTGGCTGTTGCCAGGGCGGCTTGCCTGGGGCAGATTGAATAACAACCAGTTTGTTCCTCTGAGCTATGATAAATCCCACCATCCATCATGTGAAGGAGAAAATTAAAAGCATGAAAAACAAATCAGAGCTGTCCCGTTTTTAATGTTTGCAAGAACTGTTTAGGCTTGCAAATGGCAGCAGGTGAAGAAAAGAGAGATTTAACTGGGAGATACCGCCCTGACCAAGAGTCTCCTTTAATGACAATTAACTCCACCGTATTTCTATCAGGAGCTGGTTTCAGGGACAACTATTGAAAAGTGGTGTTAAATACAATCTTCAAGATACCAGCAGAGGAGGTTGGGTCTGTTTTATCCTTCTGAGAATCTCTAACATGGGACAGTTGCTTTTCTCAAGCAGTTAATTAAGAATTGAAGAGTTGCACATTCCCATCCATTGCCACAGGCTGGGTCAGTCAGTGTCAAGGGTATTAAATATTCCCCATTTCTCAAAAGCTGAACTACAGGTACCCATGGTGGAAAAGGCTCTTCAGGGGCTTTAAAGACCACAGACAATGCATTAGGATTGAGATGCTGAGCAGCACTCAAAGCCACGAACAACCCCAGAACAAAACCCCACATCTGCTATTAGGAAATCGCACCCAGGTGGCCTCATATACCCCCACACATTCTCCTGATTTTATCATCCACAGAAAATATGTCTGAAAGTTACTGTACAGGCAGGAAAAGCCAGTCTCCCCACAGGCCTCAATAAAGACTAGAGCTGTCCAAAGGTCTCTGGGAGTACAAATGTATTTGTTCAATTTGTACAGATGCAGGTCTGGCCTGTGAGGCGGCACACCCTCCAGACTGCAGCTTCATCTGGGGACACATTGCTGGAGCAGGGTCATCCCAGAGCACAGGGCACGGGAGTGTGTGCAGAGGGCTCTGGAATGTCCCCAGGGAGGAGACTGCAGCCCCTCTCTGCTCTGTGCTCAGGGCTGGCACTGCCCAGGGCAGCAGTTGTGCCTCCTGTGCAGGGAATTGCTGGGCTCTGGGGCCATTGCTGGGCCCTCCCTGCACACTGGGACACACTGGGATGGACAGGGACAGCCAGGGACAGCCAGGGACTGAGGCCCCTCTCATCTGGGGCTCCTCTCCAGGCTGAGCAGCCCCAGCTCCCTCAGCCTTTCCTGGGCACGGAGCTGCTCCAGGCCCTTGCTCAGCTGCAGGAGCTCCTGTCCCTGCTGTGCTGAGGAGCCAGAGCTGGGCACAGCAGCCAGAGGTGGCTGCAGGGCTGGGCACAGGGGCAGGATCAGCCCTGACCTGCTGGGAACGCTCATCCCAGTGCATCCCCAGGCCTTCTGCACTCTGCTGTCTCATGGACAGCTCATTGTCCTCCAGGACCCCAGATCCTTCTCCTTAGAGATGTTTTCCAGCATTTTTCTTTCCAAATGATTGCACTTTAAACCCAATATTGTTCCAACTTCAGCATTAAATGCTTGATTATCTACTTCTATTGACTATGGCATTCAGTCCACCAAAACACACTGTTGACCTCTGTCCTGATACATTCATATTTGACATTAAATATAACACTTTAATGCCACACTTCTAACCTCAAGCACCGCAAAATGCTCGGCTAAGACGAAGCTTACAGGGTTCACATAACAATCTGCTTGTTTTATAACTTCCTTTTTCTAGCTGCAACTAATACATCCACATGCCAATTATTGCTAAATAATTCCTCCAGGTTTCTTTGCAACCTAAGAATGTCTGGCAGGTCAGCAGTAGCACCTGCACACGGACCTTAACATCAGGCTTGCAGAGACTTTGTTCTGAAATGCCTCCAGTTTTTATAATGCCTGATAAAAAAAAAGCGAAAAGGATGATGGTGAAATCAGACTGGTTTGTCATTTACTAAATTTAGGAATTTTTTAATATATGAAACAATTGCTTAATCCCATAAATCGTCACGGCTCTGTGGTGTAAGAGTTCTAGCAGAGCTTTCATCAGAGCGTTAAACTGCAAACTCTCAGCTTAAAACTGAAAGACAGTTGGTTTAAATGAGATTTTTGGGCAGGAATTGTTCCCTGGGAGGGTGGGCAGGCCCTGGCACAGGGTGCCCAGAGCAGCTGTGGCTGCCCTTGGATCCCTGGCAGTGCCCAAGGCCAGGTTGGACACTGGAGCTTGGAGCAGCCTGGGACAGTGGGAGGAGTCCCTGCCATGGCAGGGGTGGCACTGGATGATTTTTAACTCCTTCCAACTCAAACCATTCTACAATTCCACGTTTTTCCCTGTGTTTCTTCTGTTTCCCGCAACAGATCTCAGCTGAATCACTGACAATGGACTCACAGGGAGTGCCTGCACTCTCCACACTTTTCCATGTATTCCTCAGCTTCTGAAACCTTGGCCACTGCCACATTCCCTGATTTGAAGCCACCCTGTCTCTTTCCCCTGCTCTGTGTCTTGAGTGCAGCCTGCTGACAATTGATTGCATCAGGACAATGAATTATACCTCTGGATTGCTTGGAATGAAAGGAACTCTTTTCCTCAGGGTTCATTCTACTATTTTCTTTACTCAGCTACCTCCAACCTCCACTTGCTCCAATACACCTTTTCAGATTTTTGTGTCCCTCAGAGGCCAGCTGTGCTATTTATCCCTTCTTGAAGGACTTCTCCTTTTAACTCCTTCTCGGAGCAGAATTTTCTGCTGGAGGAACTGAGCCCTTTCAAACCTATCCAGTCTTTGCATTGCAGGGAAGAACTGCATTCTCCTAAAGCTGGCTAAGGCAGGCTTCAAAATATATTTTCCATATTTACTTCACCTTTGGGCTATGTGGTTCACCACTTTTTTTTTTCTTCCTCTAATTGTTGGTGTTATTGGCCCAACTGCCTTTCCAGAGAAGTTAACCCTTAGGACACTGCTCTGCACCTTGCTTTCCTGATCTTCCCTCAGATCTCCCCCTGCTTGTCCAGTCTCAGTTATTTTCTCAGCACTCTGCAAGATATTTTTACTTCTTTTGTTTCCCTTCAGCCCTGGCTTGTTTACATTTTCCCCATATTGCCTTGTTTTATTGCTCATCTAGACCGTCGTTAACTATGTATACTTTTCAATAACTTCCTTCACTTGGTTTTTTATCACTTCCTTGAATATATCCCAGCAGATCTGCAGGGAGATTTCTTCATCTTTGCCAACCAGTGGCCTGCAAATCCCCCAAACGCACCTCAGAGGACTGGCAGGAGCTATCCCTTCCCACAGCCCTGCACTTGGACACAGGAGGTTTGAGGTGCTTCCCACAGGTGAATCAAAGCAGGAAAAAAAACCTCTATGGTGACCACAGCCAAAAGATTTCCAGTGAATACCACGGATAAGATTCTTCTGAGCCACTTGAGGCAGGGGATGACAACTCAGAGAGCCACATAGGTGAGTCTGTCTCAAAAACCACCCCAAATTCCCACCTGGATGGTGGAGATTGGCTGGTTTTGGACAGCAAGGGGGCAACGCCTGGTCCTGGCCACACTGTGGGTCCTGATGTGACTTTTCCTCCCTGCTGCCCACAAAGGCACCCCCTGTCCAGAAGAACTCGCTGAGCCACACTGATTTTTTTCTGGAGCTTGGCCATCGGGCCTAGGCCATGGAAAGGGCTCTGGGTTTCCAATAAGTTGAACCTCCAGGAATCCGGAGCTATCAAAGCTGAGCGAGACAATTCCATTCCAGCTTTGGCAAGACCGTGTTTGGACGCAGCACATTACAAGATGTCCTGCCAGTTCTGGGCCTGGGAGCAGACTCCAAAGCAGGTGAATCCTTCCTTAACTGGAGTTCCACGGCAAGGAAAATGTTTCACAGAACTCGAGCAGAGATGAAACCAGCTGGCTGATGGAGAGGGCTAAGAGAGAGAAGCGGTCCTCTCTGAAGAGCTGCCAGAAGTTTCTGAAGTGGAGGTCAATTAAATTCAAGTAATTGCAGTCTATATCTGCATTGAGACCGACACCTGTGTGTAAATATGACCGGAATTTGTACCCACGCACTGGCACTCGATGGCAAATGTGTGCACACAGAACAGAGGAACTTTCTAGAAGGCAGCTTTTCACACATTCCTTGGCAGCCTGGATCACTTTCACCTCCTGTGATCCCAGATACCGTGGTGTTGGAGAAGAAAAGGGTCCTCTGCTTCTCTCGGGTTTCTGGAACAGCCTCACACAGATTCCCATTTTTGTATCTCTGTTCCTGACACATTTGCCAATCAAAGTACCTCTCTATCTCCCTCACTCTTCTTATCTCAAGAGCTTTGTTATAAAATAAAGGAAGTTGTGCTGAGTGGTGTTGCCAAACTTCGAAAAGCTTCTGTAAAACTCTACATTTTCCTATAGTGCTGCAAAGCCCATATTTACCTAATAGACTGTCCAGAGTCCAAAGCAGCTTCTACAAAATTTCTGGTAAAGAGTATTTGTTTTAAGAATTGATGTACATGCCAAAAACAATGTACTGCATTTATCAGCCTGGAACTGTTACAATCTTTTCAGCAAATAATATCCCAGTTTCTGAAAAAGCCTAAAATGTGTATCTAATCCAATTGTGTCACCTCTCATTTCCTTCAAAGAGGGGGGAAAAAGGCAAAGTTAAGCCTGAAATTCTGGTTTGAATTAACTGCCACTTTATCTCTAAGTGACCTCTTTGTGCGAAGCTATTACTGCAAACAGAGTCTCTGAATCATTCAGTCATCTCCAACGCCTGAAACACAGAGCTACAAGGTAGTTAATGCTATCAGCACGATCATCTTGCATTTGTCCAGGGCTTCTCATCCAAAATGTTCCAGATCCTGGCAGGGTGATCCTTCCCCTGGGTGGGCTCCTAATGTGAGTGCTGCACTCAGCGCTGTAAAGGGTAAGGGGGCAGGAGGGGGATTTCACACCTTCATTCCAGTGCCACCGTTAAAGAAAATAACCTTCCATAAGGTTCAAACCAGCAACCAGAGCTCTGCAGTGCCACACAGCCATGGAGAGAAGGAAATGAATAATATTCCAGGTAATAAACTCAAATCCACGCAGTTCTCTCTGGCAGCATGGGGGGACCTAGGTGTTAGAAAGGTTCAGACCCTCTGAGAGAAAACAGAGGGCTAGAAAAAGTACTTAGACAGAGATCCTTGGTTATTCAAGTTATGATGGAGCCCTGCTTATAACCAGGACAATCTGGTGTGGTAAAAGCTTTAATTGGGATGATTAAAAAAACAGTTAATTTTCTTCATGGGGAAAAAGGCAATTTAAACCCATTCCACTATTCCTTGTGGCCAGCCATGCCAGCCCTTCACTGTCTGCCCACTCTGCCATGCACCCACCCCAAAATACCTTTTTATCCATTTATTCTTGGTCCCTCCTCAGCAGCCAGGGGCTCCTCTTCCCGATGGCAGCTCCTGAGGGTGGTGGCAGTCAGCTGCTGAGCGCTGGGAAGTTCATCTCGCCCCTGTCCTGCCCCGCTGGTTCCTGAGCTCCGTCCTTCCTCCCAGCCCTGACTGCTCCTGCAGCTCCTCACTCCCAGCTGCTGGAGCAGGTTGAGGTGGTGAGCCCAAGGGCTGGAGAGCAAAGAAGAAAGAAGAGAATTTATACTTGGGTATTTTGGAAGCTGGAATCCAGGGAGAAGCTTAAGAACGTGACTTGAGGCCAAAATGTTTGGCTCTCCAGTTACAGAGCAGAGAGGGGCAGGTTTATTCCTATTGCAACACTGTGGCCCGTGTCCTGTAGGAATTTTCCAGCATCATGGGTGTGCGGTGGGTTCAGAGGAACCTCTCCTTCACTCGTCTGCTTCCTGCAGCTCTGTGGGAGGAAAGTGATAACAGAGGAATCAGCAGCAATGCAAGAAACCTGTCTGAGATGGAGCTGAGTATGGAGGGGCCTGGGAGTTACCCCTGGGACATCCCGAGGTTACAACTCCTCCTGCCACTGTCCTCCTCAACTGTCCTTCCATGCCCTCATGCCAGCAGAATCATTCCCTCCAACTGGTAATTTGGCTGCTGTTTCATTTATTCCAGCTGCTGAGTCGGAGAAAGAAAAAAAAGGAAAGCAACATCTCACTGAAAACAGATGCTGCCTCTGTACTGAGCAGATAAATTAAATGCATAAAGCATGGCTTGTTTACAGTGCTGAATTCTTTGTAAAGTTTTGCTGGTTTTATCCTTGATATTAAAATTCCAAGTATATTATATCACTTTATTTTTGATGCATCTGGATTAGGGAAGTAGCCCATTGGCATTTCTCAGGAATAAAGTAAATGAAACGGACTAACAATTTACCACAGAAATGACAGTACACAGAAAAAAAACAGAGCTCAGCTTTTACTCCTATAGAACAGGCACAACTTTTCTGGCCTCCATTTCTCCATGGTCACTTACAATTCTGTGCAATTTTTCTCTATATCCAACACGCACAAATTAAATACATTGGAGTAAAATAAACCACATCACAGCGCAGATCTGCACGTGCACACACAGGGATACAACTGCAAGGAGAGACTCCTTCCTCCCAGAATCATCAAGGTGGGAAGAGCCCTTCAGGATCATCCAGTGCCACCCCAGTGCTACCAGCATCACCCAAACCCTGTCCCCAAGGGCCACATCCAGACTCCTCCTGAGCACTCCCACACACAGGGACTCCAAACCGCCCTGGACAATGCATTTCAGTGCCTGAATGCCTGACTACTCTTGTAGAGAATTTTTTTTTCTCATATCTAATCTGAACCTCCCCTGGTGTGATTTGGGGCCATTTCCTCTCATTCTTTCACTTGAGACAAGGCAGAAGAACCCGACCCCCCCTCAGTGCCCTCCTGGCGGGGACTTGTANTTCCCTGCCCTGGACACGCTCCAGCCCCTCCAGGTCTCTCCTGCAGGAGCCAGAGCTGGACCCAGCCCTGGAGGGGCCTCTCAGTGCCAGCACAGAGGGACAATCCCTGCCCTGCTCCTGCTGGACACACAATTCCTCACCCAGCCCAGCTGCCAGTGGCCTCTTGGCCGCATGGACTAAAGCTGAGCCAGCTCTGTCGGTATCAGAGCTCACTGGCTCCCCACCAAACAGTGATGTTTTTGGTCTTTGCTTGGAAGAATTGAGACAAACACATTTGTTTTAGTACAGTGGAACACACAAACTTGAGCCCACATCCTCTGAGGTGAAAACTGATCTTTTGTTGAAGTCACCTTATCAGTGTTTATGGTTCAGTGAAAATACAACAATGGACATCGTCCAGTAACCTTGAAACCTCAAATGAGAAGTTCCTGTGATTTTCAGGTGTAGAAGTTAACCAAGGGATGCTCTTTTCAACTCCTTAAATCTACTGAAGCAGTCTTCTCTTTGGAAAGACAGGCAGAGAGTTTATGGTCTGAGAGCCAGCAGATTTTAGAATTTTCAGAGTTTCAGCATTTTGTGCCTCAAGTTATATTAAACAAAAATTGTATACGGAAAAGTATCAATGTCTGTGTTGCTGCATTCTGATTTTCAGCTCAGGAATATGAAAAAATAAATAAATTACAGCAAAAATGGTTTGGCAGCAAATCCATCTTCAAACAACGTTAGGGAGATGTGATGAGGAAAGAGCTATAGTCAAAGTTAGAACATGACAAGTGCAGAATTTCATGTTCTGTGTGTTTATATAGATTTTCACCTCCTTCTCCAGATATCCTGGCAATCACCCCATCTGGGGGTCACTCCACTTCGGGGTGGTCGTGGGGTTTGGGGAGGGGGTGGTGGCAGATCCTCACAGCACAGGCCAGCCCCGACACCAATCCTCACAGTCTGTTTCGTTTTTCTGCACAGGACTGAGACGGCTCAGTCACTTGGCCTGATTTCTGTGCAAACTGAGACGTGAAAAGGAAAGTCTCCCACTTTTCTCGCCACGCAAGATGGGGCAAGACTTACCTTTGCACTGCTCTCCTTGGAAATCTTGCAGAAGTGTTCCCCAAGAGGGGGATTTGGCAGGTTTCAGTTTAAATGTAGGCACCTGGTTTCCTGTGTGCTGCACAGCTCTGAGGTCATGCTTTTTTCTGATGTTAAAGAATTCAGGAAAGCCCCCACAAGCACACTCTTGTGTGGTCTCTGGTAATCCAGGGCTGAAGAATCAGGGGAAAGTAGGAAGCCTGGATCTTTTGGGCTCCTCTAAGGCAAATCACCAAAAATCTGGAAGTAGATCTTTTACTGCCGCCTCAGAAATTGCTGCAGCCTGGTTGGAGATGTTCTACGTGGTCCTGTTGTTTCACCTCTGGTTTATGGACAGCTTGAAGGGATGTGCTTGTGGGGGCATCCAAAATGGAACCCTTGGGAACACAGAAACTCCAGAGAATCCTTCAGCAGATTCCTTTTACCACACACTCCTTTTGTGGGAACTAGGCCAGGCTTTTGCAGCGATACCCACGGTTTATATCAGCGCTCAGCTGATTTGTATTCTCCCCCAGAAAATGAGATCCTGAATGGTTCTCTTCAGCCACAGAAGGATCTCCCTAGGAGAAATCCCAGACCAGGCAGAAGCAGAGCTGTGAGGCTGAGTTGTTCCAAACTGATTGGAATTACAAGCCCAGCTGAGATTATGGATCACCAAACCAGTGTTTGCACCACTTCAAAAAATTACTTCTCTGCTTGATTCACACTGAGGAAGGGAAATGAATTGCCAGAAAAATGATTTCCTGAAGTTTACTCTCAGTGGTCTGACTTGTGAGTGGTTAATGAGGCTCAGCTGATCAATACAGATTTTCCTTGTGGAGAAATTAATTCTTTCCTATTTGTATTGGAACAACTGGCATTGCATTTCCCGTAGATCACCTGGATAGAAAATCAATTCTTTAGTCCACTCCTGTGGGAAATAAAACTTTTTATTTGCTTGTGTTCTCCTTGTCACTGTCACTGGGCAATTGTTTTCAGCTAAAAGTGCACTTAATGAGGCTGTAATGTAAAGACCCTGACAGATCCATTAACTGCAGGGATTGTTATAAAGTTGCTTTTTCTGCTTCTTGTGAAAGTCAAAACTCAGTCCCAGTGTGGCATCCCTGCAGGCAAACTCAGCAATCCAAAGAAAACTTCAGTAAAAAAATGAAATCTTACATTTTGACTGATCAAACAATACCATTCTGATTTTCTAGAAAACATCGTGCCAGTGGTAAACCTTGTGACTGAAAGCACAGGACAAATCACTGCTGGCTGTCACAGGGGTCAGAATTCAGCGCTCATTTGTCAGCAAACCTTCAACCTTCAAGCACAAAAGTTGTCTGTGATGTGAGGGGAACCACTGTGGTATTAAATCCTTGGTTCAAGTACATCATCTTCCACAATGTTTAACACCTCATTAAGACTCTGATTATGTATGAACTGTATTCTGGCTACTTTTTAACCATTCCTGGTGAGAAAGAAATCTTGAAAATGTGCACAGGGTCAGTTGTTTCATAATCACAGGGCGAATTCCCACCCTTGAGTAATTGCCCTTGAAGTTCCTGCATCCTTCTGCAGCAGCTGGAGGTCCAGAGGTCAACTGAGGGTCCAAGCAGCTCCTCAGAGGTGCAAGGGGACAATTCCTGCTTGGTGGCCCTGGCCTTGGCACTGCTGTGGCACAAGGAGCTGCTTCGGGCCATGCTCTCGGGATAAGCCAGCACCAGGCAAGGGAGCTGGGGGATCCAGCACCAGCTTAAAATCGTGGAATCATGGAATGGTTTAGGCTGGAAAGGACCTTAAAAATCATCCAGTGCCACCCCTGCCATGGCAGGGACACCTCCCACTGTCCCAGGGTGTCCCAGCCCCAGTGTCCAACCTTGGGCACTGCCAGGGATCCAGGGGCAGCCACAGCTGCTCTGGGCACCCTGTGCCAGGGCCTGCCCACCCTCCCAGGGAACAATTCCTGCCCAAAATCCCATCTAAACCAACTCTCTTGTCATTTTAAGCCATTCCTCCGTGTCCTGTCCCTCCATCCCTTGTCCCAGGTCCCTCTCCGGCTCTCTTGGAGTCTCTTTAGGCCCTGGGAGGGGCTCTGAGCTCTCCCTGGAGCCTTCTCCAGGCGGAACAATCCCAACTCTCCCAGCCTGGCTCCAGCACAGAGGTGTTCCAGCCCTCTGATCCTATCAGTGGCCCTCCTGTAACTGCAGCAGACTGATTATTTAATTTGACAGCTTTCAAACTGTACATCCTGTAACCTCTAACAAAAGAAAACCCCAAGACCTGACTGTCAGGCTGAGGTCCTGGAAGTGTCTCTCAAATAACATCAGAAATAATTGGAAAGTGCAGAATTGTAGCTTGCACAATGAAAAAAAAAATAAATTAGAGTATAGTGATCAGATTTTCTCAGTGTCAACACGAAGATCAAGGTCAGAAAACTGAGCCAAACATCCTCAGCTATCTTTTAATACAAGGGCCTTTTTTTCTGTGCTGCCACAGCAAAACAGATGCTAGAAATTCTCACTCCAAAACTCTTTGCTTTTCATCCAGTTTTAAAGCTGTGGTGAGGTTCCAAGTTAAACTCACCAAGGAGAAAGAAATATGCTGGTTTTTGCATTGTAATATGAATTTTCCATTGAAGATGTGGTTGAATTAGCAGTTCATTTTTTTAACTATTGCTTTAATTTGCTCCTTGTGGTCGAACTCTTTTTTTTTTTTTCCCTCTCTATAAAAGTCATGCCTCAGTCCTGTGCCTTTTGAGACAACTCGATGTAAAACTTTTTAAAGGGAAGGGAATTGTCTAATTAAACGTCTGTAAAGTGGCTGTTGAGCTTCATTTGTGTGGAGTAAAAACAAACAAGAGAAAATGTGGAGGAATGTGCTGCCGACTGAAGGTAGACATGCCCACCTTGCTCTCACCCATGGGCAGGAATATTAAGGTGGTGGAAGTGACTCCAAGTCTAGACATCCATTATAGGTTTTGTATTTTCAGCCCCTCTTTTAACTCGTGCCTGGAGTGGCTGCTGTGTTCACACACTGGGACATTTAAAGCAAACAGAAGGAAACTTTTTTTTTCCTCCCTTTTTTCCTCCTTAGCACATGGAAAATAAAGAGAATTGTGTGTTTTTTCATTATAGACTTGCCCATGATTTAGTTACCTCCCAGGGGCTGTGTTTTAGGGCTTCTGCTGTGGGCTTTCAAATCCTTGGGAGCATTAATTTGGACATTTTGAACTGTGGATCTTTTCCCAGGAGCTAATTCATAAGGAATTCGAGGCTGGTGAGTCCTCTTCAGCTGGACAATCTCTGCTGAATTTTAATCTTAATGCCAGCGTTGGCCACTTGGAATCTGTGAGAGGGACAAACACAACTCATGACCCTTTTTTAATGGAAGGTAGTGGAAAACAAGAGAGGCTTAAGCATCCTGGAAAGAGGGAAAGCTGGCAGGAGGAGCACAGAGAGGAGGCAGCAGGCTGAGACTCTTGAAGCTGAGCAGAAAAGATGGAGTAAAGCTCCGGAGCAAGGCTGTTGATTTGGAAAATCTGGGGGGAAAACTGACTTTTCCCTCTGCTTGCAGTAGTAGTTGTCTGCCTCTACAGAACAGGAGACAAACTTCCAACCTGCCTTACCCCAGGAAAAGCTGCACAGACATCCTGAGTGCCAAAGAAACCCGGAGAAACCTCAGGTGCTCCGTGCAGACCCTGGAAATGAAACTTCCAGCTGCGTTTAGTGAGGATGAGACCCTTCAGAAACAGCAGCAGTTGTTGGAGACTCAGTGAAAGCACCAGCAAACCTTAAAAAAAAAAATCCCAAAACATCCAGAGGATGCTTTCCCAGGCTGTGAGAATGATGCTAGACAGGAACTCGCCAAACAAGACTCTTCAGTGATGCCTGGGTAAAGCTGCCCGGGGGTTCTGTTTTCCTTGCCTCAGGCAGCGCCAGAGGGATAAACCAGATCAAGTTGTCTGGGTGGTTTGACTGGGTGCTTTCACAGGTTCGGGTTCTTTTCAGCTCCACTAACAGTCTGCATTTCGCAGATGTTTCAAAGTTTCCTGCCATCTGCAATGCTGCTTCGGGAGCTTTCTTCCCCAAGAAATAGCTGTGCAGCTCAGAAAGCTTTCCTTAAGTCAGTTGCACTGGAGATTTTAAAGGATTCTTGAATTCAGATTGTGCTTGAAAGTTTTTTCCCCTTTCTGAGTGTGCAATTGCCAAAGAGGAGTGTGAAGGAAGAGCCAGACTGCCTTTATACCATGAGCACAGAAGTTAATAGACTTTTAGCACAATTGAACAATTTTAAATGTTTTTAACAACACTTTTTCAGCCACTCCTGCCACATTTAACCTGGAAAGAAGCAAGACAATGCTTTAAAAACTGAACACGAAATTAAAACAGCACACGGTGCAGCAATTTGTGAAGTGATAAATATAATTGCCAGGTTAAAAGTAAGTTTTTCAATAGAAACATCTGCTACTTTTTCTATCTGTTCTAAGGGATGAAAGTCTCTGCATTTATAGCTGCATAAATACGTGTACACAGCCCTAACAAAATACAGCCACTTTTGCTTTCAGAATTTAATCCATATTTCTGATACATTTGAATACTGTCCAAATCCATTACAGCTTAATTTAATTTAGGTCAATTATACTTCCCTAGCCAAAATAAAAATTGGTATCCAAAATGTCAAATAACCTTGGCCCCGAATTCCACTCAGAACCACCTCAGAAGTCTCTGATTCTGCATCCCCCTTTTAGTGTCTGCCCATTCCTTCTCAGCAGTTAGAAAGGAGATTTTCAAGAGCTTTTTCTGATGGATATCCCCGATTTCTGGGACTGGAGAAGTGCAGAAGGACGCCCACTCTCCTGGCAGTGCCTCTTCAGCTCTGTTTCCTACCCAGGAATCCTCCTCTGGCCCTTGCAGTCCCCAGGTTCAGCTCCCAGCCCTCTCATATTTTATTTTTCCCCTTAAAAAGCTGAACTCGATTTTGTTTTAGTGCAGCTCTGAACACGAGTGATCATTTACAACTGCTCCTGCTTTCCCCAGAAGCAAACTGTGCCCTCATGCCCGGGGATTTTGACATTATTGGATTGCAAATAAGCAGAGGTTTGTGAGCCTCTCCACTGAGGGTCCACTAAAAATCACACAGATATCAATTTGAATTCACTATTTTTTTTGTAATTATTAGTTCTGGACTAGTCATGATTATGTTCTTAAGATTTTAGTGAATTCATGGCTTTATTGCTACATGAGGTGCAGTTTCCCTTTGCCATAAACAGGATTTTAAGAGTGACTTTGTCAGCTTTGCAGATTTGAGTCTTTTACAGCCAGCGTTTAAATCAAGAGAAATGAGAGCTGTCAATTTAAATGTGTATTTCAAGTTTAATGGAAACCAAATGGACATATATATATATAAATATATAAAAATACATGTTTGGGGATAAATGTTTCCCTAGAAATGTCAGGTTAGAGATCCACTGGTGCATGAGGTGGGGCAGGGTTCATTTCCTGAATGGTTCTCTGTGCACTGAACCCACTCACAGGGA
>VXBU01016040.1:12065-23814 GCA_013400315.1 Bombycilla garrulus | reverse complement strand
ATAATAATAATAATAATATCCCAATTATAAATGAGAAAATAAAGACATGCAGTCTCTGACAAAGCAATCAGTGAGTTTTGCTCCAAACCATCCCAGGGTAGTGGCTTTGCTGTTCCAACCCTTCCCGTTGAAAAAGCTGAATTTTGGTGATTCCTCCTCTATTCCGAAATGGAGAGTCAGCAGTTTGATTTATAACAATAAATTACTTCAAAGGGTGACAGCATTCCACTTGCTGTGGGGTATGTGCAGCATTCTGGCAAGCAGTAAACACAAAATTCTTACATTTTGCCAAAGTTTAAAACACATCAAGAATGCAGTGATAGGAAAGATGTTTGTGTTTTAAAACTCCGTGTCAAGTTGCTGTTTTAAGTTTACAGGCTGCTTGAGGAGCAGGTGGTGTTTAAATTCCAGGCAGGTTAAAATTCAGAGCCTATGTTTGAGGGGAAATCAGTGTTAAAATTTTTATATGGGCTGCTCACTGGTTAAATATGACAAGAAATAGGAATTTAAAACACGAGCCAAAAGAAGCGACTTATGGGACAAAGGCTCCCTCAAAGTGTGATTTCAGACAAAACAGCTGAGTCTCCACAAAGGCAGAAAGCCAAAATTCGGAGTTTTGTTAATGTTAATAAAAAAATCAGTCTGATTTGTGATAAACCCACCGAGCTCTGAGGCCTCTGAGCTCAGCAAAGAGAGTTGTGCTGATGAAACAGTTATCTTTTGGCACGGCTATTTCTGATTTCACAAGGCTGGTGGAGAGGTGGGATAATTATAATCTAATAAATATAATTATTTCCCACACAAAGCGCTGGCTAAGCTTCTGCAGGTTCACCCTGGCAGCTCCAGGAGCTGAAATTAATTATTTAAATTCTGAAAAACTGAACCTGCTGCAGACAGTGAGACCTCAGAGGGACGTGGGACCAAGAGCTCTCAGCTCCCTCCTTGTGCAAAATGGAACTGGAACAGATTTCCCAGAAAAGCTGTGGTTGCCTCTGTGTAGTGGTTTGCATTTGTTAATTTTAATTTTTTTAATTTTTTGTTGTGAGATAAGACTGGGAGAAGAGTAAAAGTAGGCTTAATTTTTTAAGGTGCATATAACTTATTAGTTTAACATTGGGTTAATATTAAAAATCAGGCACTGATTGCTTCTTTAGGTTCCTTTAGACCTGGTTCTTGCCAAGTCTAAAGGAAGCTGACAAGACCCTTACAGGGGATTATTTATACCATTAATTCCTTTCCTTCTTCATTAAAAAAAACAAATTAATGCAAAACTAATACACCCTGGATCCCTGGAAGTGCCCAAGGCCAGGTTGGATATTGGGAATTAGAGCAGCCTGGGACAGTGGGAGATGTCCCTGCCATGGAACTGTGTTTTTTTTTTAAGGTCCCTGCCATGGAACTGGATGATTTTTAATGTCCCTGCAATGGAACTGTGTTTTTTTTAAGGTCCCTGCCATAGAACTGGATGATTTTTAAGGTCTGTTCCAGCCCAAACCATTCCATGATTCCATGAGGGAGAGCTGCTCCCCTCCCAAACAAACTCTGAGCACCAAAGTGAGCACACAGCACTGCTCTGAACCAGAATGTGCCAGGGAATGTTGCAGATAAGCCTGAGATTTTATAAGGCCAGCTACATCTACATGGAAGAAACTGGATGGGTTGTCTGGAACATGGCCGTTCATTAAGTTTTATTTCATAATTATATATTTAAACAAACTCATTGGCATTTCCTTTTCTGCTAGCTCCAAGATAATAAATAGAAGACTCTTTTATATGTAAGAATTCAGGACAAAGAATTTCAGTGTAATCTCAGAATTAGAAGGGTTTTTTCCCAGAACTCATGGTTAAATATCTCCAGCACTGCCAGCTCTATACCTGCTGGACAAAGAAGTTGAAATTTATTTCCTCTTCCAGGAAACAAACAAGGCATTTTTGTCACCTTAATATAAAATCAGCCCTGATTATTGCCAAATCTTTATCCCCACAATCTCACAATCTAGAGCATGTTCAGTAACAGAAAATAGACAGATCCCATACTGAAAGTTGACACATTTATGGTGGATAAGGACAGTTGGATTTTTGGAAGGGCAGTCTGGTATTCTACCCCAAAAATGGAACTGTGCCTTGTGGAAGACACTCATGTGGTCATTCCTTAAGATGATGTAGAAACCACGCAGCAGGAAATCATATTTTAGAGCAACAGGTTTGCTACTAAAATAGGAGAAGACACTCTCTGTTTTCTTCTTTTTTTCTCTTAATCCTTCACAGAAATTGTGGTTTTTCACCCCAAACCAGACTGGCTCCTCTTCCACCAAACAGTATTTTTAATTATTTACCATAGAAAGTGCCACAGGTCAATAAAAGATTGGGGTCTAAGTGTCTTTGACTCTGTGTACCAGGAGAGCTGGTTGGGAATTGTCTACTGACATCATATTTTATGGGGAAAGTTTAATTTGCTCAGTGTTTTCCGACTTCCAAATAAAATACTTCATTGTGGTTGACCTTGAGCTATTTGCTACAATAATTTTTAAAATAGCGTTTTAATTATTATATTTATGTTATTTATTAATAACTATATAATATATATTAGTTTTTATAGTATTTAGATTTATATAGTTTAAATTATTGTATTTATATTATTTTCTTATTAAAATAACATTTTTCTTTTTGGAATAACAGAGGCTGCAAACACTAAAACCATACTTCTTCCACCTCCTTGCCAATCCGAAGAAGATAATAGCAGCACAATTATTAATAACAACTTAATTCAATAATACCCATTATTAACACCTTATAAAACCACTATTACAATAAAACACATTCATAACTTCTTAATAACATCCAAAGAAATACCCTTCCCTTTCCCAGTCCATCAGGAGCTACTGACAAGCCTCTCCCAGTGCATTTTCCTTACAGAGATCCTAAATTTTGCTTCTACCCCTCCTCTTTGCAGCCTCTGCAGCCTCCTCGCTGTCCCTCGCTTTTTGGAGGTTCCAGCCTCAAGAATTTCTTACTCCATCCTTTTTATCCGTGTATTGATATTTCCCGGAGTATCCCAATGAAGATTTGCAAAGTTTTTTTTTATTTTTTTCTTTATTTCTTTTCTTATCCCCCGCCTCTCTCCTCACACCAGGCTCGCTGCATCTATGCCATCTTCTGGATGTTCCGTGAATCTTTCTTATTCTTATCCCCGAGTCCGTTCTGAAATCTCTTTAGCAAACGTTCCCACTTCCTGCCCGCTGACACCGAGACAGCGACAAGGTTTTCGGGCCAGGGTCACAGCTTCAGATGCGCTTCCTTTGTTTACTCCTGCACAGCAGGAAAAGGGATCGCCCTCCTGCTCTGTGAACTGTCCATTCTCTGCTAAGAATAGTTATGGAATGCGGCAAAAAGTTCCCCTTCAAGAGGGAAGTGACTTTCACTCAGTTAAGAATTTATTAAATGAACTTATTTTTATGCATTGAACACCTGTTTACATTTTTTCCCCTTTTTTTTTCTTGCTGCAAAATGTAGAATTTATTAAATGAACTTATTTTTATGCACTGAAGACCTGTTTACAAATTTTCCCATATTTGTTATCTTTTTCTTGTTGCAAAACACAGAAGTGATAATTTCCTTTCCAATATTTTCTCACATTTTTACCTGGGTTTCATCAATATGTACAAATAACTTTCAGCTGCTGCAAACAATTGTCCCTGAATGATGCACAATCTATGATTTTCCTGGTGATGAAGAAACATCCTCATTTTTAGCCATTTTTCTACTATTACTTACACATAAATTTGAATTAAAATCATATATTTTGAGGAAAGCTAGAGTTGTTGAATGAATTTATTTTTATGCACTGAAGACCTGTTTACAATTTTTTCATTTTCTTCTTGTTGCAAAATGTAGAAGAATTTATTAAACAAACTTATTTTTATGCACTGAAGACCTGTTTACAATTCTTCCCTTATTTATTTTCTTTCTTGTTGTAAAACATAGAAGTGATAATTTCCTTTCCAACATTTTCTCACTTTTTTGCCTGGGTTTCATGCCACTGTTTCATCAATAGCTACAAATAACTTTCAGCTGCTGCAAACAATTGTCCCTGAATGATGCACAATCTATGATTTTCCTGGTGATGAAGAAACATCCTCATTTTTAGCCATTTTTCTACTACTATTTACACATAAATTCGAATTAAAATATTTTCAGGAAAGCTAGAGTTCTTCAACAGTCCCCCTTGTATGCAGGCCAAAATTAGTGAGGACTTCCATCACAAAACTGATTTTTTTTTTTTGCATATTTAAATGTTAGCAACAGGCTTAAATGACTTTTGAAATCACAGCCTGGAAAGCGAAGACTCAGGGAGATTATCTCAGCTTTAATCAGAGACAATGGAGAATACTCATTAATGTTTCCAGCTAACCTCCTCCATCGTCTAAAGAAGTGCAAATAATTCATTTGAAAACCAGAGAAGCAGTAGGATGATTCATTATTTTAAATGCTGCTTTAACCAGACAGTTCTGGACTAATCACTGAGGTCGGGCTGCTGGGGAATAATTGCTTGATTTTAAAGGCAAACACTAAACAGTTCGCTCTCAGAAATCAGTATCACAGTTACCACAAGGCAAGATTTCTTATGGAAGTCAGATATCTCAGATATTCAAGAATAAACATATTAAGAGTTCAAGCTTTTATTGCCAGAAAGCAATTACAGCAATTTACTGCTCAATGGTACTTCCACAGACTGATAATTCTCACAGTCAGTTGAAAAAATAATCATTTTTGTTCTGTCATTGATTCAGATTAGGGCCAGGAATGAAAATGTTGAAATTCCTTGCTGAGAGTTGTGCTTCTCCACAGATTGGTGAAAGTGGGAAGCACTGAGATGTTACATTTCCATCCCTCTTTAGCAGGTGAAGGATTTCAACCCTGAGACACCGTAAACTTCTGAACAGCCAGAACAAACTTTCCCTGCAAGGAGCAGTGACCCCTCACACACTGTGCTACTTCCTTGTAATGAGGACCTTGGCCAGGCTGAGAGAAATCAGGAGGGGGAAAATTCAGATATTCTGGCTGCTCCTCCCAAAGTGCACAGCTCCAAGCACACTAAATCCCTCTCTGAGCAACTCCTGATTACATCTCATGGTATTAGGAGTAGAAAAATGGGTTTTGCACGAAGTACCTCACCTGTAAAGGAGAGATTGCTGGGTCTGTTCCAATCCCTGAGCTCCCTTTCCATGGGGAAATTGCTCCTGGTGCCCACCCTGAGCTGCCCTGGTGTTTGGCAAAAATTGGGTGGAACGGGGCCTACCTTGTGCAAATTTCACCTAGAGATTTTAATGGTTTGCAAAGATTTAACTGAGAAATGAAAAGCATTAATGTCGGTGCAGAGCAGGAAATTTGTTGCACGTACAGGGAAGTCTGGAAACCTCAAAGCGAGTGAACTCCCACCTTCTTCCCTGTGAGACAGAAGTGGGAAAGGGGGCAGAAGATTCATTAAAAAACAAACAAACAAACACCACAAAACAAACAAAAAACAAAACCAAAACAAGTTTAGTGTAACTCTTAAATGCTAATCCATCTGCTTTTATAAACATAATTGTATATTATCTTTACCTAAAGTGAAACAGACCCAATTAGCAAATTAAGATTTGTGTTGCTCTAAGAGTAAGAACAATCCACCTCACTCAAAAATGAGTCATAAACTTCTATAAACTTCCCCTTCAACATCCACCTCTCTGCACTGTTCTCTAAAGAACCATCTCTAATCTAATGATCTGGAGCAGGTATTTATGGTGCTGCTCCCAAATCCACTTTGTGTTGCTAACAGATTATTCCTGTCTAAGTAATGGGGCTGTCTCTTGTTTGCTGCTCACTCGTTATTCTCAGTAATTAATGTTAAACCCACAGGCTTCTGAGAGATAGATTTGCTCCAGGTTTGCAGACAAGTGTTATAATCCCCCGAATGCCCTATTATTTTCAGCCTCCATTAAAAAGCTGCGCAGCTATCCCCATGTGCACGATCCATGTTTTTAGGATCCACGCAGCAGGAATCAGTTTGACCACATTTCTAAACACAGAAATTCGGGTGTCCTGCGCAGGTTCCCACACTGAGGGCTGGATCCTGTGAGGATTTGGGCATGTCCTCACAGGCACTGCAGTCACAAAAAGCAGCAGCTATGCTGAGGTAAAGGCTCAACCCAATTTAATCTTTCTCTCTGCCTAAAATGCCCAGAGCACTGGCAGACTGGCAGAGAGGAGAAGTGAAATATGTGTGAGTGAGGAGCAAAGATTCCCCTCATGGATTTGTCTCTGGTCAGCCAAAGAGATCAAAGCTAAGCAGATGCTGTTCTGTAAAAACAAAAATGCACAAAGAGGTTTCTTGAACCAGTGGCAAGGGGAGGATTGGGAATTATGCAGGAATCCACTCCTGACTCGGGCTCCTCATGCTCTGCTCCTCAGAGAACTATTTCTATGGAAGCATTCACTTTGTTTTACATCAAAATGGACTGGATTACACAAATTCCCAAGCCAAAAAAGCTGACACAATATTAAATTCAAAGCACTTTGATTAACAAACCAGTTCTCACCTTCACGTACTGATCCAAATGGGAAGAACAGCTCTACACGGAGAAAGTTTGGTCAAAAAATGCCAATTTCTGGGAGCAAAGATGGGATTTAAAGTTAACATCCATTCTGCCCTTTTTCCAGAACATATGTGTGTAAAACACTTGGTACATCTGTGCTGATAAATTTTAAATGCCCAGGACTATTTTTTTGTCATCAGGGCCCAAAAGAAAGGACCAGTCACATTCATCCTAAAGAACTCTCAGGCTCTCAATAAATATATTATTTATCAGGAACTAAGAGATTTTGGAGAGTCCTATCTGTCTGAGATGGAAACCATATTAAGGACAGCTCAAAAAGTTGTACTGAGCAGGAAACAAATTTCTGGCAGCTGAGAATTTTCCCTGACACCCTTTACTTTACTGGTAGAGACACGGCCTCTATAGAGAGACGTGCTCAGTAATCTAAATAAAATACACCCCATAAATTCAACATCACGGAAGGGTTTGCAAGAAGACATAAATATATAGAAGGAGTAACAAGCTGTGTTCAAATTGCTTTCTGCCTCTTTTTTACGGTGGAACTTCCTTCCAGGGATGTTTCCTTCCCATGGAAGATGGGATTCTGGCTGGATTTTACATGCTGCAGCACACTGAGACTCCTTGACTCCTTGATAAAAAAAAGAGAAACTCACCTCACCTTATCATCTTCCAGTGTATTTTCCACCAAGATTTTCAAACATGGCCAGACATTATGGAATAATTAGATTATGTTTTAAATGGCTGTCCCTCCTCATTATCCAGCACAGACAGAGTAATTAATTACCTGAGACTGCTGTGCTCCCAGGTGAATTCTTCCCAGCTCAAAGTTCCTCTGGTTTACCAGGATTTGGAACAACAAAACAGGAGTCTCCTGCTCCCCAGACCAGGAGCAGACTTCAATCACAGCAAAACTCTGGAATATTTTACCATACAAAACTGAAAATACAGGAGGAAAGAACACGTACACAGGTGAGGTTTTATTAGCACCTTCAACCACTGGGTAAGATCCAAATTCCTATTTAGCAGCTACAAGGATAAGGCCACTGAGGACTTTTTGGCAAGGAAGGGCTGTTAAAACACTGTTATTCCATTTTTTATGGGATAAACAGAGACAGAAATTCCAAAGTCTATGCAGAACAGGGAAAATAAAGCAGCACCTGCACCGCCCAGTGTCCTCCTGCTTAGTTCTGTTGGCTCAGCAGAGCTTGGAGCAAGTCAGGTGAATGAATTATTCCTTTTATTTTTATTCTGAAAGCCACCTCCTGATTCATCTCTCTACAGCAAGTGTGAACGTCTGTGTAATCTTGTGGAGAGCAGAAAGAGTAATATTTTAGTAAAAGTGGGGGGGTTTTCCTCACTTTTTTAGTCATATCATCTGGAGGCTGAAGAGCTTGTTATTCCATGAACTCTCCCTGCTGCATTCACTTGTAGCTGGAGGATAAGATCACTTCCTACATGCCTTCTGAAAAATTGATGGAAAAAATCACATAGGCACAATATCCACCTTTTCTGCACCACTGCACCCTGCAGTGCTGGGAGAGGGCTCAAAAGCACCAACAGGAAAATCTGCAAGGATCAGAGCATTTATTTTTCACTGGAGCTTGGCCAAGGTCAGGATCTGACCCTGCAGTGACTCCGGCACAAGGTGTGAAAAGTTGTCACACCCCAAATGAGGGGCTCCCAAATTTTCCTTCCACCTGGAATTCCACCTGTGAGCTCAGCAAGGATGGTAAGGGCTCACCAGGGGCAGATATTCAACAAGCCAGCAGACTCCATCACCAACAGATCCACAACCAGGCAACACTGTGCAGTTCAAAAGCTGATTTCATTTCTCAGTTGTAGGGAGCAGCACGTGGTTTCGAAGCCAGTGGCATTTGGTGACAGCGCTCTGAGAGTGCTGATAACAAACCTGCAGCAGGCAAATCAAAACTCACAGCTGTTCTCAATAAAAAAAAGCCTCACATTCCTCTCACCCTCCATTCCCCACTCATAAATTGTTTTTCTACCTAACAAATAGAATCAATGTTTTCTTCCCAGCTTGTCTGTGTCCATGGAACAGGCTGAGGGGGGAAACATGGAACACACCAGGCAGCTGCTGGTTTGTTTGCTGCTCTGGGGCTGGCAGGATGTGAATTGCTGCAGAAATCATGGGCAGAGCTCTGACAGAGAAGAAAGGTTCCCTCTATCAAAGCCAAATCCATGAGGAAGACAATTTCCCAGAGTGCTGGGATAGCCCTGCTCACCTCGAGGAGAAAGCTGTGAGCACGGGTTGTGAGAGTGAGAAAAAGAATTTGGTTTACTGGGGGTTTCCATGAGCCCAGTGGCTGGAAAATAAACGCTGGATAATCAGTGGGTGTGGAAGGATGGGGCAGCAGCTGGGGAGGGCGGTCAATCCACGCTGGCACCATCAGGGAGTGCAGTGCCATGGGAGCAAAGCAGCTGTAGCTGAAAACTCACAGATCTAGGAAAATTCCAGCATCCGTGTGCAGCTTCTCTTTCAAAGCTGCCTGTGCTGACAAATAACTCGGGGGTGACTTCTGGGGATTGTTTGATTACTGCCCCTTTGCTCCTGGGGTCTCTTCCTAAGGATTCAACCTGGTCCTTGTCCCAACAGCTGGACAGACTGGACACAATCAGACACACAACTTTGACTGCAGGGAATTTTGGCTTTAAAGTCGTTTTGCAAGCTGAGGTATTTTTTCTTTTCATTCTCATCAGCATCAGCTCAGGCTTGACTGCTACTGTGTTTTGGAGCAACATAACAACAACAATAACAAGAATAATAATGATGAAAATTACTGCCTTATATTTATACCCAAAAGTTTTCAGAGGAAAAAAAAAAAGACATCTTGCCTCGTTATTTTTCTCCCTGCACAAAGGACTAATGATCAATTCTTAAATAAATGACCTGAAAAACATCTTGGTGAGTTTATGACCAGGCCAAGCATTGAGCTGCCTTCAACAGGAAAGGAGGAAGAAAGACCAGAAGAAAAAACCACAGATGGAGAGAGGCAGAGCTGTATTATTGCAAAAGCAAATAAAGGAGGCTGAGGGAAGCAGACCCTGTTGTCCAGACAAAGAGTGAAGGATAAATAACACCTCTCCCAGAAGGAGCCTCCTACAGGGTGAACTGCAGCAGGCACCGAGCAAAACAAAACTCTTAACTGAGAACTGGAAAAACAACATCCAGGTCTGTCTGCTCTTGGCAAACAACCTTTTACAGGCAGGGATATCAGCACCAGAAATCCCTCCTTTCCCACAATTCGAGTATTTCCCAAGCATTTTCTTTTCAGCTGGTGTTGACAGAGTCTTGGTTGCTGATGGAAAGAGATGGGAATTGTTTTCACCTCTCCTGCAGGAAACTCTCCAAGCAGAACAGCACTTTAAGCCTTTAATATTCTTTAATGTCTGTAGGAACAGTCCAGCATTCCTCCCGTCCAGCTCTGGGGAGCCAGGGATGAATCCACACCAGTGGATGAGTTCTGCACTCCAAGGAGCTGGGCAGCTCCTACAGCATCCAAATACATCCAGCTGTGGATAATTAGGGGCTCAATCAACTTGATAACATCACGGCCAATTTCCACAAGGAGCCTCACCCTCATGAAGACACAAAAATTGTTCAATTTCTGATTCCCACAGGTGGGATCAAGGTGCACCTCGACAGGGAGGCAGAGTCCTGCTGAACTGGGCAGTTTCCAGTGAAACGGCCTCAGAAAAGGATCCACATGGGAGCCCCAGTCCCAGCACAAGGCTCCTGGAGGTCTCTCCTGGGGAAAAAGACAGAGCCAGGCCATCCCCCCACATCCAGGTCTTTCTGCAGCTCAAGTCAGCACATTTAAGCTCTTGGCAGACAAAGTGATCAGGCTTTGCTGATAATAAGAAGAGCTGCTCCAGCACTGCTTTGGGACCAGGCACTCGAGCAGCTATTTATAGATGAAGAGAAGAGCAGCAACAGGGAAAAGGAAGCAAAAAAAGAGAACGGGCTGAATGTGTGAGCAACATTTTTCTTTTTTAAATTATACATCTGCAAAGTGATCTCAGGAGCTGGAGACTCACATTCCGTTCTCTGAGCATCAAGAGGTTTTAAGGACATTATAACCCCTTCATTCACAAATGTGGATTGAGATAAAGGCTAAATGTGTGGAAAATGCTCTGGATCTTCAAAGCCCTCAGTGGGTGCTGGTGCAGTGACTCTTGCTGAAGTCTTTTGATGTTGGAAATGCTGGTCCTGTGTTCAGGAATCAGGATACAGTCCACAGGACTCTCTCACCTTGGGTCTCCAGAAACTGTCAGGGTAAGAGTTCAGAGCAAAGCCTCTGCTGCTCTGAACGGAGGATGGAGCAGAGGCTGATCTGGAGAGAGGAATGGGGAGAGAACAATGAACTCCACGGTGCTTTGTCCCAGCTCTGGAGCCATCCTGCTGTCCCTCACCCCTCCCACATCCCCACTGCCCACTGGGGCCCCGTGGTGAATTCCCCCCTGAGCAGAGCAGCACAAGAAGGAGCTGCATGCCCAGAAATTGTCTCATAAATAGGTGAGAAAGCTGGGGACGTTCAGCCTGGGGCAGAGATCTCCCAACACCTTCCAAAAGCTGAAAGGGGAACAGGAGAGGGACAGGAGTTCATCAGGAACTGGAGCGACAGGACAAGGGGGAACGGGCTCAAGCTGAAAGGGTAAATTTAGGTTAGATATAAGAAGCTGTTCCCTGTGAGGGTGTGAGGCCCTGGCACAGGGTGGAATTCCCAGAGCAGCTGTGGCTGCCCCTGGATCCCTGGCAGTGCCCAAGGCCAGGTTGGACACTGGGGCTGGAGCAGCCTGGGACAGTGGGAGGTGTCCCTGCCCATCTTTACCAAAAAATAAAAGATGAAAAGTGCCATCCTGAGATACTGGTGTGTCTTGGTTTTGAAAGAGAGGTGCCTGCCAAGGAAGGCAGGAGCTTCTCTTGGAATAGAAAAATGCAACCCCCCCCCACTTCCAAATTATTAAAAGGGGCTCTCAGGCAAAGATATGAGGATAAGAATAACAGTTCTTTAATATGTATAAACAAAATAAAATTAAACAAAAACCAACAAACTGCAACCTAATAGGAAAATTAGAACAAGATGCAGTATTAAACAAAAAATCAAAGCCTGACAATTAGAATAGAACCTGAC
>VXBU01016000.1:58062-69588 GCA_013400315.1 Bombycilla garrulus | reverse complement strand
CTTGCAAATAAAGAAAAAGTTGTACTGGGTCTGTGATGATAATGTTCATTCTATCAACATTTTCTCAATTGTAGATTTATCCTCTGTCTCTCTGTTTAGCCATAGTGATTGTTAAATTAAAAAAAAATTCAAAATCAAGTTTTACAGAACTTAATCTTGATAAAATTGGTATTTGGTTGGAAGTATTTCTTTTTCTAATTTTGGTTTTATTACTTTATTAAGTGGAATAAGGAGTTTGCTCACTGGATGCTACCTACACTTATGCATTTATCCATTCTGTGGGAAATGCACTTCAGTCTGTAAGTTATCAACCTTATTGGTACACAACTGTGCAAGTGGCCTGCAGTTAACATGATGAACAACACTTCTAGGGAGAATTCTATTTCAGGAACTATACACTTTCTGAAATGCACAGTTCCTAGTGTATATATTTAAATTAATGTCTTAAAAAATGGTAACCAGTAGCCTGAAAGGTGCACATTGTCTTTATGACAGAGAGGAAGCAACCTCCAGGCTGAAACACACGGCAATCCCATTTGATGCATTAGTAAACCACATGGCTTTGAAGGACAGAAGGTAGATCAGTGTGTAACTGTGAGTCTAAACCAACACCATTTTATTGCCAGCTTCAGACAGGTAGGATCATTATAATAGCTTCATTAGGGGGAAAAGTGAGATATGTTCAGGTGAAGGCAGCTAGCTTCAGTTTAATCTCTTTTTTTCTTCTTGCTAAACAATTTAGCCTGCCCTATGTTTCAGCACTATTTAAAATGTGACTTTTAAATATTTTTTCTACCATTCTGTATGTTCCTTGAAGAAAAACAAACTTATAACTTTAGCTAAAATGCTAGATTGCTTGAATTGAAGTTCTTTGAATCAGTAAATATGATGTGTACGGTGACTAGAGCCAGAATGGCTTTAAATCTTTATTTATTGAATAATGTAATATCTACTTTTCTAATGTAGATGCTTTTTTTGTCCCGTAGAGTTCTCAGTGCCTGTAGCAAAACTCTCACTCTGAACCTCAGAAATAGTTTTTTCTGACCTTTTCTGTGGAAAGATTTTCCTGAAAGATTATTATAATTCAATGAATAAATGTGTCTCCTGAAAGGTACATGCACATAATCTAATATCCCTTAATGATAAATTATGTGAATGGAAGGGCAATAATCCCAGAGTCTAATTTTAGGCCATCTCACCTTATCTGGCTCAGAACCATCTTCTGAAAAGTATTTATTCTCCTACTGGGGAAAAAAAGGGATACTGTGGAGAATAATTATGTTGGTAAATACACATTTTGGTAAATACCCTCTTCTGCCCCAGCTTCTGTGGCCAATTGCTCAGAAAATAGTTTTGTAGGAGCAATAACTTGCTTTTCAGAAGTCATAATTATCTAAAGAGAAAGCAGAAATCCTGTTTTTAAGCTGACACCTACAGGCTTCATGCTTTTCTCATATATTTAAGATGTGAGTTGCTTCTCAGACTCTGCTATAAATTCACAGCTGTGAGTTCTGCATGTATTTGATAATTGCAAGAGGTGTTTCTCAAAGTTTTCATCTAGATTGCATTGATAGGGACTTTAAGTGATGTAATCTGAGGCTGGCAAGGAAGTTAACTTAGTCTCTGCCAACTATGCTGGTCCCAGAATAATTCAGAGGTCTGATTCATCGTAGGTCTTATCTTTCATCTCAAAGCAGGAAATCAATTGGACTATAACCATGCCAAGGAAATTCTCACCTAGGAAGATACAGTGTGCTTATTTTTAAATTATACTGTTATATCAAATACTGTCTTCAATATATAATCAGCCGTTTCCACTTCCCTCTCTCACTACCATTGTTCTTTTTAGTTTTTTTATGACCAGACCAAGTATGAATAAACCAGTTATCAGCACCAGGAACAAGAAACTTCCAGAAAGCACTTAATATTGATAGATATGTTTCAAATGCTTTCTGTGACTTTCACGTGGTTGTACCTTCTGGATGATGTAAATATTTCAGGAAATATTTCCTAGACTTCTTAATTCCACCTACTCCTTCAATAATTCCTTTCATTTGGTTTAACTCATCTTTTCTGATTTTAGGAAGTAGAGGAAGCTGGAGAGTCTCATTCTGTCATGGTGCATATTTTCTGATCCTCCTTCTCCCTGTCCACTTTGTTGCCATTTTCTTCTGATTTTTTCATCCATTTATGGCCTTCTCTTTTCTCCCCTTCTTCTGTCACTCAGCTGTTGATGGCTCTGATGTTTCTCTATCCATTCCTAATGGATTTTCCTATTGTAGCTTTACCAATTAGATTTACTAAAAGAGCATAGCAAAAAGTTGGGTGATTTCAGCAATCCAGCCATTTTCAAAGGAGTTACATGGCATACAATATCCCTGGCAGCAAGGTCCTCTGCTGGCAAGTGAGTAGTGAACTCGGCACAGAGAAACACTTGTGACTGTCTGATCACTCTGTACCTCTGCCTGGAGCACTGCATTAAAGCAAAACTGCTGCTGGACTTCCAGAGCTCGTGAGCCATCAGGCTACCCTAAGCCAGGCTGAGGACTTTGATCTGAGGTTTTTGAGCAGCTCTCCTGTGGAGCTCTGTGCAGAAGGCAGTCCTAGCCCTTTCTGTTCACTCTCCGTTTTCCTCTCTAGTTAATTGTGAAAACAATAGAGAAGTCAGATGTTTGAGTTTTAAGGTTCTAAGAACTAAAATTTTGTGTATTTCATATAATTATATGGTTTGCAATTAACTAGTATTCTTAAAGTAAAATTATTTTAGCAATGCTAATTAATTAAAATTTTAATTTCTTCAGAGGAAAAATCCTAATACTTTTGGTAGATCCAAAACCTGTTGAACTCTGTAGAAAGACTAACAAACTCAAGCATAATTTAGAAAAAAAAAAAAGTTATTTTTTTTAGTTAGAATGAGTGATAAATTGTGATTAATTTCTTTATGCTCATGTTTGCTCTCTGTGAATAAAGTTGTGAGCTTGATGGATTATTTTAGCAAGAACAGTGAGATTTTAAGCAAATATTGCATAATTTTAATGGAAAGATTATTTTCAATTACTGTTTTGAAGTATTCACAGTGGAAAACTGGAAAAAAGTCGTGATATGGCCTAAGTTTATCCCAGCATTTCCACAAACTTCAATATAACTAAGATTATGTTACAGATTCTAAAACTTACATTTAACCTCTCAAGGTACAGCCATAGAAACAGACAGACTACTGTGTCTTAAAAAAAATAGTAATTATTTTTCTTGGGTCACCTGCAGTGCAGCTCTTAGAAGATGTGCAGACAGGTGCTAAATAGTCTAAGGTAACTGAAAACTTAGGATGCAATAGAAATTTCATGATGAATTATAATATTAGCAATAGAGGAAAAATAATTAAAGAGTCTACAGTGGAACAAGACCCCAGTTCACAAGAGATATCAGCCCCTAACCCTTGAACTCTGATTAAGCCGATAAAAAAATGCAATGGTAGTATGGCACATGAAGAAAAAGACAATTTATACAATTGTATTTTAGAAAGAAAATGTTTTAGTCTAAAAACCAATCTTATGAGCTCTGCCATTTGTGCTCAGCATGGAATTTCAGCTTCAAACAGAAAAAGAGTATTGTCTGGTTAAAATCAGGGATGTGGTTGTGGGTTTCTAGATTTTTGAGGTAAAATCTTTGCTACTAGTACCCTTAGAAATTCTCTTTGACCCTTTTCTCCTCTTTGGCTTTGTCTAGATTAAAACTACTACAGTTTTTAAAATAATGAAATTCTTGTTTTTCAGTCAGACTTTATGGAGAAAAGTCAAGGGTCCTTGTGCTCCAGTTTGGGTTGAAGCCTATGAAGGAAAACCATTCAGCAGGGCTTAGTTGTGAGTCATCTCCTTGATCTGTTAAAATGAAAAAAAAGAGAAAATACAATCTTCAGAAAAATACGTCTTTGAGCTTCTCAGATAAACAAAGATCACAGTTACTGGGCTGCAGCACCTTCAGTGGGATTTTCATCCCCATTCAAGGATTCAGACCTCTAAGGCTCCCTGGCTGACAAAATGTTAGGTTGCTTTGAAGCATTTTCAAAGCAGTGAACAAGCATTTATCATGAGGTAGGGTGGAACATGCAGACAAGTGGCAGGTGTCACATGCAAGTTTCCTACTTAATGGTCACAGATAACTTGTGGTATATTCCAGTATTTTCATATCAAAAGTATGGCTGCTGATTATTACTTTACACTATTAAAAATGGATTTGGAGAATAATGGTGAGAAACGCAATATTAAAATGTTACACTTCCTATATAGATCCTGTTTTGTTTTTAGATTTAGCTTGTGTGAAAAGCACTTACTGCTGTACATATAATGAAAGAAAGGCATAGAGACAGTTTTCAGCTCCTTTCAGTCATCACTTTGATTCCAGGATTTTGCTGATCAATAGAGAGAATTCTCCTTGGCCTTGAGACTTTCATGTGATCTTGCGAAAAATGGGGTAAAGGCAGCAGAGAGAATTCCCTTTCGTGTGCTAAAGTGAAGAGGCAGTGACACAAGCTACAGCTGACCTTTCAAAAGTGAATGCATCTAAACAGATTTAGAATTACTGCATAGCTGTGAGCCTCATTAGAACAGCCTTCATAATAGTGTTTTCCACTTCCTCAGTTTTGGCAGAATTAGGAATCTAGAGAGAATAGAGAGAAATCTTTTGATCCTTCTGCCCTTTAGACTGAAGTGAAACCAGAAATGTAAAGAAGTGATAAAGGCAAAAGAAATGTCAGTTTCTTTACCCTGGTTCAGTTTTGGATTAATTGCATCATATTCCCTGGCTAGTCCTTAAAATTTAATCACTCTAATCCCCTCTCTTCTTCCTTTTAAATCTGGATGGTTCATTTAAAACTTTCAGTGAATAACATCCTTCTGTTTATTTCTGTCAGTACAATTACTGCATTTTACAGCATCTTATTCTATTTGCTACTATGCCATTTTTTGGTAAGGTTTTTATTTTTTGGTAGCTATTTGGGCTCATAAATATCTCAAGTACTGCGTTTGTTTCACTTTATTCTTGCTCACCCTCTTTCCCCATTCCTTTAATGAATACAGTCATGTTTATCTTCCTTGTGTAGTCAGATCACATTTTCATTCCCACTTGCCTCGCTTTTCACCTGTTTGGAAGGCTGTGCTATGTTTGAGCACAAAGTAGTGCACTGAAGCAACAAAGGACTCTAAATGGGAAGTTAGCAGAACTGAGTAGGAGCAAGAGGTCTGAGGAAACAAAGGAACAAAGCTCAAGGAAGTCAACTGGACTGGAAATCCAGAGGGAAGAAAATAATTACTAAGAAGCAGATGCTTGGAGAGGTGAGGGAAAGAGAGTGAAAATGTGAGGCCAGAGCAGCTGTCATCCTTCAAGCCCTTTTTTTCTTCCAGTCGACCCAGCCAGAATCTTTCACTATCTCTTTGACCTCCTGGTGCTCCAGAGTCCCTGGCTCAGCTCTGTATAAATCTGCTGTGGGCAGAGCCCTGGCTCACAGAGATGAGAAAATTGCAGAACTGTGAGGAAAGGCGGTGAGCAAATCTGTAGGACAGACACACACATGATAAGGAAAGTAAAATCGCAGTGCTGGGACTGTGTGGTAAAGAGCTAGTCAGCTCAGGGGCTAAGGAGAAACCAGCAAAATTGAACAGTGCAAGTTTTTTATACACTATTGGGATGAAATTTTGGTATGTAAGAAAAGGAGGAAGAAGCCGCAGTCATGTCGAATGGTGCAGCATGAATAGAGTGATTGATGCTTTCTTTTTTAATTGGATTTCAAAATATACAAATAACGACATGTCTGATGAGGAAGGACAGGATGCACTAAAAACTGTGTGAGGACCTCATTGTCATTCAATGTATTGGAGTGATCAGGGTTATCAATGCCTCCTGGGCAAGGACAGAAGCAAACCTCACCTGTCTTTGAGGCCTATGGGAGAGCCTAGGGACAGCTTGCCTCATGGACGACAGTGCAGAGTCCCAAGGAACAGTTATCTGGAACAGGATTGGAAGATAGAGTACATGAAGTGCATAGCTAAACAAAAGGTAAACAATATATTTTGTAGTAAAGCAATGAACCAGTCACTTTGAAGGAAGTAGAAAAGAAATTTACTACTATCATATATCCCTGCTTCAGTAGGAATGTAATGTGGACAGAAAATCTTCTAGGAGCCCTCTGTATCAAGAGATTTTCTCTATGAGCTGTTTAAAGAGTAATTTCACAAAAACAAAACTGGACATATTTCATAAATCACATGAAATAAGGGTTTTGTTCTGCTCAGAATCATTATATTAGATATTAGCTGGCCGTAATCTGAATAATTATTGTTCTTTTTTTGATCCCTAATAAAGTATGTGACAAGTACTGTTGCCCTTTTAAAAGAGATTTAATACCGAAGGACAATCTACTGAGGAACAAAGTCCAAGATCTCCATTTGGCATGTCTTCAGAGGTCATTTGTAGATTTTACACTGAGATAGATTTCCCTTAGATACTACTGCGAATTCTGCATAAAATTATTCTAAGAGGGCTAAATGGAAAAAATAAACCTTCTACAAGGACTAAAAGTGGAACAGGAAGCATTTAAGATTTTGGTCTCAGAAAGGATTTTTGTAGTCTGTGAATGGGAAATAAAATTGAGAGTGGTCGGATTAAATGGTGTCATACCATAAAATGTCTAGTGTTTCTAGCAGCTAAAGAGGCAAATTCATGCAAAACTTAAGCCCATTCCCAGGAAACGGAGTCAAGTAAGCTCCTTGGATTTTTCCAAGAAGCAAAGTTGCTGGCATTAAAATACTTTAAAGGTTTGAAGATAGAGGGAATTATATGACAGGAGAAGGAAGAGAATAATTAAGGAGAAGTTGAAAATACTTGTACAAAAAATACTTATTTAGAAAGTTCCTCACTGTATTAAGTGTCTTGGCAATATTTTTAGCCTAAATAACCCTAAGCGACATGGGTTACCAATTAAGCACTGCTCATTAGGTTCAATCCCTGTCTTCCTCTGTGCTTCTGCTGCAGTATTCTCTGCTTGCTGTTCACTGCTGCCAGGTCTAAACCAGTGTCACTCTGCCATTCCCACCGGTGCTGATTTCACAGATGCCACGGGGTGATGCCTACCCTGGTGGACTTAGGATTGGACTCCTCAATTGCAGTGCTTAAAAATGGATTTAAGATTGTTTTAGCTTGCTTGGAGTAGGTGGCTATACATCTTCCTTTCTAGATTCTGAAGAATCTCATGGATCACTTTCCTCCTCTCAACCAGTTTCCGCAGTAAACCTGTTCCCAAAGACTTTGAAGTACATTCATTGCAGGGTTTATAGAACTGAGAGATTTCTAGAAGGAGTACGAAATGGAAGAACTATATTGTGCTAACAACAGGAATTTTAATTTTGGTCATGAGAGATGTTTTAGTCTTGGGTAATATATGCAGTGTACAGGAGGAAAGCAAAGAAAACACATAATTTGAATTGACAACACATTCTAAGTAGCCCTTAGAGAAAGTGGCATTACTGCTAAACATAAAAACAGGATCACAGGATCAGAGAATTTTCTACTTTGGAAGGGACCCAGTAGGATCATTAAAGTCTAACTCCTCGTTCTCAACAGGACAGTGTCAAGAATAATACCATGTTCCTGAGAGCTTTGTCCACATCTCCTCAGATTCTGTCAGGTTTGGTGCTGTGACCACTTCCCTGAGGAGCCTGTTCCAGTGCCCAACCACCATCTGGGTGAAGAGATTTTTCCTGATGTACAGCTTAAACTTCCCCTGACACAACTTCAGGCCATTCCCTGTGTCCTGTCACTAGTGACCACGGGAAGGAGGTCAGTGTCAGCCTCTCCACTGGCCCTTGTGAGGAAGTTGTCACTGCAGTGAGTTGTCCCCTCAATGTCTTCTTCTCTACATTGAAAAGACCAAGTCACCTGACCTGCAGCTCTCACAATCCTTTCCCTTGCCTGGCTGGCCATGCTATCCAGCATCTCATTCCTCAGTCTGTCCATACATCCTAGGTTGCCCCATCCCAGGTGCAAAAATCTGGCACTTTCCCTTGTGGGAATTTCACATGGCTGGTGATTGCCCAGTCCTCTGATTTGTCAAGGTCTCTCTACAGGGCCTCTCTGTCTTTGTGGAAGCCAACATCTCCTTTCAATTTTGTACCATTTGCAAACTTTCTAAGTATCCCTTCCAGTCCTGTGCCAAGACTGTTTATGAAGATGCAGAAGAGCATGGGGCTGAGGATGGAGCCCTGCAAGACCCCACCAGTGACAAGTCCCCAGTCTGATGTCACCCCATTCACTGCTACCCTTTGTGCCTGACCTGTGAGCCATCTGCCCACCCATCACATAATGTTTTATCCAGAAGGATGCTGGGGGAGAGTGTATTGGAAGCTTTACTGAAATTCAAAGGGATTGCACCTGATGGCTTCCCGTGATCAACTAGGTGGTTTATCTTGTTGTAAGAGTAATTTAGGTTTGACAAGCAGGGCTTTCCTCTCATGAAGCTGTGCTGGCTGCGACCAATGACTGCAGGTGTTTTTCAATGCCACACACTATAATCTTCTCCATAATTTTACAAGTATGAATAGCATTGTCATATGTGAATAGTATTAGCAGCATTAGCAGTTTACAGTATGAAGGGTATTCCTATTGAATATGAAAACTTGAGTCTAAGGATTTTCATTACAAAAAAATAAACACAAAAAAGTGTTAAAGGAACTTTAAGTCCTTGATTCTTAGAAATATCCACATTTTGAGGTAGGTTCAGGTAAACCATTCCTTTGACTTCAATGTACCATACATATTAACAAAATGAACTGAAAAGAATAAACATCTGCTGCATTAGTACTGTCTAAATACCCATGACTAATGGATAAAATAAAAACTAACAAAAGTCAAATGTTCCTTTTCATATCTGACAGCCAGCAGCTGTTTGGGAAAGACAAATCTTAGGAAAAATCAAAACACATAGAATTCTATATGTAAAAATCAATATTGGGCCCAGTGATGTTTGAAAGTAAAACTTTTCTGTTGGTATCATACCAAGTGTGCTGAAACTTTCCAAAAGAATAAAAAATTCTATGATGAGACCAAACAATATCTTGCTGGTTTACTTCTATTTGTAATGCCTGCTGAGTGAGCTTTGAGATCATGAAGAAATGTCAGTAGCCAGAAGACTAATAAAAACAAAATACACTCAAAACAAAGGAAGAATTAATCATCATGCATCAATATTTAAAATGTAAAAGCAAAGGACAAGTAGAGAAACTATTCTATTAGGAGTCTCTTTTATTATAATTTACATAAATTATAATTACTCTTACTTCTTACAGATAACATTTACCCAGAAACATAAAGAAAGTTAAGAAAAAAATGATGCAGCAATTTAGCTAGCATCGTAGGCACAAAGACATCATTGGCTTCAAGGGGTCTTCTCATATCTTCAAAATCAAGTTGATATGCTTACTTGATCTTCTGACGTATTCCATGCATCCTTCTACTCCAACAAGAACCAAACAAAACAAAACATAAAAAAAATCCTAAACAAACAAACAAAGAAAGAAAAAAAAGCTTACATTTTTGTGTAATGGTGAAAAGGAAAATCAGTTAAAATGTAAGACCTGTGTTTTGAACAGTGAATATGTGTTTCTGATTATTTGAAGTATTGGTTCCAAAGAACAAAAAAGGACTCATTTTAATTTTCAGTTCTACAAAACACATACATTTCACAGGTTTTTCCCTTATATTTTCAGTGTGGATAAATTATAGTGCCTTTGGGAACCTATTGTTTTCAAGCTCTCACTTGAGATTCGTGAAAAGAGGCTGCATTTTAGAAAATATTTTACTCCTTTTTTCTTTCTTGTAATTACTTGTTTTTAAAGTGGGTCAGCATGAAGGAGAAGCACATTTTTTTTTTAATATGGGCTCTTTTCTCAATGTGCATTCCAAAATGTTTGCATTGAACTGTCTGTATACTAGCCATAGTCTGTTCAAATGTGCTTTAATCAGACCACCAGACTACCCCTCATGCTTTTATAATACATTGCTCAAATATTAAGAATCAGAACAAGTAATTTCAAGTGATTTTCAGTAAATATAGGCAAACTACAGTATCTGGGCCAAAACCACCATGGATATTCTAACTTCTGTTAATGTGTGATAGGAGTCTGAAGATCCTTTTATTGATTAAAAACATTGATTATGTTGTTTTGAGAGGAAAGCTTCACTAATGCTTTTTGGATGTTCTCTTCACTTCTGCAACTAGGATATGAACATGTAAACCTTTTCCGGAAAGAAAATAAAAAATAACAATAATTTCAAGTTATATTATGTGGAGTTTGAAAAAGGGAAATAAAGAAAGATAAAAAACTGCAAAGTGAAGAAAGTTCTTTCCATTAGAAAGGAAAATACAATATTTAATGATTTAATATAGCTCTCATGTAACCTTGCTAGTCCTGCCCTGGTCTGCTATTAGCTTTAAATGGCACTAGAGTGCAAAAATTTGATCACTGTTTTTTGGAGTAGCATGCAAATGAGTTGAAGAATTATTTGGTATTTTACACTTAACTGTAGCCAAACTTTTCTTCCAACAGAGAAATATTAGGAGCTGTATCTAGCCCTCTGCTTTTGCCGCTTGTGATAATTTAGAGTGAGTTTAATGCTGTTGTAATGGATGACATTATCCATTTTCTTCTGAACTATATTACAAGACTTATGTTGAAAAAGGATTTCATCTAAGCATTTACACAGCACAGTCAGAGGGCTACTTGGTAGCACTTCATTGTGGTTACAAGGAAGGGACGAAAACAGTTGTTTACCATCACACAAAATCTGTCTAGACATAACGTGTTATCAAGTGTAAGACTTGAGCACAAGTTGGTGTTTTTCAAGCCATCACACGACATACCTGAAGTTCAGACCCTTGAAAGAAAACCAGACCAGATGGAGGTTTATACATCTAACTTAAGGCACAGCAAGTTACCCTGCGGAAGCATGATCACTGGTTGAAGACTAAAAGTCACTAAATAGGTGACTTCATTAGAATATGCTGCATTTGTGTTCTATATGAATATAATGGGTCTCTACTTTCCTGTCTGTGTTCTTCACACCTAAAATTGAGTGAAGACTCTGTCACTTTTCAACCATTCACAGTATCTACAGAGATAGAAACTTTTCATAAATGCTCTCCACAAGAATATTCTTTGTTTGCCTTTTGAATTTATTGCTGTGAATCAGAAAACTGTCCTCTGGATTCTGGTTATGAAAGAAGTTTTCATTCCCCAGCTATTGCCAAATAGTAAATTTCATAGATGTTTCCAAATAGGTGAATGATCTCTATAATAACTAAGCTATTTAAAACGGTCGTACCGGGGGTTGACCGCGCTGCCCGGGTGGCCAGCCTGGGTGGCAGACAAAGCCCCCGGTGCCGTTTTAGAATCGTCCGGATAGCGTGGTGGGTCCGGTCTCCGTCCTAAGGATCAGCTCCGATCTTGCAGGGTCCGGCAAGCGCCCTGGCCGTGGACT
>VXBU01016000.1:35483-58001 GCA_013400315.1 Bombycilla garrulus | reverse complement strand
TAATACAGGGTCTTAGGAAGTAGGGTTTAGTACATGACTAAGCATTTTCTCTCCACGGAAGCCTTGGAGGCTCAAAGATTGCAACAGCTATTTATTTTAAGGACTACTTCAACCAGAATTTTTATACTGCTTTTCTTGCAATATTTTTAAAATGACTGGCCCAAATTGTAGCATTGATTCCCTGTATTTAGAGTGAATGAGACCATAAAAATGATTTTTGATAATACTGTATTTTTTGCTAGCATTTCTTCACAGTGTTCACAAGAAAGGAGTTAAAAAACATCATGATAGGAAAACAAGGGAGAACATAAACTGTAATCAAGGTCCTTGTCAGTACTAAACATGCCAAAGCATGTTCAAAACTTGTGTGGCTTAGGGTGTGAGTGGAAGCTGTGTCTTGTACACTAGAAAAAGCAATTTTAAGAGATCCTGAGAGACAAATCAACTTTGCTTTTATTTTTTCAACACAGAGGAAACAAAGTGAAACAGAATACTTGTTCAAGAGATTGCAAGTTTGGAAAGGTTCCCAAGGGTCAGATTTTAAGCAAATGCACTTCTGCTTCAATGTCCAGTGGTTAACAAGATTTACACCCATGAGCTGGAATCAAATTATGATTCTGTGTATTTCTATAAGTGGTGTTCAATATAATATCACCCAGGTTTGTGGGCAGTTCATAAAGAAGTCAATAAACATCTGCTATTTATTGAGATGTCAAGTCATGAAACTTTGTGTAAATGGAAAGGTTAGTAAGACCTTTTATTCCTAAAAAACACAGCAGTCTCTTTCAGGAAACACTTCAAGGAGCTTCACTCCTGTAATCAATATATTTCTATATTTGTACACTTAATCACAGCACATCTGGTTTTCAGTTGCTCAATAAGAGAAACACAGAACCAGTGTTACTAACTTTATTACATTGATTTATTTTACATTTTACTCAGATTGCAAAATTAAATATTTTCACTTTATTAACTAAAACTTGACATCAAATCATTCCTTCAGAAAACATTTTTCTCTCTCAAGACAACATCTTAAACTGCAGACACTGCAATTCATCATTTTAGCTATGAGAATTCAACAATTCTGTAGTTATTTTTTTCCTAAGAATTTTCCTCACTAAGCCTGACATTTGTTACCCAGTATTTATACAGAAAAGCCTGTTGCAGATGCTTGCTAACGAGATGTTGAAAGAAACTGGTGATGTGACATAGGATTCAATCTTTTCTCTCCCTAAAATAATACAGATTTACTGAAGTAGTAGGGTCTTGCGGAGTGAGTCGCACTAGACCTTCATAAAGCATTCTAATCAAAGAAAGAGTGCTAAAAAGTAAGGGATTTTAACTGTGTACTGTAGAATTTGCTGTCAATTACTTGAAATTACCTCTCAAGACTAATGCTTTGGAGATTAATAGAATATTAATATTAATATTAATTAATTTTTTTTTTTGAGATTAATAGAAATGCTTCACCTGGCAGGTCTTCATGTAGCCAAGAGCAGAGACAATGCATATGTTGCTGCAGGATGTGGTTTCATCACAATGCTGTTAAAACCATACCAGTACCCATACCAACCCATGATAAACCCACCACTGCTCCCCAAACTCAGTAACCATGGATGGGCAGCCACCTGCACCCCTGCCCTGCAAACATGTCAGGACTAGAAAACTCCAGCTGGAAAAACTCAATTTAGGCTTTGCCCAAGACAGATTTTGGAAGCCAAACCAAAGTAGTTATTAAGAGTATTTTGTTCTCCTATATGAGAACGTAGCAGATGATAAGCCTACAACAAATTAATCCAAATTTTTGTTGAAACTTTAACCAGTTGATGAAGTAAGCAGGGATGATCAGTTTTACTCTGATGTTCTCTAGCCTGTCCGGATATAGAGAGATGGTACTGAGGTGATGTGAAACTCACAGAGAGCTGAGTAGCTGCAATGAGGGGCTGTATTTCACAGTAAAGACTCTGCCTGGAGTTGATGAGAAGCTGAAAGTCTCCTGTCCCAACATTCTGGTCTCTAGTGGGAGTACTGCTTACATTCATAAGATGTTAAGAAAAAGGAAGACTACAGCTAAGATATCTGATTAAACTTTCATTGATCTGCTAACTGCTCTCTTTCACAAATTAATTGGCATGCTCTTTACACCCCTAAGAAAGGTTTTTTGGTCCTCAACTCTAAATTTCTTTCTAGATGAAAGATTTGCTCCAACAAGAGCCTTTCAAAAGATGATTTATTTGGGGAGCAAGTCAATATTTCTGAAGTGTTTGAAGGGGCTCATAGGCAAAGTGACTTGTCCCTTTTTGCTGCCAGTGCCTGGAAGAAGGTTGCACAAGGATGAACAAACTTTCTGTAATGAAGCCTAAATGGTGAGGTTGTTTTCATGTGTCTCTCTCAGCTCAGTTCTTGCATTAATAATGTCATTTAAATTTCTGTGGAAGGAAAACCTGAGTAAAAGTTTTTCTGAGTTATTAGCTCAAAAAACTGATTTTTGATGATAGCTAAAATGACCTATATTATCATCTCAAGTGAAGAAATAAAATAATGCATAATTGAAGATTGGCTTAAGATTTAAACAGAAGAAATCACATTTTTTCTCCCATGATTATTTACTTACCCAAAGTGTTGCACAGCTGATGAGGAGTAATACCACAAAATAGATTGTAATAGAACTGAATATAATGTCTTATTTTTTTCTTATATTTTGTTCAGAACAGAAGGTGTAACCTTATGCCAAAAAGTGTTTTCCAGAGTGTATTGTTTCTGGTAGATGCTTTGATCCCATTATTTGAGCAACATGGACCTCAACCAAAGGGAGTTTATCTAATGTGGAGAACTCCAAACAGTAAAATCTGTCCTCTTCCTAAGGAAATCTTTCAGAAAATTTGCCATTTCATGGAATTGTAGAAACCTTGACTGGATCTCTGTCATCCAGTCAAACCTCTGTCTTGAAGCAGGACGGTACAGTAGCCAAAACTAAATGAGATGTGATGTAGCCTGGTTTCTCTGTATATGTGGAGAAGTTCCAGGGATAGTCTGCAATCATTATGCACAACCTGTTCCAAAGATGGACACTCTGCCATGAAGGGTCCTTCTGCATGAGCTGATGGGAAAGGGGTCAATAGGTTTGGAGGGGAAAAGTGTTACCAGTGAAAAGCAGGCCAAGGTAAGGAAACAAAACATTCAATGAGGGAAGCACGCACAAATTTCCCAAGGACTGATGGCAATCTGTTTGCCCTTCCCTTTCCCCATTCCTCCAGTACCTCCAGGTGTAGCCTAAAAATTGTTATTTTCTTCCAGTTACAAGCTCATTTTTTTTAATAAACCAATGTTTCAAAAGGATATTACTTATGCTTGAATTACCAAGACCCTTATTGTATTAAACACATTTCTGGTGATTTTTAAAATCCCACTAGTTTATCAGCTTATAGAATATTGTGTGAAATCACACGTTTGCTTAGAGAAAGTGAAATTGAAAACAAAAGCATTTCCCAGCAGAATTGGTCCTTGCCACAGGTCCTTCAAATGGCTTGCAAGGGTAAAGCATTTTCTGTCTCTCCTAAATGTGTTGCTCATCCTTTCAGAGACAACTTCCTTGCCTTAGGAGACTGAGAATGTTTTCTCTGATGCAGTCTCATCAACTGGTGCAACAAATAAGGGGAATATATTCAGTGAGGGATGAAGAAATGGAGCTATGATTAGTAACATTAAATTATGGGTCCTTTCATATTGACTGGTGAAAATAAGGTAGGATTTGGAAAGGATTAAGGAAATTCTAGAAGTGACCTAGACTACAACCTACACCTCAGTTTCTGTGTTTATACTTTACTTTTTCCTTCTGTGGTAGTTTCCCTGAGTATTCCTGTTCCTAAAGGTAGACCACTGTATTCTTCAGCAGACATTTCACCAACTTTTCACTTTCCCTGCCTTCCACCTCTTACAAGTATGGGGATGTTTTTGGAAATGACATATTATAGTACCTTATCCAAATATGAGGAATCATTGGAGACTGCAATAAAGAGAACGAAATCTTATGAAGTCAATAATCTTTCTCACAGTATTTAATTTTTATTTTTTTCTGAAAATTGATAAGAAACACTTGCAGAAATCTTAGACAAACTTTAAAAAAATGGTCTTCCTGAGACATACAATAAAACCCATGAAAGATCTGAGTCACCATTGGCCTTCCACTGAACCACCCCAGCCATGACTGAAAGTTCTGCTGGTAGGAATCTGTGTTGAGGTCAATCTTTGGATTTTTTTTTTGCTTCCAGTCACTTGAATGACTGATGAAGTTTTCTTTATATGCAGACTGGAGCCTAATGTCTTTGGGTGGTTAATATGTACTCCTTGCTCCAGAGAAACTCTGGATAAATAGGGGATAAATAGTAGTTTATTATCAGAATAAAAGTCTTTGAATTTCTTGCACCCATCCATAGGATATGACTTCTCAGAGGAAGTCATTGCTCTCCTAAATCCCTTATAAAGAAGTTTTTAGTAGACAGTGAGTGAAAGATAGGGGTATCACTTCCTGCTTAGGAAGTGAAAGATCGTTCTATATGTAAATTTTCTTTCAGACAGTTTAGTTTTTGACATAAGAAATGTTAACTGGTTTTGGCTACTTTATCCTCTGCTTCTGTGTATTGAAAGAATATAGATACCACATGAATCCTCCATATATGTCACAGTAACAGAGAAGTCCCTACTGTGTTTTCCTTACACTGACAAAGATCTTTGCATTGAAATCTTGTGTGCCTCATATGCACAGCTGCTGTAATCTTTCCTCATTATAACTCTGTGGCTTTGCCCTGGGAAAGCTGGGCAAGGCTGTTTTGGTCAGAGTGAATGACCATGCTATGCTGATGGGGCTTTTCTCTCTTGCTCCTCTCATTTTATCCCTTCTCATATTTCCCTTTCTTGGCATGCATGTGGGCTTGTATGCAGGCCTGCAGGCAGAGCTGTGGCAGTTGTGTTGATGAATGCTAACTAGGCAAAATCTGGTGCAGCTCCAAGCAATCATTTTGCATGTAATTCATTTGGATACTGAATACCCAGCATGCAGTTTTTATGCATCTACCCTAGGGATAGCTCTTCACATTAATTTAACACTCCTTCCACCAGGACATTATCATCTCTTTCTACACTTTCTTTTCCTTGCTTTCTTTCCTATTTGTATGATGCAGTTTGGTTAGATCCGTACCTCAAAACAATCTCTAGCATGATTCCTTCTAAACACACAAGTCTGCAGGCTCACGTCATGCTGGCCAGGTTGTTATTCATTAGGGAAGTGCCATGGTCAGCATACACCCCTGCTCTCACATGTGCTTTAAGAACCAGTTTAAGAATTTTCTAGTTCAGGAAGCAGGAGTGAATGCAGCAATTTTTTTCTTAGGAAGAGATATCTGTCTTAAAAAGGATAAAAGGGTCTTGTTGCCCTGTTAGAAGGTGTTTTCTTCTGCTTTTTTGAATTAAGTCATGTTGTCTCTCTCCTCTCTCAGTGGAAAAGCTAGCTAGCTAGCCAGATAGATAGACAGATAGATAGATAGATAGATAGATAGATAGATAGATAGATAGATAGATAGATAGAGATATCCGTACATATACAATGAAATCTTATATATGAATTGTTGTGGCAATTGACCTGGCTGTCAGGAGGCTTACACCTTATGGAGAGAGCGATGTAGAGCCTTTCATGGGCCAAGGTGGGGACAAAATCAATGGGATCTGTCTCCAGACAGCCGGTAAGATAAGACAAGGCCAAAACCTTCCTGAAGTAAGACCATGTTACTTAAAGAGTTGTCTAAGTAGGATGCTTATAGCCGTGCAGGATAGCTCTGTTATCTGGAGACCCACATCTTGGATAGCATCTTACCTTGAAGACAGCATCTGTCAGGCATCAGCTTCCCAGGAGACATTAAATATCAGGTGTGAACCTTGGCAGCCAGTGGATATAGATGGATCCCAAAGAAGAAATTGAAGGGCAGGAGCCTAAAAGAGATGGCAGAAACTTCTGTGTATAGAAAGCTACTCTTATCAAACTGTTGTCTGGTCAAATACATAAAGTTCTTGGCTCTAAAATCTGGTCATTGACATGCATCCCTACCAGTGTACTTCTCAGGTTGACTTACTGAGGACAAAGCCAGTACAGTGCAGGAAAACAGTAATCTCTTTGAAATGTTCCTTTGGAATGGAAAACAATGTCATGGGACCCATGCTTCCTGTGAATACTCTAGCTGTTGCTCACTTCTATGTACATTACTGTATGTACATTACTGTTTTGGTACTTGTTTTACATATGCACAGTTATGATCACTGCAGTTCTTCTTAAAAGTGTGTATCAAATGGAATGCTTCAAGAGTTAGAACAGTGCAGTAAACCAAGTTGCTTATGTAACACATTATCTCTTTATGTAATTTCAATTAACCATTGATATACCTCTCAATATTTATTAGTTATCTATTAAAAATACCCACACCATTTTGTGGACATACAGAAAATGTGAACAGATGCAAATACTTTTCAGAATGTTTATTTTAGTGTTTAGCAATTAAAGTCTAGTTTCTGCAAGAATGTAGTTTCCCTGTACATTTAAAATGATGCATTTGTGAATGTTTTGCAGCTGCCACACATATTAGCAGCAGTTCCTATATTTCACCTAATTTAGCTTCAAGATCCAGCATTTCTTTCAGATATTTGTCCTACTAAAAAAAGTCATCCTCCTCCATGGCATTTTTCGCACAAGCATCATATTTTGCTTGAGATTACCCATCCCATAGTGACACAAAATTTGAAGAGCTCTTTTAAAATCATTCCACACTCAAGACCAAGCAATAGCAAGTAAGAATAAGATGAGAAGATGTGTATCGTCTCCTTCTCTTGACCCAATAGAAATGTCACTAAGAGTTTTAAACCATGTGCATTGGTCTGTAACTGAAGATGCATATTATCTGCTTCTCAATTTTCAGATGCAAGCAAGGTTCAAGGACAAAATATCAATTTCTTGCATATAGAGTTTTTCTCTTATCCTGGAACTGAACATAAAGAAGCAAAATAAGAAATAGAAACTATAATAAACTATAAACTGTTACTACAAAGTTAACTCCTTGAAATTGACTTCAATAGTTAATACAATTTTAATGCTGATTCAGCAGTTGCTTTGCTTCCCCTCTCAAGGAAGTTTTCACTGCAATGAGGTCTCACTTCAGTCTCCTTCTGTCCAGGCTGAACCAAGTGACCTCATCTGCAGCTCATATCACTTTCCCTCAAGGCTCTTCACCATCTTCATTGCTCTCCTTTGGACACTTGTTAGTGTTACAGGTTAGAGTATTTTTTGTGTTTTAGCACCCAAAACTGTCCCCAGCACTCAAGGTGAGGCCGCACCAGTGCAGAGCAGAGCAGAACAGGACAATCCCCTCCCCAGCTGGCGATGCTGGGCTTGATGCCCCCCAGGACAGGCTTGGCTCTCCTGGCTGCCAGGGCACTGCTGACTCATGTTCAACTCACCATTAACCAGGGCCACCAGATACCTTTCTGTAGTGCTGCTCCTTAGCATCTTGTTACCCAGTCTCTCTCTAATAATGCATTTTTTTTTCTTTATGCTTACCTGTGCTATAGATTCATTCTATTGGAGTGAATTATTCTGCTGTATTTCTGCTTGTCATTTCAGAGGTTTCTGCTCTGCCAAGAGGTGCTGTGCTGCCACCTGTGTCAGTGTAGCCGTGGCATATTGTGAAGTACCTAGACTGATAATGCCTGAAGTGTGGCTCAGGCTTTTGAGTCACACAGGAGCCTGAGCTTCACTACACCCCATCTCCATTCACCTGTCTCTAAAGAATAATGTGATATGAATTTTCTAGACAGCACAGTCTTAATAAAACTGAAAAAGTAAAGACAGAAGAAAAGTTGATGAAACACATACACACACAAATAAATTACCTTTAATTTTCGTCTTAATTTCAATCTATTTTGTAAGAGTTTCTTTGTAAACAGAAGAGAATATTAAGAACAGCAAGCCACTCACTCACTGTGGGAATCTTCTTTCTATCCAGTCCATTCATCCTTCCATCCATCTATTTCAGCTCTCAGTCTTCTTTCATGGGCTTATAACACATTTCTTCTGTGATTCAAAAATATTTGGCAGAGATAACTGTACATGAGAGAAAAACAAGATGTGACAAAGAACAAAGTAAGGGGAAACACAGTTTTTTCTTTAGAAACCTGTGAAAAGATGGACAATGTCTGTGCTAAATATTTTCCATTCCAGCCAGTCACCTGAGTAAGAAAATCCCAGCTAATACCCAGGTCTTTAATTTTCCACCTTTCCCTCCCCTTTTCTGGGTTTTTTTCTTTTTCTAGCACACTTAAAGCATACCAGCCACCTCTATTTTCACTGAAGGGAACAGATTCTGTTTTATATAGACCTCAGGCCTCTTCTGTTCTTGAGAGCGTTTTTATACTTGTAGTACTACAGTTTATAAAGAAGATGACTTAGGAAAGTTCTCTTAGGCTTAAAAAAAGATTATCTGATATTCTACTGACAAAGAATATCTTCCTCTCAGTAAAAGATGCTGAAAACAAACAAAAAGATGCAAAAAATAGAACAGATGGTTGGTTGTTAAAAAAAGACTGTCAGCTATCTTTTGGATAGCGGGGGGCATATGATAAAGCCAGAATGGCCAAGAAAATCAAACCACATTAAGCCTTTCTAAGGAAAATAAAAAATATACACACAGTAGAGAAGGAGGTTTTCTTGTTACAAAAATAGAAGGAAGGACAAGAAAAACATCCAGGGGCCAGGATGGAGAGCAGGAGGGATTCAGAGGTGAGACAGACATGATGTGATCTTTGCTTCATTTTCCAGTAAGAAAGATAATGCAAAATCACCAGTGGAATTATATTTAGGACTAGAAATAGACATATCTACCTGCAGAAAGCCTGCATACACAGTTTGAGGTAGCAGATGAAGACTCTGGAATATGGTCTAGTCTATAGAGTCGGGCCCAGTAGAAAGATTTTATGATTGATCTGCTTTAAGGGATACTGCTTGACTGCAGAACAGTAAAGAAATATGTCAAGGAAAGGTTTTCAAGAAAAAAACATTATACAATCTGTCCAAGACAAACCTTGCAAATAAATTTTAGAAGAATGACACAGGAGTATTAAAAAAGATAGGTTGTATTAAATACATTGGCAAAAATCATTAAAAAAAAAAAAAAAGATTGCCAAGCATGGTTTTAGTCATGTTAAACAGGCCCTTTGTTAACATGTATGTTTTTAATAAAGGGTGAGTGGCAGACTTGTCTCACTTGATTTTATAGAAATCACATGCAAACAAGAAATATGATTCAAGAAAACATATTAGAATGGTAGCTCATAGCCATTACTACAGTCATTGCTACAAAAGTCATTAGAAAGGAAGAAATGGTGAAAGGAAATGGTGACAGACCCTACTAACAGGACTGGGCAGAAGATACTGGTGGAATCCTCAGAGGCTTGACAGACTGATCTTAGACAGTAATGACTTGGGAACAAGAAGTGAGAATGTAATAATTAAATTTACTGATAGTAAAAATTTGATAGGCATCATCAATACACAGGAGAATCAGAACAACATACAGGAGGAACTAAATGACCTGGTCAAGGGAACTAACTGAGAAGGGACAAAATTTAATCATGCAAAGCGGCATCTCATGCATTTGGCAAGATCTACTAATATAAACAGAGAACTCATCAACTGAAAGTGGCAGAGAAAAAGAAAGATTTAGGGTTTTAATCAATCACAGGATGTCTGTGACACTCAAATGTTGCTGTTGTCATAAAAATAAATGTATCAGATGAGGTATTCCCACTCAAGACAGGGAGCTTATAAATCCCTCTGAATAAAGCTCTTGATAAGCTGCTGCATGGTCACACACATGCAAGAAAGATTAATTCAGGCTGCAGAAAGTGGCAATTAGTGCTACTAAGATGATCAGAGGAATGACAAACCTATCTTATACAAGAAGAGTAAAGGCACTTGGCTTGCTTAGTCTTGCCACACAAGGGAAGAAAACAGTGTATAATTGCCCTCTCTAAAAAATGCCAGGGAAGAGAAGAGCTGTTAAAGCCAAAGGATGGTGTTGGCACAAGAACAAATGAGTGTAAGCAGTCATGAATAAGTGTGGGCTAAAATTAAACAAAGGTTTGTGTGAAAGAAAAGAGGTACTGGAACTGCAGTTACTGGATTGAATCAGAGAGGCAAAATTTAATTAGATTAGAAATGAAGCTTCAGACATCTCTGAATGAGATTATGTGATGTGTTTTCTGGTGTTAAAAATGGACCAGACTCAGAAGCTCTCTTCCATTACTGAGGTTTTTGCTACTATTTTTGACAATAAGAACATATGGAGATAATACAGTCATACAAATTTTTAAGGGCCCCTTTATGTGTTATAGGAGTGCACAGAAGATTTTTATATACTGTAGATTTCTTGAATATTTTCATGAAGCCACAGAAAAAACTTATGAGTGAAATTAATATGGACCACCTGTTCATCATATCAGCAGTGCCATATTCTTAAATGTTCTACACAGTTATAATCACGTATTTAAGGCTTCTATCACTTTTCTTGGGAGACTATTTCAGGGTCCAGTTGATCCTTCTTAGTAGCAATTCCAAAATTACACTTTCCTGAGAACAATTCCAAATTTACACTTTCCTTTGCACTTATTACCCTATTCTTAACTGTTTTCTGAAAGTGCAAAATATTTCAGCTGCTTCTCAACATTTAACGAGTATTTAGTAATTTACATTTCCCTCATAACTTATCTTACCATCCATCATTACTATAGCTCTTGCTATAGTTTTTGTAATTCTATTGTCGAAGACATCAATTATATTCTGCCTAATAGCCCTCAGGGGGTAGGAGAATACATGTGTCTTACGTTTCACTTTGAAAATTTTATACTATTTAAAAAATGTAATAGTTAGACTTTTGCTTTTTCAAGTTAAATGCAAACCCTGGTGAGCCCTGAGACCAACACCTGCACCATTAATGAGAGTTTTCCTCCACAATGATCTGTGTGACTTCACTGATGGAAGCCCTGGTCTGATATTGCCAGCATCTTTTCCTGCAATAGCTGGTGTTGACCTGAAAGAACCTCTTTCTCACAGACTTGTGCTGGAACAAGTCACAAAACTGTCTCTTCTCATTATAATACTCTAAAAGAAAAAAGAAAAAAAGGGAGTCCTTTATATGTTTTGCGTTCTTATATTTTTATCTATTGTTTAAAAATATGAGAACACTGTTATATTAGGAACATAGCCATTCAAGGACACTGGGAGAGGGGAAGAGGAGTAATTCTTTCTCCTTTTATCTGGGCCATTGCAGAAGCCAACACTGAGCTCACCTTCCAATTTAAGGGACTGAAGAAGCAATGGCAGTGACCACCAAAACCCAGGCATCCTCAGAAGGATCTCAAGTGTATCTGTTAATTTTTTCCTGGAAAATGGCTTTAGATGCTTATGAAGTCGATATTAATGTGTAAGAATGCAGGGACAATTTTACATTATTCTCTGAGTTTTATCAAGCACAATAGCCATTTTTTTGGCCCTCTCCTTAGAATTGTTCAGAAAAGCTACAAAAAATTAGTCTCTCAGTGTACCTAAGGATATCAGATAAAGTTTGTTTTACATAAAAAAAATGTATGCTACCACATCTGCATCTGTTTCACAGAATGCAGACTTCCATACTTATGTTCCCTTCCTAGGGCCCTAGTAGGTACTAACTGCAAGTAAACATGTGAAGGACAGTTTTTCAGAAAAATTTGTTACACTTTCTAGTACAAGTGAATGAACTATAGTCCCACCTATAAAAAAAACAAATTTTTGCAACATTTGTTCATTTTTCCTAGCCCCAAACCTATAAAAACCTAAATTGTGTGTAGAATGCTAGTAAAGTATCAACATAATCAATTAAGCTGCAAAAAGTAGGGGAACTAGAGAATTATGTTTATTGTTTCCTTTAGACAACAGCTGGTCTTTACATAAAAGTGATGATAAGTTTTGTCCCATCCTTGAGGGATTAGCAGTGTTTAAATTTTCTGCTATATTTGTTGTTTTTTTGTTTATTGATAGTACAATGGGGAGAGGTGTCTCTGACAACCAGTGAGTATCCAAGTTTAATGTAATAAGCACATAAACCTGACTGCATGTTTTACTTTTCTGGAAAACAATAGATGTGCAATGAATCAAGCCAGTAGTGTTGTGACCTAATTTTTTCAAAGGGAGTATGTTAGACCTAGATTTTCAGTTAATGGAACATCTTGGGAAAAACAGCTTTACAGCAAGCCATCGTGATTGCTCCGGTAGGAGGAAATGGTTGATTTATGCACGTGTATATCAGAAAGTGACTGACTAATGTTTTTTGTTTCTGCATTGTTGATTCAGATCCAACATGCAGTCCACGAGATTTAAATATCACTAATGTTTGCTGAGATTTGCTGTAGCTTCCTGGATGATTCTAATACTAAAAACTTGAAGTGAGTAATTGCTCTGTTCTATCCTAAGCAAAAGATGGCCGATCTGCAGTAGTCTGATAATCTACAGTATCCAGAGGAATTACAGACTTCAAAAGATGGATATCGCCAAGTTAGAGACTGCATTTCCTATTCAGAAGTCTTGGAATTCATTTAAGGTAGTTCAGTGCTTGATTAGGTACCTATGCATATACACTTTAATTAAATCCTAATTATTCATTCAGAAAAAAATAAGGAGCTATTCTTAAAAATCCAGTAATATTGCTGAATAAATTCTACAGTGTAAGACAAATGTCTATGAATAATACAAAAAATATATCAATAAATATAGGTATCAACATTAGATGTGATAGTGCTTTTGCAATGATATGGTGTTGTTTGGTAGACACCTTCTCTTTTTTAAACCTAATAAACCAATTATACTTGTGACTCTCCTTAGTCACCCAAAACCTTGCTTAACTAAAATAAGGACCTTGATTATCATTCCTTACCAGAAAACAAAATTATCATCCTACCTTTGGAACTTTACCACATAGGTCATTACTACCAACACCACATTAGTTTCTTCCAAGGAGGAAATATGCTGGGATCATGGGAGATCCAAAAATGACAATGAGATGTAAAAGGAGATTGGAAAAGCACAGACTCAATACCCCTTAGTCAAAGGGAGAAGTGTCAAAGACATCATTTACACACTACAAATCTCATCACTGACAGAAGTTGGCTTGTGGCAATGCTGCCACCAGCGCCTCTTCCATGTTTGTCAGAAAGAGCCAAGTTTGCTATGAAATACTCGTTTCTGGTAGATCCAGCTGCTCAACACTGTCAAGAGGATGTTTGTCAGCCTTGGAGGCAGCTGTATGTGTAAATTAATCACTCTAGTTTTATCAACAGCAAATGTGTCTCTCTAGAACAACTTCTTTTCTTTTTAAAGGAAAAAATTCTCTCACTTTTTAGTCCACCTCACTATACACAGCTGAACTAGCTGCAGCAGAACTGTGCCGGAGATATTTTTCCATCGCATGATATCAGAAAGGCTAAGAGTAACAGGACAAAAAGGTGTTTCTCTTTAGGGGAGAAAGTAAAGCTGGTATGCAATTTTTTGGCTTATCTTGTGATTGTCTTGCCAGCAAGTCTTTTGTTCAGAATAAATCAGGTTGACTGAGTTTGTGTTGCTAATCCGAGCAAAGATTTTGGCACAAAGTATCTTCTCCAGAATTAGATCTGGAGCTTCTTTTTTAGGGACTTTAAAAATTAGTACTGAAAAGTAATGGTTGCTACTGAGTGAAAAAATTGAACAAAACAAAACTAGTTTTAAACTATTCAATTCTGCCCTCATCAGCAATGGTACTGTATCAAAAGAAGAACCTACACAAGTGAACATGCTCATTATCTTCCTTTGAAACTTAAAAATAAACTCCTAGCTCCTGATGATTTTATGCCTCTAGAACTGTGAAGATATTTTGAGTCCTTACTGTAGATCAGCCTATACAATATGCTGTTTGGAGGCTGCACCTTCCCTTTGTGGATACCTCTAAAATCACACTGATTTCAGCAGAAGACTGAAGGATCTTAACCCAATAGCACAAGGACTTTGCATCCTTTCTTCCCACCAGCAGCCTCTAGTCAACGGTCAAGTACAAAGGGAAACTGTGTGACAATTTCCAGCCATGTCATAGAGGATCTCTGGATCACTTCAGTTTCTTGCTAGAATCTCCATGTAAGCAGTTTCTTAAACATCCTGTCCAAAATGCAGAGCTGTGATACAAGCAAGTCAGCCGTGTGGCAAAAATAAATGTTTTAGTATGGAAAAAATAATTTCTGCAAAGTAATAACAATTGTCATCTCTTGAAGAGAAAGTATGAAGGACCAGTTCTTTTAAACATTGTTTGGGTTTTTTTTTGCCTGTGGACCTCTAAAAATTTTTATCTCCTTTGAGACATTTTTATTGGTAAGGAATTTATGTGGTCTACAGGCAGCTCTCCTCTCCTCTCCTCTCCTCTCCACTCCTCTCCTCNTCTCTTCTCTTCTCTTCTCTTCTCTTCTCTTCTCTTCTCTTCTCTTCTCTTCTCTTCTCTCCTCTCCTCTCCTCTCCTCTCCTCTCCTCTCCTCTCCTCTCCTCCCCAAGCTTCCCAAGTCCTAAATCTGTGCATAGCAATAAGCAATTCTCTTCCACTAAGATTTGAAGATAAAAAGCAAAAAAAGAGAGAGATCAGTGAGCCAAATTGTTCCTGGAGAGGCAAGCAAACCCACAGAGTCAAGGCTTCAGCAGAAGTAGCTGCTGCCTAGGTACTGGATTTAGTGGATTGGATTTGTTTGTGGTTTTATTTGGGGGAATTTTTTGTATAACAAGACAAGCAGGTACTGTCCTAAACACAAAATTCTACCGTGTCACTTTTGCTAAGCAGGAACAAGAGTTCTTTGTTCATAGATGAGAAAGCTACCAGTCTGCAAAAAGGTGAATAGGTGCAAACCTATGGATGAACTCTTCTTACAGATCACACCATTTTACACTCCTTTTCCTGCCCCCAATTTTCAAATTTATCTTTGCACATACATCCACTGCTCAGTCACTGTAAGCTGTTTAAGACACTCCTTTGTATTTTTGCTGGATACCATAATCATTGTGTCTTTATCTACTGGATTTGAAGTTACCATGTCAAGTATTGATTTCTAGCATCAGAGCCTGGGTGGTTACTTTAACAATTCAATTGTCCTTAATAGCCAATTCTACACCTTTCTCTGCTGTCTCTTTCTATTGCTGACTGCAGAATAACCCATCATAAAATTGCTGGCACTTCTCTCTGGATTTACACAGCTTGTAGTGAAATAATATGAATTCCTCAAATGCAGACTGGCATAACTTATCAAAACTAAAAAATGAGAAACAGCATGAAAAGAAAACAACTTTCAGATATCTCAGGTATAATGAAGAGGGTGATATAATTTCTAGTAATTTTTTTAAGTAAACAGAGGTCAAAGCTCCCAAGGAGATATTATGATTTTCTAAAGTGCGTCCATTCTCTAAATGTTCTTGCACATACAAAGAGACACACTGAGGTTTATAGCAGCATTGTAGTTCCTAGGAATCTGATACCTTAATCTTACATTTTAATTATAAACCAGGATCCTTAATCTCAGTGGCTTGTGGTTCAGTGGCCAGAAGGCAGCCAGTGGTACTACACTTGTGCGCACAGCTGGGCATTCCTGGAAGGAAAAGTCATGGAAGAGAGTTATCTGCAACTTGCAGTCCCAGGACTTGCAGGCTGCCAGCTGAGCTGATGCCTGTCAGACACTTGGAGAAGGAGCCCTGGGGTGGGATCTGCATGGCCCTCACAGACAGCATTGCACCAATCTGCTGATCAGCACTGGGGGGCAAGACAGTTCTAGATTAATTTGTGCTCAAGATAAAACACTGTGGCAGATCTTGGTCCAAATAAGGAACATTTCTCCCCAGTTTCATATGGCCTTACAAATTTTTTTGTTGAGAAAAGACACATGAATTCTCCCAGCAGAATAGGGTCTTTTTCAACAGTTATGTACTGCTGCTTCCCCGTTACCTCCCTCAAGAACAAAGTGCATGTATGTTGTCTTGATTTCGCCTTTAATATAAGCATCCCATTTCTTTTCCTTATATCTTGCAGGCTTTTTAGTTTGACATATACCATAACATGACAAAAAATATTTGAGATTCATAGGTGAATTTCAGGCAGAAAAACCTGATGGGAGGGAAATCTATGGACAAGGGTCTGCAAGTGTCTTGCTACAGCACCACTCTTGAAACAGAGAAACTATTGGACTGCAGCATATGCATTCACTATCCACTTAATAACAGAGCCAGTGTAGCTGGTGTCCAGTCTCACTGTTTCCACAGGATTGTGTGTGGGCATTAAAGACAGCCTCAGCAACGCCTGCAAAGACAACCATTCATTCCTTACAATGTACAATATTACTTGCTTTTCATTAAAGCAAACAGGAAGAACAAACTAGCTAACAACTGCTTTCTTACCTAGTTTGACACAGCCTGATATTTCCTTAGTTGATATCTGACAAAACACACACACCACCTCGACCAATGCACTTTCAGATTGACAATTAAGCATAAATAACTGGTTTTATCAGTATACTAAAAAACCTAGAAAAGTTATTTTGTAGTATGTAAACATCCTTTTCTATGCTTATATTCTCTGAAAGGACTCTTTTTCTTTCAGCCTTCCTCATTTTCTAAATGCTATTATACAATCCTAGCCTCCATCTCTCTGGGGTCTTTGGAGCTGCCCAGGGACTGATGATTAGACTGATTCTGGTGTTCTATGTACTCCTATGGAAATGCTCCTTACATATATATTGATTAACGCCAAACTTTAACTGATGCCTACAGAGTTCAAACAGCGTGACTCTTGTCAAATTTTCCATAGACACATTATCCTTACTATGGATATCTTATCTTTTATGCATGGTCCAGGCACCACAAAATAAATTGGGAAAACTTCTGAATTATTGTGGTATAGAAAAGTGAGAGAAAAACTCTTTAAAAACATGCAAGCAGCATCAACTTGAGTATTTTTCAGTGCCCATTGAAGTTTAAGGAGCAATAGTAAGTTCTGGATCCAATCTGGTGAGGCACGAAATGAGAAGTTCTTAAAAGCAAAAGCAGAGAATGAAAAAATCAATGGTAATCTATGCCAAGGAGTACAGCATCCAAAAAGTTATTCCTTTAAATTTTTAAACAAAAAAGGCAATTTAATGTCACTATCTCACAGTACAAGCATTGTTGGTGTTTCCAGTNTGATGGCTGCTGTCAGGAGAGGACAACTGTAATGCAAAGCTGGGATACTCCAACTCAGAGCTGAAATGACCAAGTGACCTCAGCTGCAGCTCAAGGTTTTTCACCATCCTAAGCTCCCTCCTTTGGACACTATCTAATAATTTAATGTATTTTTTATATTGTGTCATACAAAATTGCCTCATATTCTTCACATGTTTGTCCCAAGCCATAATACATTTCCTTATAAAAAGAAAAAAAAATGCCCTTAAATGTGAAAATAATCAAACAATCACCCAGGCTTTCCCTGTGTGTTTGGAGGTTATAGCTCTGCTATTACAGCAGAATGGTTGTAAAGTGCTTAGAGTATTTTAAATTAGTTAAAACAGGTAGGTTAGGACATTACTTATGGAAACTCCACACATTCCTAGACACCACCTTCTTATTTAGACTGCCATCTCAGAAGCATGTGAGACCTCATCCTAGTGCTTGCAAGAACCTTTTTTGTGGCCATACAGCATTTCGTCCACTAAATAATACATGTACACAATCCCCTGTGCCCAAGACATTTCCGAGTAACTGAGAGATTACATCAGCCTAATCCACAAATATTTGGAGTAGTATTGTTAATGTCTCCAGTGGGGGAAAGTGTCAGCTATTTTACTAACACAGATTCAGTGTTTTCTGTCAGTTATTAATACATAGCTTTTAACTGAGGGAAATTCTGCAATCCCTACTAAATGAATTTGTCTTTTGTTTTCTTTTATGGAGTATTTTGAATGAGCTCTTGTGGTCTCAGAGAGATTTGACCATAATCTTGCAATATTTGACCTGCTGTGTTTGAAATATCTGAAAAGTGTTTAGCTGCAAAGCAAGTTTAGCTTGAAAAGCTTTTAGCTTCTTTTTACTTTTCTATTTTTCTTGCACCCTATGCAAAAATTATGTATAATTTTTGTGCCTTGACAACATACAAGATAAACTAGAGATATGGAAATAATAGAATCAGTTTTCCTAGGATCACAAAGGCTGTAAAGTTTTCTTGCTTTCAGTTTTAGATCCAACACAGCTCAAAGAAGTAATGTTCTGAACCAGAAAACAGGAAAGAATGTTAATCAAATGTGAAAATGTTGCTGGAAAAAGAGCAACATCAGAAAATTTTTTTAAAGATCGCTCATCAAGAACACCATTATTTCTTTGGCCCATTTTATGCCAATTTTTTTAAGAAATGGATAGTAAATTTCAGTTCCAGAGTATACCATATTCATGTGTACTATAGGGCTGCTTAGTGGCTGAAGAAAATTACTAGATATTTGCATTATAAAGAGATCTTCAGTTCTCCAGGTACTGGAACTGTTTTGTGATTATTTGCTCTCACCCAAGCCAAAGGGCTACTTCCATCTCCTAACTGAGGAGGATGATTGATAGAGCAGAGTTTCTGATGCACATTTTAAAAATTATTTGGAGGTTATTATTAAGTGTCTGAACAATCGTTGGCCTCAGAAGCTGACGTAATGTGGTGTGACCCATGCAAGTCCCATCCCTGAAACCCACCAGCATAAGCCCCCCCCGTGCACATTCCTGAGGCATCTGAGGGGAGCCAGGTCCCACTCCTCAGACAACAGTAGCCTAGGGAGAAACTTTAAGGTACAGAATGAACGTGAAAATTCCACCTGCTAGAGAGAGAAATTGGTCTTGCGTTTCTCATACAAATTATTCCACCAAAGAAAGAAGGCTGGTAAGCTTTGTGTTTATAACTAATCTATGATTTTGTTAACAATAGAAATAACAAGTTTGTGGATCTACAGAAACAGAGCTAGAAAGTAAAATTTGGGACATATACTCAGGCTTCAGTAGAATACAAGGTAAGAAAAGCATCACTGTATCCAGACTATTTTAAGCTGATGAGGCATACTATGGTTACCCAGCACAACTAGAGTATTTCTGATACCAGCCAGGAGACAAAGGAAAACTCTTTTTGGTGAGACTCTGATAGACAATAGCCCCATTTCTACATTTTTGTCTCATAGAAGAATAACTTCCTTCCTCCTCCTTGCCTTAAAGGTTTTTCTACAGCAAATAACTAAGCATTTACTAAAGAAAACAAAGACAGTGCATTGAGTCCAGAAAATAATATCTAATGCTCAATATCACATCCTGAAAAATCTGTTTTTTCACACCTAAAGACCTCCTAAGTTGCTTAATAGTTACCAGTAATATTTGTTTATCTCATTTATCTAATAACTAGTTATAGTCTTATAGGATTACTGACCTAAAAGAGTAGCTTGTAGGATCAGCTGACTTACTCAGAAAGGTAGGGAGTAAAGTAAAAATGAAAAACAGACAAATGTTTTCTACAATTCTGTCAGGTGTCAGTTTCTGAAAACCCAGATTTAGTACACCTATTATTCTTAACTTTCTTATATGGAATTATGTTTGTTAAATGATACATCAATTATGCACAAAAAGGGTGCAAATCTCTACATTAGACCAAAAAATTAATTTTGGGTGCTCAGAATTCTGTATTTGATTTAGATTTATTTAGAAAGAAACCTATATATATATATTATAGTTTGACTGCATGGCCATAATTCTTCCCATCAAAATCCTCGTGTAAACGTTTGCAAATCAACTTATTTTTAATTTTTAATTACAGTCCTCAAAATTTCTTGTAGTTTGCTGAATTAATGAACCAAAATTGTGTAGCAGTTACTCATGGAAAGGGAAAACTTTAAGGAAAAGGGAATGTTACTGATTTTGCAAGTATTTTACAGTTTGGTCACTTTTCCAAAACATCTAGAAAATGAAAAAAAATTTCAAAGTAAAGCAGATGTTGTCAAAAAAATCCACCTTGTTTTTTACCCCTGAAGCAAAGCAAAGGCAATTCTAACATTTCTCATAGATTGTTGCTAGTGCAAAAATACATTTTTCAGTGGAAATACTGTATTTTATCACTGTATCATTGTTTTGATGTCAGATTATTCACCTTTGTGAAACAAAAACACTTGCTTTAGAAACATCTCTCCATTGTTTTACCAAGGCTCTTTCCTTCAAATAAGCCAATTTACTTTACTGGTATTTACTTTAATGATATTACTAGGGTATTTACTAGGATTATTTACTACTTGTAAATCATATATTCAAACCCTCTCTGTACTGAGGTTTTATTTTCAGATGCACTTTCCAACTCTGGAATATGAAATTCAGATGAGTTCTCATTTTCCTTGTCCTGTTTTGGCATCCATACCATCCATGGCTATACATCATCCACCAGCTGACAGCTTCTTGGGAAAGCACCCGATGTATGCCTTGAACTCTGCTGTGCCCCTGCCTGCAGCTCAGCCAAGTTCCTGCCTGGGCTGTCTTGCCAGTGGATCGACTGTCTGCACATGAAGTGATGGCAGGCTGCACTCTCAAGTTACACACTGGATTTAATGACACTCAAGGAGAGAGGTCTTAATGACTTTTCCATTCACCAGCTGCAATACAACCCGTCTTTCTTGCAATCACTAGCACCCAGAGTTGCTATCTGCTCTACACCTTTTTGTCTTAGATTTTATACCCTTTGGCACTTGTGTGTCAATGGGTTATAAGTGAAGGGGATGCTGGTGATTTGGCACTGTAACAGACCAAAACCTTCCTGCCAAAAGGGTAATTCCTTGAAAGAAACACATGAAGCATCCAGACCAGATCTTCATTGGTCTTTTATCTGTTTCTCAGAAAAATATGATGTCAATTTGCTTCTATCCTCCCAAACCAGGACAGACATACCCCAGCAAGAATTAATGCATTCAGTATGGATTGCTCTGCATGTTTAGCTAGATATGTTTATCTCTAATAATGAGATCTTTGTAGATGTTGTGTGCTATCCAATCTTTAACTGAGGTGAGTTGACAAAATAATAGGCTTGGTCAATGAATAAGACAGTGACTCCCTCTCTGCAGGACCCCACACCCATCCTGTTTTCAATAGCCAAATTTCAATGGATGAGTTGTCGCGCTCGGGGAAGTTTATGCACATCCCTGAGGCTCCGAAAGCAGAAGAACTGGGGGATCTAGGGGCATGTTCTTCTTCCAAATATCACATTTCTTCAAGCTGGTAACATGTATGTTCAGGCTTCCATATGTTTTCCAAGAATATGTCTGTATAGAATATCAGTCTTTTCCCACCAGGTCTTTATGTGTGTCTACTTACAAGGATTAGTTATGCACTGAATGGTTTGGGCTGCTTCCAAACTGTGGGAAGCACTGCATGTCCAGTTGCCACAGCTTAATGCAAGCCATTTATTAAACTGTCAAAACTGGCTAAGCACCAAATGCTGACTCAAATGCTGGATATTTTTGTAAGGTGTTTATAAACTTTTGGTATTGAGAACTGGGGATATTTGGGAATTTGAATACAGTGAAAGATACTGCTAATGAATATTAAGACAGTAACAGACACAACTTCAATAATCAGCAAAACCCATACATAATATTGTAAATAGCAGCACCATGCAATTTAGAGAGAAGCTTCACTAAAAATATCTAGGGTTTTATAAATGTTTGTTGAAGGCAAGATCAATTTTTCTTCTGGTAGTCAAGGATCTGAGTTAAAACTCTCAGCTTTATCATTAACAGCATCTTATCAGGAGCAGTATCTCTCATTTCCATACCTTTGAATTTCAGAATTCTGAAGTCTCCAGAAACAGTTCTGAATGAAGTGGAAGGGCTCTATTAGGTAGGCAACTGGACCAGAACTGCAATACATGGATATCTTACAACCTTGGTAAAGGTCCCTGTCTTTGGCACATCTTCACAGAGCAATTGAACTGCTAGAAAAAACACCATCAATGTATTCAGCAAATTATATGTATGGCTTATAAAATTAATCAGGAGATTCATATGAGTGAAGAACTTGAGGTATATGAGGTAGAGCTTTCAAAACTGTGCATATTGCCACGGAAATACTGTGTGTTGTATTTTTGCTCAATGATCTCTTCTCACCTGTGGTGGTTTGAGATTGATTGACATTTTGGTGGGCAGGAAAATAGCCACCCCTGGAAATGAGGTGTGCCTGTGGATTTCCCATGAGCCCAGTGCAACACCAATTGTGGGCCAAATTTAAAGACAGACAGGGAAATGAGCCAATCAAAAGTGAAATTCACCTCAGTAGGATATACATTTGCACACGACTGCCCGGGAATCGCGCTTTTTGGTTTCCGGCGTTCAACAGGTACAGAGCTGCGGGCCGTGCCCTCGGCC
>VXBU01016000.1:12606-34708 GCA_013400315.1 Bombycilla garrulus | reverse complement strand
CAGGAGGGACTCTGCTCTTCCTGTTGGGTTGGGGAAATGATTGTTCAAGGGGTGGATTGACTGAAAATCCTAGGTTTTGTCTTTTCATGTGGTTTTGGTGGGAGAGTGAACTGTAGGTGGGGGGAGGATGGATGTTTTGAAAGTTTCCTTCTGGTTTCTGGTTTTTTTCCTTCCTTTTAGTATTAGTTAATAAAGTTTCTTCTTTATGCTTTAAGTTGGGTGACTGTGCTCCTTTTTTGGTCCTATCTCACAGCAGAAATTGAGAAAAATATATTTTCATGGGTGCACTGGCCTTTGGCCGGTGTCAAACCATGACATTCTTGGTTCCCTGACTGGGAATCGAAATTTGGTAAATAAACCCATGACATCACCTTAAAATTCCTAGGTCAAAAATTTTAAAACCTCAGTTTTCCATAACTTTGAAAGTATATATCAGAAGAAATTGCTTTTATATTTCCCATTGATATGTGTAAAAAAGCCATTTTGGACAATCTGCCAGCCAGCAGCCAATCTGTGAACATTGTAACTGCAATGGCTATTTCTCATTTTGATTGCAAGCTAAGGGTAGACACTTCTGCTTGGTGAAGAGAGCTTAACCAATTAATTTCCTAGGTTAAATTTCCTTCTCCCTTGAAATGTCAGAAGAACAGAAAAATAGGGACAGGAGAAGATTTTTTTATATTTTTTTAACCTTCTGATAAGCAATAAAGTAATAAAGTTACCTCAATAAAGTAATATATTACTTCTGTGAAGGGATTTGAAATCAGTAGTTAATTGCTTTTTAAGGAGACTGAATTATGTTTCTTTTAAATTTGCGTGATATGTAAACATAAGTCTTCACATTTCTTCTCTTTGTAAACCTGTAGGCAAATTAATGCCCTAAAAAGCTGTAGGAGAAAGCTTAAATGCCAAATAAAGGAGAATTTCTTTTAATTTGCTGGCAGTTTTGCTCCACTTTTTTTTGTAGCTCTGATGTAAAGTCCATTATGTGAGTGAAAACTGCATACATTTAAATTACTTGAACAATATTTAGGTTAAATAAAAAGGGCAACTGCATTTACTGAATAGTAAAATAGTATGAGTAAAACCATATAACCATATGAGAAAAAAACAAAATAAAATAATGGAGACCAAATCCTTTACTCAGGACAAATGCCTAATTGTTGGTATTAACTGCTGAAGAACAACTGCATGCAACAAAAATGAGAAGTGCCTTGAATTTATTAGATAGGTAATAAGAAAATTCTAGAAGACAATGACAGGAACCTGAGATGTGGATTTTACTTCAACCATCAAGCAAAATTTAAGACAGAGAAGTATAATGACAGCATAATCTTGCTTTCATTATAGCAATCTTGTTCTTTGATATGTTGGACAGTACAAGAATGACTCATAGAAGAAATAAATGCAGTAAAATTCTACCACACCTGCCCTCCCAAAATAAAAACAGCTTAAAAATGTCATATAGATATTGTCCCTGATGCACATGAAGTGTTAAAAGAGTGAAAGATAAAGACTACACAAAGAAATGCAAAGTCACCCTAGACTGCTGGATCTGCAACTTCTGGTGTAAAATTTAACAATGGGGGTTTTCTTTATACTCTTTTTTTCAAGAGTGGTTGAACTAGTAGACACTAGTAGACACAGAAAAATTGTGTCTGATTCTGAACTCAGTCCAGTATATGTAAGATTAGCTGCTCCAAATGGAGTATATCAATTGCAGTGTGAAATCACAGCAAGAGCAAACTCATTCCCAGAAACATCTGGATAAATATTGATCAAGACGTATTTCTAAGGGAGGATGTGTTCTTGTCCTTCTGCCCTTTAGACCTTCTCTTGTCGACCAGGTGTCAAACAGGCATACAGGTTATGCATGGACACTCTAGCAAAGTCACTCAATTCTCAAACACAGTCAGTACAAAGTCTTCTCCATAAATAAAACAGAAGGCACTGAAGTGGTACGAAAACTCTCACAATGAATTCATCCTCAACAGGAAGATGTGGAGATTTAAGTGCCAAGAAGACTGTTTACCACTGTGATTTCCATTACTGAAAACTCTGAAGAGAGCCTGTAACAGTAAGTACTTCTCTCAGTATTTCCAGGGACTGCTTATGACCTAACATTGTTCTGTTAACACCACTTTAAGTGCTTTCCTAACGTAGTTCAAATATATAATTTATATTGAAGTTAACCAGCTCACAGTGACTTCTTTAACTGTTAAAAATATAACTACAGCTGCACTTAAAGTTATAAGTTAAATTGATCAGACTACCAACTTTATTTCCCTGCAACAACACTACCTTTTTTTATTTTTAAATATTGTGTAAATAGAGACTAGAACTGTTCTAGTCCTAGACCTCTTCAAATGCCTTTCTATTAGACATATTTCTACTTTCCATTTATGCCTCCAACATTAAAGGGATGCTTGAAAGTTTTGAAACTGCTAAAAGATTGGAATACTATGTTTCAAATCGTAACTGAGGGGAAAGAAGACCATATTTGTAAAAAATAATGAAAATTAATTTTTGCTACCGTCTTTGCAGATCATCAATTAAATAATACATTTTTCACTTTTAGTCCCAACTGGTGAAAATTATGACATCCAGCACATTAAGTTTCTTTCAAAATTTAACTTTCCTTTTCTTGGTCTGTTCTCCAGTGAGTGGCATAGTAATGGGAAACTTTCCAAAGCTTTTGTGTTACTGCATTGTCACATACAGTGACAGCACAGTCTAATGGCACTTGATAATTCATACTCTCTCATTTGGTTACAAAATATCTACTACGGGTCTCATCTATATCTCTAGCGTATCTTGAGGTGACAGTAGATAATAGATGCCAGAAAACTCCTCATGTGAGATGTGGTTTTGTCAGCTGTCCTCAAAGCATTCAAATAGAGATATTCCCATTATGTTGACCCTGGCAGATCCTTTCTCTCACAGCCTGGGGAGCCCCGAGATGTTTTCACCCTTAAAGAAAACCTTTTGTTCCATTGAGCTCTGGAAGGTGTCTCAGATAGGAGACAGTCTGTGCCTGTGAAACCTCTGGACAATCTTTCTCTCCTTCACACTCTCAAGGCAGTCAAAACTGATGCTCTCCTATTTTTCCGTTTTCTGTTTCCGGGTGAGGACACCTGAAACACACTTCTAGACCTTAGAAGCAGAAAAAGGAATGTCACAGAGCAGTTGCTTGTCCCCAGGTGCTGAAAAAGCAGCTAAGCAGGAATGCCTTTAAGAAAAAAACAAAAGTAAATGAGCATAATGAGTAGTCAGTTAGTAGATCACAAAATCATAGAATTGTTTGGGTTGAAAGGAGCCTAGAAAGGCCTTCTAAGTCCTACACTGTCTTCCATGACATTGTTTCACAAGACAAGGTGGCTAAAAGGCCCAATCAACCTGACTTAAACACTTTCAGGGAAGGGACACTCATACTTTCTCTGGGCAATCTCATTAAAAAAATTAAAAAATCTTTATATCTAAGGTCCACCTGCCCTATTTTAGTTTAAATCCACTAGTTTTTGTCCTGTCACTATATACTCTTGTCAGAAACCCCTCTCTAGCTTTCTTGTTGGCTTTTCTTGTGCTGAAATCTTGCTGTGAGGTCTCCTGGACTCTTCAGACTAAACAGACACAACTCTCTTGGGTCTTTTTTTCACATAGGAGGTATTCTTGCTCTCCAACCATTTGTTTAGATGATTTCATAGAAGATAGTACTCACAGTATCCTTTTTTGTTGTACAGCAGCACAAGCTGGAGCCTGTGTTTGTGTGGTTGTATAACCAGCAGCTGTGGCTTGAATCACCCTCCCTCTGCTGGAACTGATCCTGGAGGTGTTTCTATCTACCTCTGCACTGTTGCTACATTTATCAAGGACATTCAAGTCATCCTTATACCACTCTGAATTTACTGATGTGAGTGTGCTTGGGAAGGATTAAATCTATGCTCTTCACAGTAAAATGGGATATCTCTCAGAAGTGTACCAATCTTTGTATTCTACCATGGAGTACTAGTACAATGAATTAGAAAGCACAATATGCTCTGTAACTCACATATAATTCATAAACTGAGCTGTTAAGTGGAGTCCTGTCAAATCTCATAAAGAACTTTTTTATTCCCATTTTCCCATATTCTAAAACATCTCTCTGCAAAGAGCCAGGTTTCTCTCATACACTGCAGTATTTTGCCATATATAGGACAATGTACTTAGTGAATAGCAGAAAAACTTCTATGAATAGCATACTAAGGCCAAAAAATTTGCATCAGTTAAAAAATTAATAGTTCAGATGGATGAGAAGTGTACATACAGATATAGGAAGGACTAAAAACTATCAAACAAATATTCATGAATGAATTTGTTTCTTCACCCTTCAAGGCATTTTGATAGTACTTTGTAGAATCTAACCAATGATACGTATGCAGTACTGTCTTTTATTATCAAGTGAGACATTTTAACAAATATTAAAAAAATCTTATCTCTCAAAAAAATTAAGTATGAAATATCAGGAAAATTTTTGGGGAATTCAGCATTCTTCATTGGCATTGCCTAGCAATGGACACAACTTGGCACAACCATTGTTGGGCTGCAAATTACAGACCAACAGGACTTAGCTTGGTGGTGTAGCTTATGTTTTCTGAGCACACAACTCAAAAATGGTGGCTCATGGAGTTTTGCATAGACACAGGGCAAGTAATCTAGTGAATGAAAATAAAAGCAGAAAAGAGTATTGCAAAATATTACAGGTATCACATTTTTGTGAAAGTACTTTTAAAGTGAAACCCAGATACTTTTTTATTCTAAATTCTTATTCACTGTAGATATTCACTTCTGGTCTAGGAAAAATAAAGCAAGGAAAATAGAAGTTACCCATTACTCTTCGCACTGGTAACTCTAATCAACTAAAGTTTGTACACAAAAGCTTTTCATATCAGTATTTTGCACTTTTGATCCTTCCTAAAATAAGGCTCTCCTAACATGGTACAATTCAATAGCAGAGTCATTTGCACTATTTTGAGCAGTACCTAACAGAAAGGAAAGCATGGGAATACATTACATATTGCCTACAAGAGGATATACATCTGGATAAGAGCTGCAGCATTACAGTGGATGATGGGGTGAAAGACTATGCTGTGCGCAAACCCTTTGCAGGGGAAACTCTGAAGCCAAATTCCCTAAAAGGCTAGTTAGTTTTCTTAACCTTCAGAAATCAATCATCCAGGAGAATGAACTGAGATCTTAAAGTAGTAAGTGAAAGATCAAGATGTCTTCTGTCCTCTGTTTGTTTGACTGAAGCATGATGAATGGAAGGGTTTTCCTGTCCCAAACTCCTGAACTGGGAGGAGCAGGAAGAGAGGAATCTGTCTTAAGGATGGTTCTTTTGGAAGACAAGGAGGATGGCACACTACGGCGGGATCTGTGAAGAGACATTGCTTCTGACAGAGGTGACTGAGACACCATAAACTGAACCCCGGGAGCTAGAATACCTTTAAACATTTCAGAGGAGTCAATCACCTTCGTGTTTGAGAACTGACACCTGACTTTGCAGATGATAGCTCTGTTATTTGGCACTCTCATCAGGCAGTCCCTGGATGCTGTTGAAGTTCGGCTCATTTATTATTGAAGAGAGAAAGACAAGACTTCAGCTAACTTCTGGGAACAGATCATAGACTGCATTAAATATACAGACATGCATGCACATGCCAGCACTAAAAATTTAAACTAAAATAAACACCAGTACAATACTCAATTTATGTAAATATGTACACTGTAGTTATATGTGTGCCTTATTAAATAAAAAAAGAAAAAAAAAAAAACAAAAAAACGAAGCCAAACCCCAACTTTTCTGAATTGAAGAAATATTGAAAATTAGCAAAAAATTTTTGTAGTACTGCTGGTAGTTTTCCAGAAAAGTTATGAAAAATCAAGCTCACCGACCACTTTTCGAAGCTGGAAGGAAGAAAACAGGCAGTGAAGGTCAGGTAATTATTCAACTAAGAGTAACATTTTGTGGCTGTGTTTGAAATTTTAGGAACAAATATTTTACTGTATTTATATGCAAACAAAAGTATACTTAATTAAGTTTGAAGAAATTCTCAGTTGCAGTATCATATGCCAGAAATAACCTTTTTGTTAACCATTTTTTTTCTTCCTACTTTTTAGCAGGACATCATAAGGTACTATAAGGTGTCCATTTGTATCTGATTTTAAGGCTTTTTGTGCATAAAAGGACAAACAGAGAACATATGTGTGGAGAAATGCAAGCCTTGCACAAGAAATCCTGATTTCCATAACTAGGCAAACAATAATTGCCATTTTATTTGTCCTTATAATACTGCACGACTTGAAAGAAAAATCTTATTTTAAATGGTATTCTCAAGAAAGTATTTAAATATAAGTGGGTCTTCAGTACCTCCTGATCTCCAGAAGGATGTGAGTATATGCTTCTGTACTCTCCTGAATGAGGTAATTTCTGAACAGTGATTTTCCTTCTCTCCCCCCTTATTTCTGCCTGCTATTTAGCACTGTGGTTTTGATATTGTTTATCATGTCCATTCTAAATTATATTAATGGTCAAAACAGAGAAGTAGGAGCTGAGGGTCTAGCATCCCTTGTCCCTCTCATAGATGGGTTGGTTCTTTTTATTTCCAGAAAGTAAGGATGGCATTGATACCATCCTGTACCCTAGGCTATCTTGCACACCATGCGGAGGCACTGGCTCAGAAGGTACTAGAAGGCTGGGAGGATCACACAAAAGGAGATGTGATGGGGTTAGACAGTGTGTCTGGGAAGGGGTTAGATAGCATGTCTTATTTCTAGGCCATGCAAACCTCTTGAAATTCAGTAAGAATTCAGTAAGGTCTTGTTGGGGCAATCCTAAGCACAAGGAAGTCTGGGCAGAGATCTGAAGGATGGAGCACCTCTGTGAAAGAAGGTTGAGGAAGTTAAGGTTGTTCAGCCTGGAGAAGAGAAGGTTTTGGATGCCTTTCAGTATCTGAAGAGGGTGTCTTGGGTTGAAAGACAGATATCTGGCAGGGAAGGCAGGATCCTTCCTTGGAAACCCCCTCCCTCCAAATTATAATTTTGAAATTAAGCATCCCTCAGGCAAAGATACGGGGATAGGAAAACCAGCTCTTTACTAATATGTATAACAAGGTAAACAAAACAACAATAACTATAGCATTAACAACAAACAGAATCAGGGACCCTGTGGCAGAGACGGCAAAGGATGGAGGGGAGGCTTTGCTTCACAAACCCCCTGCGGGCAGTTGATCCCGGGTGTCCTGGCAGGACTTTGATGAAAATACTGAGTTGGAACGGCAGGAAATGAGCAGAAATTCCGAGGCGGTGGATGGTAGAGATGGATCAGCAGCTTCGCAGCAGTGGCTGGCACTGCAGGATGCCCTGGCAGGGCAGGGGGTGCGGAGAAACCCACAGAAGAAGGAGAAGCAGCAGCAAAAGAAGAAGCTCCGTCTGGGTTAAGGTGAACTCCAAGCAACGACAGCTGACAGCTCCGAGTGTCCTCCTCTCCGTAGGAAGAGCGAGATGATTTCGCAGCTCCCCCAGTCTCTCTTTACCTGCCCCCTCTCCTCTTCCCCCTGGGCCAGACCAACCTCTTTGTCTCGTCAAGCACCCGTTAGTACCAGCCATCAGATTTCCCCCGAAACTAATGGGGAGAATTCTAAGGGTGAGAAAGAACAAAAGGAAGGACACCTAATCCCCAACAAAGGGCCTACAAGAAAACTAGGTAGGGACTTTTGGCAGGGGTATGTAGGACAAGAAATGTCTTTAAAGTAAAATAGATTAGATGTGTGTTAGACATAAAGGAGAATTTTTGGTGAGACACTGTAACAGATTTTGTTCAGAGAAGTTGTGAATGCCCCATCTCTGTAAATATTCAAGGTTGGGTCAGGTGAAGCTCTGACCAAATTGTTCTTTTGAAAGAAGTCCCTGCTGGTGGCAGAGGGGTTTTATAAGGTATTATAATGTCTTTAAAAGTCCATTCCAACCCAAAAAAATCTACGTTTCTCTGAAAATATATTGCTCTCTGCCCAGGACAGAGGCTGTACTAAATCTTACTCTTACTTGAGAACACAAATTCAGGGTATTAATTGTTCTTTCTCCACCATCTCCAAAGAAGAATTTCTAATTACATAAAATTGCAGCTTATCCAACTGTTTTACATTGTACTTTCACAAAATGTACTCTTGTCAAGAGCTGCTACTTGGAAAGGTGTTCAGAAATAAGACAATTTAACATTTGATCCTCCTTTTCTTCCTTCAACCATTTATTGAGACAGCATGATTTAGTTATGAAATATACTACTTTTATAGCGCAAGTGTCTTTTAGTAAGTACTTAGAATTGCTAGGATGCTATGACAAAGTGATGGTAAATCTCTCAATGTTTTCTGTGACAAAATGGCTAAGTGAAAACTGAAAATGCCAACCTTAATTTTTTTAAAAAATTTAAAAGATATGACAACGTACCAACCCTATTTGTATAGTAATCCTCTAACAAAGCACTGGACCACAACACACAAACAAAACTGTCCCCACACTAATTATCATGGCACATTTCAGCCCAAAGGAAGTTTATCTGATATATAAGCCTTTGGGAAAGTGGTATGAAAATATAATTGAAGTGTGACAGACTCCTAATTATAGAGGCAACTATATCAGTCAAATATTCTCAAAACAATAGCATGTGTAACTAACTTTGACAAAGTAATGGTGTTGTGAATTAATGTTGCTGACATTCATATGCAGCTTACACGGAATTAAAGATATTCTGTGATGTTCCGTCTCTGTCCGTGTTAAGATGCAACATGATGATACAATGAGGATGACAATCATAACTAGGACCTTTCCTCATAAGGCAATCCTCTTTATGATCAGAATAAGTGAATATATATTAATGTAGACAGTAATCTAATAAGAAAATCTTAAAAAAAAAAACTTGCTTCATATATTCCAAGGATGAAAACTTTCTTCCTCTATGTTCTCATAGCAGTGACCTCAACATGTACCAGAGACATAAGGTAGTTATAGCAACTCAGGTAGTGAACAGCTCTTGGCAGTATGCAATATTTCTCAGGAAAAAGCTAAATTGCAAATAAGCACATACATTCATCCAAGTTGACTTCCCGCAATTTCAGTTAAAAAGCTCTGAGCAAACTTTTATAGAACCCAACACCACATTCCAACCTGGTGGGAGCTATTTTCTCAGATTAAGGAATCTGAGACATTTATGAGCATAAAGTCAAAAGAGCTGGAATAAAGCAAGTAGGGGAAGAGTGGCACAGAATAGCTGTGCAATTTCTGGCAATAGTCCCTCACTGAGCAGGGGAAAAAGTGGGTCCCTCTTCAGCTTGGAACACTCAGTGCTCTCAGGGTGATATGAACTCTCAGAGTTCAAATGTACTCTCAGAAAATTAGATGAGTCTGACATCCCAACTTTTTATGTTATATGACTGAGAATGCTGCATTACCTGTTAGAATGTGTATCTATATCAAGAAGTGACTTGTATGGCACCTATTTCCTTATGCCCCCTGAGTATAGGCCATGACCCTGTCACTGAAGAAGCTTATTCTGTGTCTTCTCAAGTGTGAGAGATTATTTGGCTCCAGTGTAGAAGTAATAACCTCTGTCCTACACTTCAACAAGCTAGAGGGAGGAGAGCTAAAGCAACTGAGAAGTGAGAGCAGATGCAAGTAGCCAGTCCCCAGGATTCCACTAGACAGGCATACAAAAGTCAAGGTGTTTCTAAGTGCCTTCTTTTATTGCATCTGGTCGCAGTAGACAAATGCAGCTGATCTTGGTGCTGATGTTCTTTCTCCCAGGGAGTAGCAGGGACAGGACACAAAGACATAGTGCTATTTGAAATAGGTGCTGAGAAGTTGTTTTCATCTGTTTTTGCTTTAGCAAACTGCCTTAACCTATGAGTTGTTCTCTGGAGTAGTTCCTCCCTCCTGTACAGCTGAGAAAGGAGACAGATAGAGTGATTTGGTGGGCACCTGACATCCAGCCAAGGTCATCCACCACAGAAGCAAAGCCAGAGGATATCCTAGTCAGGTGGGAGTCTGTTGTGGATGGATTGGAAATTTTGCAGGGCAAATATCCAGTAACGTCACAGCTGGCTTAATCCACAGTGTGAGTGGAAAAGCAGGGTGGATGCTCTGGGCTTAAACACAGAGGCAAGAAATACTGACACTGGAATTAACTTAGCTGGCTGAAACACAGATACCTGTGCTAGTGCTCTACAAGTGTGTGTTTTAGATCTATTCGATTTATTTGGTATCTCCTAACTCTTCAACTACAGTTAACATTTTACTGTTGGCTTGAATAACTTCAAGACTGAACTGTAGATGTGTAGTTACTACAAAGTAATCAATAAATTAAAAACTAAAATTTCCAGGGAAGAAAAGAACCCTGGCTAGCAAATACTACATCTGAAACTTTCCCCCTAGGACTGTAAAGAGATGGGTCTCTGGTAGAACCATCATGGCAACTACTGCCACTCTGCCTTTAAGCCTTTATATCAACAGGATCTTCCTCCTGAAGACAGAGACAGAGAGGATGAGATAAAGTGTGTACCTTTTCATCACAGGGCAATGTGTAATTCAGATCACAGACTGTACTGTGCCACTGAGGATGAAAAAATGAAAGAGAATTCCATTTCAGTGTCACCGTCCTATACAAACCCACTAATTTCCAGTCAGTTTTACTCCTGACACTGTTCCCAGGCTTCTGCATTTACTTCTCCAATACAATTCTTCTGAGGGCCAATTTCTTTCCATTTACAACCCCACCACCCCTGTCTCCCTCTTCTTTGTGGCAAATTTGGATAATCCAGCTGAAGAACTACCCTGCCAGCTACAACAAGGATATATTTTTTTAGGTGGTCTCAGTTGAAGTGAAACATCATATAACTTATGTACCAGCAGTGAATATCCCTCCATTTTTTCCAAATTCTGACAGAAAAATGGACCTAAGAACTCTTTGTGAAAACATTCCTATTCTACAGAAACAGGACTAAAGGCTACAGAATGAATCTATGAATGATTAAAAATAGAATAATAGAGTCCCTATAATGTCCTGAGTTGAAAAGGACACAGAAGGATCATAGAAGTGTAGTTCCTGGCCCTGCACAGGATACCCCAAGAGTCACCCCATGCGCCTGAGTGCATTGTCCAAATATTTCTTGAGCTCTGTCAATCTGGTGCTGTGACCACTTCCCTGGGGAGCCTGTTCCAGTACCCAGCCACCCTCTAGGTGAAGAACCTCTTTCTGAAATCCAACACAAACCTCTCCCTAGACAACTTCATGCCTAGTTGAAAAGTACTAACCTAGTGATACCTCACTCAGAAGAGGAAAGTGCAGATAGTGGAAAAATTGGAAGAAAATTCTGAATGTTTTATTTTGGCCATTCTGAAAGTGGTTTGAAGTTGACATAATTTTCACTCCAAATTAGTGTTCATTTTAAAAAGGAAAAGAAATATTCTTCTCCCTCAGACTAGCAAACACCAGCAACTCAATTTCAGTTAAAAATAATCTTGACATACAGCCAAACTATTGCTGTATTCTATAGTTCCTGATGATTAATCAATATAGCATTTAATGAAATCTATGAGGCAGACTAAAATAGAAGCTGCTTTTTTATTAAAAATATATATTTTTGTTGAGTACATGAAATTATCATTACACTACTTGCTACATTGTGCCTGACAATTTTAAAACTTCATTCAACAGCAATGATCAACTGTTTTATTGATACTACATGCCTTTGTTCCTAACTGTGTGAACCAAAAGAGAATAAAATGAGATGGGAAATAGTTAATTGGGGTATTTTTAGCAGTTGTCACAAGAAATTCAGTATTATGGTAATGAAATTATGTATTTTAAAATCTAGGAAGAAAAAATACATTTACTCATGCAAACAAGGATCAGACTGTCAGCATTTTTAAGACTGAGGGCATCTTGTTCCAGAATTCACTGAAACATATGATGAGCCCTCTTAAAATATTCCACACTGTTTGTGCCTTTGACAACTCATTCTAGTAAAGAACAAAGTACATAACTTTTCCACATAGAATATTTGTAATTGAATTGCTCTATTTATATTTATGTTGTAAAAATACCTGCCTTTCCCAGAAGTATTTTAAAAGTAAGATAAAATTCTTATTGAATCCATTGAGATGGATGAGATTGGATAAATAGGATTAACTATGACCTAGTTTAAAAAATAGGGAATTTGGAAAAAAAATTGTTATTGAAAAGAGAAAAGATTATGCAAGTTGATACTGACAACAGCTTTAGCAGAATATATTCATCAAAGTAGATTTGGTCATGCCTTGCTTAGTGAAGCTCTCATCCCATTTACAGACTGAAAGTCCAAAGAAAACGGAATCTTTTTGCATGTACATGATTAATTTTACAGGCATTAGTAGTACCAGCAAAGTAAACTGTACTGTTTGGATGATGTAATATTGGCACAGTGTGAAACACTGGTGGGACTCATCTTTGGCGCTTATAATTGCATTTCATAATTTGTATATACTGGAATGGTTCTACTTCAATTGTATGAGTATCCATGGCACATCGCACCTTTCTATTTCAATTTAGATAAAGTGTATTAATCCCAGAGAGTAGAAACCAGAACAGACACTGGTAATTTTATTGTCCTTAAAATCTACCAGCCTGAAGTCCTGGTTTTGCAAAAGATCCTTCTGTACAAGCACAGCAGCAGTGATTGCACAGCCAGCTTTACATATGCAACTCCATCTTTCTCTACCTGCAGACTGAAATGAACATTCATCAGTGATTGTCAACACTTATTGTTCCTTGCATCTAATTTTTATGATAAGCATTTATTATTGTGAACTTCAATTCCACATTTATTTTTCTAACAAAGTAATTACGTGTGCAGTTTAACTGTAGTATTTATTTTTATTTTATACAATATCATAAAAAATGTTATACATAGCACCATCTGTTGGCTAAGATAGCTATAACAAATGAAAAATAGTTTATGCAGATTAGGAAGAGAAAAGTAAACCAACAAGAAAACAGAAAAAGGACCATAAAAATTTAGATGACTAAACTGCATACTAAAATGATCTTACATGCACATTTTTCTGTAAGTTAGGGGATATATTTCCAAAGAACACATTTAAGGCTGTTGACACTTTTTGGAGGAAAAAAAGATGGGTATGAAAAAGCTATAAACACTAGTAAGAGAAAGTGATAATTCACCTGCAGCATCATAGCTTACTCTGTGCTCTAGCATCATGCTTCTCTGAATCCTTAGTGCTATTAATGGCAGTAAAAACACAATTAATAAGGAAGTTGATGCTGTTTTCTGCAGCCATACACCTATCTGGAGAATTTCTGAGGCAGAAGGGGGTACTTCTCCCACATAACTTCCCTGAGAGCCTGTAAGGCAGACTGGTCCACAGGGTGCTATGGTTTTCTGAATTCATGCTGTGTGTATGTGTGTGGCATGCAAGAAATCTCCTCTGGTGGTGAGATTGTGTCTATATAAAGGCCAGCCACAACTGCAGTCTGACAACCCTGAGAACATCTCCTGAGAGTAAAAATTCTGTGAGGAGGAAGTCTTGGTATGTTAGCACTTGTATGAATGCCCCCTTTCCCACATTGCAGCCAGCCTCGTGCCTGCCACACCTACCTGGTGTGCTGACCTGGATGGGAAGCTGGATAGGGATTGGACCAACATTTCCATGTCCAGAAAATCTCCATTTGGCTGGAAATGACCTCTTTAAGCAAAGACTGCAAAAAAGGTGTCTATTAACCCCCTGTGTTCTGTACCTCTACACAGTAGGTTTTGCTGAGCGACCAAAAAATATTGTGACTTTTGTCTAGCTGTTCCGTGAGACAGGCCAGCAGTATTATCTTAAAAAGGCCCCAGTATTAAAAACTTGTATGTCCAGCTTTTTGCTATTCCAAGTCAGGCAAGGAGAAGTGAGACAAACTTGATTTTCCAGACAAGAAATCACAATATTCGGTTTCTTTGAATTTAAACCAATAGATCTTGAGATAATGAAATCAGAAACATTTTTACACAGAGCTTAATGAGGCAACTGAATTACAGCTTAAATCTAAAAGCTGTCTCTTTATAGAAAATAAGTAGAAAAAATACTTGTGAATTAAGTACTTCTGTCAGGAATACTCATTCTTATGTTTCCTGATATCAAATCAAGAAGCCGGTAGCTGCCTCACACAAAACCTTGATCTGATACAAGCCTACCCAATTCAAATTTAGTCAAAACGTTTTGACATGTTAATTTCATACCGACAGGCTCCTTTGTGCCTGATGAGCTCCGTATCCTGCTTTGCATTACTCAGCAGAAGTGCGGTCATGCATTTGATCTGGATGTTTTCAGAGATGCTGGGTGTCACCCAGTGAGAGAAGACATTTATGACTCAGGCACCTTAGCTTCAGGCAAGTTCTGGGATTAACTTAGGCAGAAACCCAGGACTGCTTCACAGTGCACACGTTTCACTCCAGGCCTGCTGCTCTTGCAGCAAGAAGGAGTCTGACAGTCTTTCAAGATTGACAACATATTTTATCTACTCTGGCTGCCCTTTTACAGGACCAGAAGAAATCATAATTTCTTCCATCTGCTGCTGTAAAGGAAACAAATGCACACAGCTCATCATTCAGGGAGGACAAGCCTCAGCACATCTAGTGCTCTGCAAATAGTCTTGGTGAAGATATAGCAATAAATACAACTTTAAGGATGTATAAGGCACCAATACCAATGTTTCTAATGGTATATTTTTATATTCTCCAAAAGATATTAACAAGAGTAAGGATCCAATTAAGCCCAGGACTATTGTGTTCACTGTACAAGTCTGAAAAGTAGATGTCTTAATACGGTCATTTAAACAGTAACAGTAATAGTAATAATAATAGTAATAGTAGTAACAACAACAACAACAACAACAACAAGAAAAGGAAAAAGAAGAACAAGAAGAAGAAGAACAAGAAGAAGAACAAGAAGAAGAAGAAGAAGAAGAAGAACAAGAAGAAGAAGAACAAGAAGAAGAAGAAGAAGAAGAAGAAGAAGAAGAAGAAGAAGAAGAAGAAGAAGAAGAAGAAAAGAAGAAGAAGAAGAAGAAGAAGAAGAAGAAGAAGAAGAAGAAGAAGAAGAAGAAGAAGAAGAAGAAGAAGAAGAAGAAGAAATTTGTTACATTCTTTTTTTAATTTTTGATATCTGGGAGATTAGAGGGGAAGTTTCTCATAGTGGTTAGGACACTAATGTTTGTCTTTTTAAGAATCTCATGCAGGATCTGATAAAATTTTGGGATTTTCGCATTTGTTTCTAACAAATTTTGAAATTATAATTGAAAAACCAAACAAGGTTATTATGCTGGGAATGGATAATAGACAATAGAAACAGCAAAAAAAAAAAAGCAACAGTGCACTGAATTTTAGCTTGATTTCATAGTAATACCTTTCATATTTGGCAATAAATTGAAAAGTTACAGTGCATAGCTATAACATATAATGGAAATTGTTCAGTATGTGCTAGGGAACAAAACAACCTTTAATTCCTACACGTTAGTTAACGCAATTTGGGCAAAACAACCATATTTCATTCTCCTGCTATTCCACTCCTCTCACCCACTAGAACAAATGGATTTCTGTATTTATCTGCCTGAGGAAGATGCATGGAAACACAAATCATTTAGGTTAACACATCCTGGCACAAAACCATGAATCCCTGAAGTCCTAAATGTCAAACACTGAAGAATAAGAGCAGGTCAACCAGGGACAAGATCTCTAGTGGTCTTGCTCAGTGAATATTTGGTTGATAATTTTCACTGCTATTTAATTTACATGAATTTGTGGGCACAGAACCTTCCCTGTGTATCCTTGTGTGGCCTAACATAGTCTTCTCTCCTCTTGTTCACAGATGAGTTTAACCTCTAATGCATTTTTATTTTACTGCTTAAGGCAAAGGCAGGATATGTTTTGAGTCAATGTCATGTAAACTGACTTTTGTTAAGTTTTCTGGATCCTTTATATGTTAAGCTGCTTTTTAATAAACCAATATTTACATGGAGGCTAACACAGAAATCAGGAACAATCTATAAGTATCTGTCAATACAAAGTTATACCTGACCAACCTGGGACAGCAGCAAATAGAAAATACCTTGACTTTAGTAACACTTCTGACACTGTCTCCAGTGGCATTTTCACCTGAAACAAATAGCATACTAATAATGTTAATAGCCAAAGGTTCAATATCTGGCAATTAGTAACAAGAGAGGGGTTTCTGCAGCCTGATGGAGAAGGACCTCAGGGTGATCTAATAGCATACAACTTCTCTGGAAGATTTACAGATATTACACAGCCAAACTCCTCAGTATTGGTGAATATCATATCAAAGGACAAATTGCATCTGGGGAGGTTCAGACTGAATATCAGGAAAAACCTTTTATTGGGAAGGATACTGCAGCACTTGTTGCCCTGAGACACTCTGACATGTCCATGTTATTCAAAACTTAAGACAGTACACTGTTGGCAATAGTCTTGTTTTCAACAGAAGTTTGGAATTCCAACCAGTGTTTCTGTGGTTCTGTGATCCCATGCGAGCTACAAAATTGGTATGATCATATGACAGTCGTGAAGAGTTATTAAAAGTTACCCGAATTCACTGATTAATTTCTGTGATGTAATAATAAAACTACTGGCACACTGAAGCCACCATTATGTTATTCTGAACAGAAGTAAATGGTAAACAAAAGAGGAAACATGTTTTTCTTGCTCTTTCAAACACTTAGATCCAGCATCAACACTGTATTGGAGAAAGAAAGGCATGCTAAAGTTAGGAGGTCATCAACACTGGCAGTTGCACTGGAAAGTGGGCAGCTTTAGTAGTTTATGCCCTGCCCAAATGAATCAAGGACAGGCTGCCCAAATTCAGTGCACACAAATAGATGCAATAGATTAAATAAACTCTGTTGTATGTCTTCTTTTGTCTTATCTCCTTTAAAAATAAAAGAACTTATATAATCCAAATCAAAGACCAGGATCTGATAGCAATAATGATGTTTACTTTGCCAAACCCATAACACTTTCCCACTATTTCTTGCACTACACTCCACCCAGCAGACCACCATTTGCAGACCCTGAGTGAAAGAGTGGATGTAAATTGAGCAAACCTTTATTGCTTGGCAAGGTGGAAAATCCATTATTAGTTTCCTTTGCTTCTGCACAGGGCAGTTCTGCTCCATTTTCACTGCTTAATGCAGTGTTACTAAAAATCTGTACCCTGCAGAAAGCTTTCAAGCAGTAGCTGAGCTTGATGCATTTGTGATGCTCTGGAAGCAGTGAAGACCAGTGAGCAGAAAAAATGGCAGGGATCAGAGAACTGCTGAGCACACAATACACTATACCTTTCCCCTTGCTATTTTCTGTCTGTCCCTAAACTTAAGTTCTTGGCCATTCATCCATACCCAAGAGGAGCAAAGGTTCTTCAGCTGCTGTCTTTAAAAGCAGTCTATTTGTAATTAGGGACAGAATGACCAGGCAGACATTTATGAAGTCTGTGTTTCATTTTCTTTGCTAAGGTAAACAAGACATGGAAACTGCTACGAGTATCTGAAGATACGCAGGAGAATGGCCCTAGAGATGGATAAGGATACAACCTTTTTCCCTTTAGATGCCATTAAGACTTGTTGCACTCAAGTTTCCTTTCTCCTGTCTCCTGACTAACATGCTAGTGTAGGCATATCATCTCAGGATCTTATTATGAAGGCTGAAAAATTAATGCTTTGAAGTTAATTAATATTGCAGAAAAAGAAGCAGGTCTCTTCCTTTCATAGCAGCAGATATATATATATGTATATATACAAGCAGAACCACAGACTAGAGGAGAAGATATGATGATAGACATGAGACATCTACCTGACCCTGCTCCTTGCTGGGAACTGTGTTGTCAGCAACTCCTCCCCTTTTTCCTTTACAGTGACTTGGAGCTGTGCGCTCAGGCTCCTGTCCTGTGAGGCCGACAGCTGGAAGAGGTGGGGGAGTACCTTACAGCAAAAGAGATTCCCAGTGGAGATCAAATCTTACTTTTAATTATTTGCATTGTCCTCTCATCTATTGCTTTGTCTAGAAGGCTGAAAGGTGTTGTGCTGTATATCTTGTGCAAGAATAAATAGGAGCTAGATAGCAAATACACTAAGGAATGCCTTCCATTTGTTCCACTACGTGTGTCAGTACATGTATATGATTTATACTTAACTTTCCAGGCCAAAACCATTAGATTCTCTGAACATCTGGCTGGCATCTGCAAAATCTACAGTATGCATCATTAATCAGAATATCATTGTGAGGTCTGGTAATGAAAGATAGATTGGGTAAATTCACTATATTAATGTAATAATGCTTACTAGAATACCACAAAGCTACAGCTTTTATTGTGCACTTGAAAAAAGTAATTGCTTTAATAACAGCCTAGAGTAAAGTGTGGTATTTGTATTTAACAAAGTCATCTAATGAACATCTGTCTTCATTCCTACAAGTTTGTTCTGTACAAAGCAGATATCACATCCTTCATTTCCTGTCATAAGCTGTTGCTTGCTGTTAATGCCCTAGTAACTTTACACAGATATGTGCTACTTGTGCATGTGTATATATATGTGTATATCTGTATGTCTATATACACGTGTTCATGTATACATGTGTATATGTAGAGAGACACAGAGGGGTATGTGTATACTTTTTCCTTTCTTCTGACACCTCTTATTTCTTTGTTAGCAACTAATTATAAGTAAGGGATCATTTGTTTTTAAATTTCCATTGGAAATTATTTTGAGCTGTGTGCAGTGCTTAGCCTATTAATATCAGCTACAGGTTCTTACGAGATTTTTCTGCTATATGATTGTATTGATTGTATAAGGAAAGATGGCCACTTCTTTCCATATGCATAATATGGAGGCGAAAAGGTTTTTTTTGCTCTACAGCAAGTTAATAAATGCTCTTTTCGTGAAATCAGAGCTAGAGGGTATTTGCAATATGCTTCACACGCACGAAAAATCAGTTCATTTTCTGCCATTTAACAGAGCTTTAGGAATGGTATTTTAGGCACACTTTACATAAGTGACAATATAAACTGTGCTTGAAACATAATTTGCCCATTTCACACTTTTCACCCAGCAGAACAGTGGCTTATATATTTCTTCTTGTCTTAATCAGATTTTAAAGATCAGTGTTCAATGTCTCCATTTTGAACATAAAATACATCCTTCTCATATATGGGCCTGCCTATTATCAGTTAAGAATCCATCCAGAAACACTAAATAATTAGAAGTAAATTGGTGGTGGAGTTTTATTTTGTATTGACTTTGTCCTTGTTTTTTAATGCCAAGAAAAATCAGTTGGGTTATAATTGGCTTTAACCAGCATACATATAGGATGGAGCTTTTTCTCTTTACCTGAAGCCAAGTAGCTCTCATACAAAGGAGTTTCTTTTCAGCATTTGAAAACATCAAAGAAAATCTAATCTACACCATGCCAGGCAATTTTTGGTGAGGAGAAAACAGTTGGTGGCTGGAAGACAAATAGAAAAGAGACCTCACCTTTTATCCCCAGAAGTAGTCTCCACACTGCACTTACATTTGAACTATTTTTTCTTTATACAAAACTGTTTTCTCACAAAGGTTGTTTAGTACTGAAGCTGAATAGTTCAGGGACCACAATGGTAGAGGACATTAGTCCCTGTCACTCCAAACCTCCCAGTGCTATGTTTCCTTTAAGTACACAAGGGACTCTAAAAGCCTGAAAATATCTTCCTTCATAAAATCACTAGTCCTTCACTAAAGGTGAACAGAAATATCTCTGGTGCAATGCAGGAATCTGATAATGCCATTCCTTCAAAGGAATTACAAAGAGACTGAGCAAAATGCTCGATGGGGCCTCCATATTTCTGTGAGAGAAAGCAAGAAGCGTGGTGAGTGACAATGGTTGTTTTAACATGTGTGTCAGAAAACAAAGTTGGCCATGAGCTATCAAAGGCAGAGAAAAGATGCACAACGGCCAGATAAAAGAAAATTACTGTCATTAGCCTAGATAATCCCATACAACCTATCCAGAGTGAAAAGTTGCTCTTAGAAAGACTTTTTTTTCTGACTGGTTCCAAAGAAAAGGAGCTCTCTGTTTCCCAGGTCTCTTCCCTCACTATCCTTCCATGCACCTACTCACAAGCATTGCTGAAAAAGAATTCAGCAATGTAATGATTCTGTACGCCTGGCTCTTAATTACCTTAAAATAGTGAGACGTTATTTTTTTTCCTAGATATTTGCTTATTTACATTCACTTGTAAAAATCTAATCTGAAGTTTATGTCTAAGATACTGTTATATGTAAAGTCCTGTGCTGTTGTTTGGCTTTGGGTGTTTAGCCTGAGTATCTGTGGTGATGCAGAATCATGTATTAGGGGTTTATATCTTTCTATGCCTTTATCTCTAGGTGTTGGTCACGTGTCTCAACTGCCAAATTAATTTAACATGTTCTTTCAAAGGCTTGCTCTGCTTTCCTGATTTATACTGACAATTGTATTAGGGTATTGGACTCAGAAATTATGCCTTTCTTGGACAAAGAATCAAGGGGGCAATGGAATGAGGTTAGTGCCTGATTTCAATAAAACAGAGATTTCTAAAAAGAAATGTATAACTCTATGCCAAGAAATTATTTTTCAATAAACTAAACATTGGCCTTTATAGTCTTTCATATTCTCATATTAAATACCTCTTGTTTCACATTTTCTTTGCAAGATAGTGGTAAAATACTCATGTTCTCTACCATAAACTACTATTTTGTGAAATGAATTTTAAAGTTATTACATTGGCAGTAGCCCTCCCAAAGTTATTATCTCTAAATTTTGTATGTGTAACACAAGTAATAGCAGAACCAGAATCTGCCCCAGCCGAATTACAGCACTTTACAAAGACAAAAATATATTACAGAAGGTTCTCAAGGTACATAGCATTTCAACGTTTAGAGTAATTTCTACCGTAAGCAATGATAATTCATAATCCTAATTGATACTAGCACCGTTGAAGCTGTCCAATACAAAAAATCCCTAAATCCAAAACGAAATGTGAGGTGGTATAATAAATAAAATAATAGGTATTACTATCATGAGAAAGACTGCCAACAGAAGATTGTCATGATTGTCATTAAAATATGGAGCAATGGAAACAGACGGATAGTCATGTGCCCCCCACCTCTGGAGAGGAAAGGGCTTGCAATGAATCACTCACCCGCAGCTTCATTAGTCCTAAAGCTGAAATCTGTGCTTTTCTTGAAGCAGATACAAAAGCTTATGATTCAGACTTTGCAGTCTGAGATGAAAAAGATTACATTTGGTGGTTCTAGAAGGCTGATCATCCTGCGTAATATTCTTCAATATAGTTTTGCCTGCAACTGTAGTATTTATACTGCATTTTGCACTGCTGTATTTCAAACACTGCTGTGAATGTTCAGTTGAAGTTTCATTCCAAAACAAAAGTGCTGTGTGGCCTCGTTAACCCACTTCTGCTCAGAATTAATATTTGTGTGATGACTCAAATTATTTCCGCAGATAATCACAATATGGCATGTAATTTTGAATGTCTTGTTTGTTTCAGTCCTGAGAAATGGGAATAAAAAACTGCACTGTGAATGCAAATAAGTTACCTCTTGGCAATGGTCACCTTATAATATCTTATGACAATTTTATTAAAGGCACATCTAAATGGATTAAATATTTCCATAGAATTACACAATCTTTTACAAATTTCTAGTTTATCATCAAAATATGTATTAATAATATGTGCCTGTTGGCTATATGACTATTCTGAGGATATAGACAGTTTCCATCAAGCATGTTATGGTTAAGGACATAATCATAAACATGTAGGACTGAGAATAATATGAAGACCATAACAGTGTAACCTGGAATGTGTATAACCCATTGCAGAGATTCCCCAAACTTTTTCTTAAAACTTTTCAGTGGAAGACATCTACAACTTCTGGATGTGTTGTTACTGTTTCACCTTTTAAGAGCTGGATACTCATAAAGCCTAAGCTCAGCTTCTT
>VXBU01015989.1:0-10828 GCA_013400315.1 Bombycilla garrulus | reverse complement strand
CCCCTCCTCCTGCCCTGCCCTGGCTGCGTGCGGAGTTGCTCCTTATATATATTCTCACCTTGCTCTTCCCTGGTCACAGTTACACGATAACCGATTTTCTTAAATCTATCATCCCAGAGGCCTTACCACTATTTCTAACTGGCCTAGCCTTGGCTGTGGCCAGTCCATCCTGGAGCTGGCTGGCGTTGACTCTGCGGGACGTGGAGGAGCGGCTGATTCCAGCAGTCTCTGGCAGAAGGCTCTCCTAGAGACTCCCCTTACCAAAAGCTGGCCATGCTAACCTAGTATAAGTGTGGTAGGGTTTTTATTACTATTAATAATTATTATTATTGCTATTATTGCTATTGTTGTTATTAATGTTGCAGTTATTATTACAATTTTTATTCTTCTTGACTCTATGTTAGTAGTGGCTGTAGTAGAACTTGAAACCAAAGTTCTTAATTGCAAGTAGAAGTTACAATTTTGGCAGCTGCTTGCCCCGCCCAGTTGTGTGTCATTGCTGTGTGTGAAGCTGCTGCTGCCAGGGCTCCCAATTTCCCTGGTTTGGGAAATTTGATGGCATTGCTCGCATGTCAGAAAGAGAGGGCTCATTCCAGTCAAATTGATTGCCTGAGCTCTTCTAATTACAGCATTCGAAGCTTGTTTTCTGATGTTGTTGACTTTCTCAGCTTCTGTTAATATTTGTGATTTTATAACAAAATGTTCCGGGATGTGATTTTGCAAGATTCTGTAATCAGCTTTCTGTTTTGCTCTTGGATTTCTAAATGCTGTATCAGAACTGAACGTAGCATTTTGGGTGGGAACCCTTCAGTCTGAGATAGGATTGTCCCAGCAGCAGCTGGTTTTGCATATCTAAGCAGAGATAGAAAGGATTCCATGAACTGAATATTCTGACTCGTTGGGAACCCCCAGTGCCCGGCTCGAGGGAGCTGCTGTGGGAGCTGCAGGTTGTGCCAGGGGTGGGGAATGGCCCCCCGGCAAGGGGCCGACAGTGGACACTGCCCCTTTACGGAGCAGGGGCTCGGGGCCCTGGGGCGCCGGGCGGGCGGTGCCCGGTCACACCGGGACTCTGCGGGAGCAGGGAACAGCGAGAGAGCCCGGTCCGAGCATCAACATGGGGGCGGGCACGGTCCGGGAGGGGGCACAGCCCGGGAGGCCCGCAGAGCCTCCCTGCTCCAAAGTCTCACCTGCGACAGCGGGGCAGCTGCCGGGATCTTTGGGGCAGGGAGGAGCCGCAGGCGGGCGTTCCAATGCCTTGTGTGGAGCGGGATTTTGCCCCAATGTGGGGGAATTGCTGCGGGCTAGCCGGACGGGGCCGCTGCCAAGAGTCGCCGCCTTTCCCNAGAGCGGAGAAGGGCGGTACCGGAGCTGGGGGACCCTCTGCAGCCTGCAGGGTGCGGACATCCTGATAAAGGGGACAACCGGGACCCTGGAACGTGAAGCCCGGATAGGGGGAGCCCCGGCAGCCTGGAGATGTTGGCACTGTGGACAAGGGAGACTGTGAAAAACAGAGTTCACTCTCCTGGTAAAATTTAAAAAGTTTAATAAAAAGGCAATAGGAGACAGAAATAAAGCAAAGGGTTACATACGGCCGGGTGCCTTGGGTTAATAGAACACACACTAACTCAGAAAACATTTCTTTAAAAGTATAGACATGTTGTATATTCATAAACCCTCATGCATAATCCAAAACATTCTTTTGGGTTCCCCCTACCGACCCTGCACCACCCCCCTGTAAATCTTGCAGTAGTTATTCCTGTTATTCCTATTCTTGGCTCATTGGTGATAAGGGTGATCAATGCCAGAGGTCCTGGTCTTTTCCATCCTGTCTAGATAGGATGATCCAAGAATGCAAGGAATTTTCTTGTTTATCTTTTACCACTCCTTGAATGAGTTATATGAACAAAAAGCTCCTTGTCCCTTTTTTTTTACATTACCACTTAATCAAACATTGTATAGATAACATTCATTTTAATACTTGTGAAAAGCCAATAATGTAATATACACTTATAACAGAGACCCATGGGTATCCTTGGGCCCTGAAATGGGGATCCTGGAGAGGCGGTATCTCTGGAGCCCCGCTGACACCCAGCTGGGGAGCCCAGAGAAGGAGAACCTCTGGGATTCCTAGGAGTCCCAGCAGCCTGGAGAGAGGGGATACCAATACACACTGGACCTGCAGAAGCCCAGACAGGAGGGACTCCTTGAACTCCAGAGTGGAGAGACCAGAGAGGGGGAACTCCTGTCTGAGTGATTTTTTTCTGAATCTTGGTGGTTTGGGTTTTTTGAGGGTGGCTGAATCTTGGCAGTCTGGAGAATTCTATGGACACCAGACACCTGGTGACTTCTAGAGATGGACACCCAAGCCAAGGCGCTCACAACTTGTTTTTCCTCCAAAACAGGAATTCCAGTTCCTAAACCTTGACCAGATAGAGGAGGAGGAGGCTGCCAGGAAGAGGAAGATGACCTGGGACACTCAGGCAGGTGAGGAGGAAGTCACTGCCCCTTTACCCTTCTCTTCTCCACGTCCCAGCCCAGCATCCCCCCAGGCTGCAGGACAACCCCAGTGCTGAAGCCATTCTGCTGGGGATGGACTGGGGGGATCTCTTTCCCCTTCCCTCTGGCATGAAAATAAATCTCCTTCCCTCCTTCTGTCTTTCTTCCTTTTTCTTTTACTTTTTCTCCTTGTGCTTCCTCCCCTAGAAAACAAGCTCAGAACAGAGACCAGGGACAAATCCCTGCGGCAGAACCTTGAGGAAGAGACCATTTTGAGTGGCTCCACTGCACAGGAATTCAGTGGGGAGGAAAAGCCCCAGAGATCCCACATGAGGAGAGGCTCCAAACCCAGCCCAGTGAGTCCCGAGGAGGAAAGACCCACCCTGTGCCAGGAAGGCAGCCAGAGATCCAGATGCAGCTCAGAGCTGGTGGTCCCTGAACAGCTTCATGGCAGGAAGAAGCCCTAGAGGTGCTTGGAATATGGAAAGAGCTTCAGCTAGTGTTCCAGCCTCCTCACCCGCCTTCAGGTGCACCTGAATGGGACCTCCTTTGAGCAGGGCCAGATTTGAGCCAAAATATTGGGATTCTCAGACCCAGGTCAGCAAGTGCACCCAGCACATCCACCACTGAGCTGGAGATGCTGCAAGTCCAGTAAGAGCAGGGGTGAATAGGGGGAGCTATGGTCTGGGGGTATCCGTGGGAATAGGGGGTATTTGTGGGGCTAGGATGTGAGCTGTCCTCCTGCTCCTCACCATCCTGTCCTTCCCAGAGCCCAGTCACTCCCAGTATGATTCCAGATGGTTCCAATTGCTCCCTGTTCCTCGTAGTGTGATACCAGTGGCCTCTAGTATAGTCCCAGTCACTCCCTGTATGATCCCAGTCTCTTCCACCAGGGTCCCAGTCACACCCATTTGCCCTAAGTGTAGACCCACTCACTCCCACTCCCAGTTGCCTCCAGCTTGGACCCAACTGTCCCCAGCATGGTCTCTCATGTTGCTCCCAGTGTGGTTTCAGTCACCCCCAATAAGGTTACAGACATTCACAATATATTCCAGTTGCCCTCAGCATGCTTGGAGTCATTCCCAGTCACTCCGAGTATGATCTCTATATGAACCCAGGAGAGCCCAGTCACTTCCAGTAGGAGCCCAAAGCTCATGGAACCCCTGGAGGACCCACCCAGAGGAGGGTCCCTGCAAGTTCTCTGGCTGCAGGAAGAGCCTCAAGGAATGGGGGTCCCACCAGAACCAACACCTGAAGTAGGAGGTGGTGACAGCTCTGCAGCCTGGGGTCCCCGGGACCACCAGGGGAGTCCCCAGACAAACATCCCAAAAAGTGGCTCACATAGCCTCTCATCCTGTTCCTAAAATCACACTCTTGGGATTCCTCATCCCTCTCTGCAGTCCCCCCTCCAACATATCCAGGCCCCTGGGAAGAGCCCAAAGGGATAGAAGTACCCTAACTGCTCCCAGCTGTGGATGTTCCTGTCCACAAATCACTCCTGGTCAATGTCATAGGGGGTTGGGCAGGGGTTTAGGGCATCCTGGAGGCATTGGAAGGGGGTTTTGGTAGCTCTTAGGAGCATTTGTGGTGCTGGGAGGGGATTTAGGGGGCTTTGGAAGGATCTGTGGGAGAGTTTTGGGAGGCTCTAGAAGGGCTATGTCTTGGGGAGAATTTGGGTGGGTCTCGGGGAGATGGGAAGGCTTTTTGATGGATCTTGGGGCCATTTCTATTGCACAGAGTGGTTTGGGGGGTGTCCTGGCCAGGAGCTGTGGGGTGGTTTGAGGGGTCCGTGGAGCGGGGAGGGGGTTTTAGGCCAGTCGTGACTCCCCAAGCTGCCCAGACTCTGCCCCCAAGATGCTGCCAGAGGTTGGGGGCTCCATGTTGGAGTTTGTCTTCCTGGCACTGTGGGAGTGAAGGGGGTCCCCGGTAATCATGTGTGTCCCGCCCTGAGCTTGTGTGACCCACCCTACCCCAGTGTCATGCTTTTTTCCCCCCTCACAGGGCTCCTGTCCCAACTTCTGCTGTCCCGAGAGGGAATTTGGGGAGGGGGCAGAAGGGGTGTGCAGCCCCTGCCAGGAGATGACCCCGGCCCAGCCTCTTTGTTCAGCACTGAGCTGGGCTTAGGGCCGCAGGAGGAAGAGGCCAATGGGAAGCAGATCCTGCAGCTGGGACAGGGATTGGGCTCAGGGCAAGCTCCTGCCCTGCACACCTGGCTGAAGTGTGACACTGCCCTGGGAAAGGCGCAGGACATTTCTATTCCCACAGATCTGATCCCCAAAATCCCACTCTTGTGATCCCTCATCCATCTCTGCAGTCCCATCTCCTGGATCTACAGGCTCCCGAGAGGAGCGCCAGGAGCTGGAAGTCCCCACCCAGGGTCCCCAGCAAACCCCAGTTTTGATCTGCAGTCCCTAGTTTTCCCAGTTTCCCTCTCCTTTTCCCCAGGATAGGTTTTCCCCGGCCCCAGTGGGTGGGAGCAGCCGAGAGTCCTGTGCTGCCCATCCCAACCCGTCGCGGCTCCATCCCCGCCCCTCTCATGAGCTGCAGGGGGTTCGGGAACGGGGCGGGAGGAATGGGGATGGTAGAGCGGGGATGTAGAAGCAGCGGGAGAAGGGCTGGAGGGATTAAGACAAGGAGCAGGACTGGAGGAGGAACAGGGAGAGGAGGAGGAGTTGGGAGGAGGACATGGGATAGAGGAGGAGAAGGAGCCGGAACTGGAAGCGGAGGGACCACACGACTTAGCTCTCGTTGTGTCCACAGTCCTCTTGCCCCTTGGGGCATTGTCCCTCCACCTCCATCTGAGCAGGAGCTCCCCAAATATCCTGGGGGGTGTGAGAAATAACTTGTTAAATTGCTGACTGATATGAATAAAAATTCTGAGCTTTTTTTCTTTCCTTCCCCCCCCCCCACCGGTAACTGTAAAATTTCCCTGTTTTTTTAATGCTAATTGTTAATATTATACCATATTTTTTATTATATACAGCTCACCCTTTTCCCCTTCCTCCAAATACTGCTGTCTGAGGTGAACAACTAGGGGAGAGAGCTCTTGCAGCCTCTGGGCAGCCGCTGGGGCCCCCCGGGCCGGTGTGGAGTCGGGCCAGGCTGGCAGAGGCAGCATCGTGCCAGGGCTGCCGTGCCAAGCTGAGCCGCGGCCACGTGGCGCCGGGCCGGTGGGGCTGAGGCTGGGGCAGCGGCAGGACTGGCGGGCTCCTGAGCAGGGCCGGCAGAGTGCCGCAGCCAAGCTGAACCGGCGCGAGGACCAAGAAAGCGGTGGAGGGTTCCTCAGAGCCGGTGGCCGTGTAGGGACTGCGTGGTGGTGGCAGAGGCAGCATGGGTGGGACAACAGGAGGAGCCGCGTGGTGCTGCTCGGCGCACAGGGTAGTGGAGTGGCTGCGAGGTGCCGGTGAGCGGAGCGGCGCAAGAGCGGAGAATGAAGCAGCGGCATAACTCGGGTCCGGTGGAGATCGGGAGGACTGCGGACGGTGGCAGAGCGGAGGCACGGGGAGGTCGGCGGCGCGAGTGGCGTGCACAGCGACACCAGAAAAACCCGGAAGTGCTGCTGGCGGCGAACCAAGTGCCAGGTACAGAACAAAGGCGACACTCCGGGCGGTGGCCTAGATTGCAAAATCAGGAGCTCTGATTTCACAATCTTTTGCCGGGCGCTGATATGTAAATGAAGAGACGCGAGGAACACTGGGTACCAACTAGGAAGAGAAATGTTTTAAAAACCCGAAAACTATACATTATTTAGGGAAAATGGCAGTGCACCCTACTCAGGAAGAAGCGGGGCGGTTAGTTAAAGCTTTAAAAACTGTCTCTGTAAGGTAAGGGAAACACGAGAAGGGAGGGACCGAGCCAGCCGAGGCCTGTGGAGGAAGTCATCCCAGCGGGACATTAATGAGGATGGAAAGTTGCAGCCCTGCTCGTCGGCAGGATTGGAACTTTCTCTGCTGAATTGGCATAATGGGGAGCAGGAGTGGAAATCAATCTTTGCATCCCACCCTGACCTGAACTTCCTTAATAAAAGCATTAAAAGGAGCAGATCTCCTGCCCAGTTTTTTATTCATAACACTGACACAAAGGTCTAATGTTAATAGGAGTTCTAATGTTAATAAGAGTAATAAGTTGTATGTTATCAAAAGTTATGTGTAAAGAATTTTGTAAAAAGTTATTTGTTAAGAATTCTGTTATTATGTAAATTTCCTTACTGTCGGGTATTGCCTCCAATGCTCCCCTTTCATCCAAGATGGTGAATCGCCTGAGATCATAGGGAAGAGAATGATGTCACCGAGTATGCAAATGTAAAACACCAATAGAATACAGCAAAGAAAGTGTCCTAGGTTACAATGTAAAATGTGCCAGAGGGTCTGTATTCTATCTCCATCTTCATTAACTGTTGAAACAAAGGAGGGGCAGTGTTTTTCTTTGCCTCCTCCCCTGGACTATCTCCTGTTAATGGGCTATTAACACCTTGCCCTATGAGTCATAGATAACTCCCTCCGGGAGCCCTTTGTGTTTAATGGGCCATTGTGAGGACCCACCCCATGACTCATACAATGACATCAGCCCATTGTGAGGATCCACCACATGACTCATAGAATTACATAATCCCATTGTGAGATGCTCCACCCAGGGGGAGGAGCCAAGCATTCCCACCTGGATATAATGTGGGAACTGGGACAGAACAGGTAGCCCTGACCCACTGGTTTCCAGAGGACAAGAGCTACCAGACCTGTCTACAGGATCACTACTTCAGCAAGACCACCTCATCTGGACTGCTGCCACGACCCTAACTAGCAGGGTATCAGGTTGTATACTGACTCTGTCAGTGGTTTTTGTTTTCTTTGTATTACTTGCATGTATTTTACTTTTTCCTATTAAATTGTATTTCTGACTTGGAGTCTCACTGGTTTTGCTTTCAAACCAGCACAGAAAGACCCCTAAAAGTAACAAGCCACAGTACAAATAAAAACCAAAATGACACCTCTGATCGGGGAGACAGAGAAGACTTGAAGCACCACCAAAATCATACTTAGGACTCCTCACCCTGTGTCGCTGTTGAGTCCACAGCAACATGAAATGACTCCAATACAACAGCTTGGTGAATCAGGAAAAAAGCCTTTATTGAAGAGGGTTGATCCTTTTTATAGAAGGAATTGCAAAGTGAAACCACATTGGTCAAGTAAAGAAAAACAAAGGCTGATTGGTGAAAGGAAGGAAACAATCCTCTGAAAGTGAAACATCATGTACAACTATAGGTGCAAAGCATTGTTGACCATTGTTTTTCATTCCTTAGGAAGTTTCTCACACAACACAGTCTGAGAGAAGTTGCCTTTCTCAGGCTTCTGCAACTCCCCTCGGGCCAAGCTGGGAAGAGCTGCAGGCCTCTCAGGCTGTCTCAGCCTGTGTGCGACCACAACCCTGACCAAGTACATCAAAAATAGCACGGGGACCACAAACCGAAGAACAACTGTTGTCTTCTCGGGAACTCTTGTGAGGAAAGGAGACCCAGATCCGCCGTACAATGGGCAGATCCTCCTCCTCTACATCCTCTCAGGAGCAGCAGCGGTGTGTGCACCCCTTCGGGCCCCTTCCCAGACTCTTTTTAATAAAGCTAGAATCACTGGGAAACTGGTCTTCCTGCTCTCCTTTTTCTCAAAGGGGAGAGAGAGGGGGATTTTTGAAGCTTGAGGGACTCCAAAACTGAGCCGCAAATGCCCTTGGGGGAGATTTTGGGGAGCTCCCGGATGGTTGTTTTTTGGGGGTGTGGAGGGCAGGAGAGGGGAGAACACGGGGACACTGAAGTGTGCAGCCCAGAGATAGGAGACATCCAGGATTCAGTCTGGAGAGGGGAACACCTTGGTGAGGGGGGCATCCCCTGGAGCTGCCTGCACCCTGGAGCAGAGTCAGGGGAAACAGGAGTGCTGGGACCCCAAGAGCCCTGGCATTGCTAAGTGAGAACCCAGAGAGGGGGAATCAGGGAACCCTCAGGGGCTGCAGGGAACTCCCAGCAGCACAGAGAAGGGGGAGTCCCAGAAACCCAAGGTCAGAAGAATAGAGAGGGGATCCCTAGGGATTCCTGGGATCCCTGACAGCCTGGAGAGGGTGGGGACCCCAGAGAGGAGAACTCTCAATACATGCAAGACCCCCGGAAGTCCAAAGTGGAGAGACCAGAGAGGGTGAACTCCTGGGGAGCTTTTTTTTGGGATGATCATGATCCATTCAAGTCTTGGGCAGAAATACCTCAACCTTGGTACTTCTGAGTTTTTTTTTTCAGCTAAATCTTGGGGGTCTGGAGTTTTTTTTGGGCAGAATCTTGGTGGTCTGGAGAGTTTTATGGACACAAAATGTCCAGCGGCTGCTAGAGAAGGACTTGGGCAGGACAAATCCCCAACCAAACACCTCTCACACCTTGTTTTTCTTCAGAAGACTGGATTTCCTATTCTCAAACCTTGGCCAGATGGAGGAAGAGGATGCTGCAAGAAAGGGAAAGATGCCCTGGGACCCCCAGGCAGGTGAGGAGGAAGTCACTGCCCCTTTCCCTCCTGTCTCCTGATACATCTCCCAGCACAGCATCTGCTCTGACTGTAGGACAATCCCACTGCTGATGCTGTCTGGGCAGGGATGGAGCAGGGGGATCCCTTCCCTCTGGCATGGAGGCAAATATTCCATCCTCTACTTGTCCACCCTCCCCCAGGCACTGAGCTGAGAACAGAGAACAGGGGGACAAATTGCTGTGTCAGAACCTCATGGAAAAGGCCATTTTGAGCAGCTCTGTGGCACAGGAATCCAGTGGTGGGGGAAAGCCCTGGAGATCCTGCAAGAAAAGAGGCTCAAAACCCAGCCCAACATGCTCCAAGAAAGAAAGATCCTCTCTGTGCCAGGAAGGTAGCCAGAGCCATTTAGGGAATTTCTGGGGATAGTTTGGGGAAATTTTTTGTGGGATTTTTTTGGGATTATTTTTTGATTTTGCGGGTTATTTGGGGAATTTTCTTTAGATCTTTTGTGATTATTCTGTGATTCTTGGGGCGATTTTAGGGGTACTTCAGGGGGATTTTTGGAGTGATTGTTCAGGATGTTTTAGGAATTCCCTGCCACCAGAATTCCCATTATTTTCCCTCTCTCTATTCCAGGTAATGGAATATTTGGGGAATTTCTTTTTCTTTTGTGAGGAAGTTTTTGGGGATTTCTTTGAGATTTGCTATAGATTTTTTTGAGAATTTTTGGATGATTTTTGGGAAGTTTTTTGGGGCTTCCCTTTGGATTCTAGGGGAATTATGGGGAATTTTATTTTAATTTTTTGCTATTTTGGGGGGATTTGATGGGATTTTTTGGCAGGGTTTTTTGTCATTTGATGGGATTTTGAAGGAGAAATTCTGAAGAATTTTTGATTACTTTTTTGAGGAATTTTGTTCGGAATGTTTTGGGGATTTTTTTGGGTTTATTTTTGGATTTTATGGGGATTTGATGGAATTTTTGGGAGAAAAATTTGATATTTGCTGGGATTTTTTGTGGATTTCTTTGTGTTTTCTTAGTGAACTTTTGGGGATGGTTTAGGGAAATTGGGGGGATTTGGGGGGAAATTTTTGGGGGAATTTTTTGGGATTATTTTTGGATTTTGCAGGTTATTTGTGGAATTTTCTTTTGATCTTTCGCAATTTTTTTGTGATTCTTGGGGCGATTTTAGGGGTACTTCATGGGGATTTTTTTGGAATGATTGTTCATTATGCTTTTGGAATTTGCTGCCACCAGAATTCCTATTTTTTTCCCCTGTCTCTTTTGTAGGTAATAGGATGTTGTGGGAATTTATTTTTCTTTTTTTGCTGGGTATGTTTTTGGGGATTTCTTTGAGATTTGCTGGGGATATTTTGGAGAATTTTTGGATGTTTTTTGGGGCTTCCTTTTGGATTCTAGGGGGAATTTGCTGCCACCAGAATTCCTATTTTTTTCCCCTGTCTCTTTTCTAGGTAATAGGATGTTGTGGGAATTTATTTTTCTTTTTTTGCTGGGTATGTTTTTGGGGATTTCTTTGAGATTTGCTGGGGATATTTTGGAGAATTTTTGGATGTTTTTTGGGGCTTCCTTTTGGATTCTAGGGGGAATTTGGGGAATTTTATTTTTATTTTTTCAATTATTTGCATTTTTTGGGAGTTTTTTTGGGATTTGATGGGATTATTTGGCAGGGTTTTTTGTATTTGATGGGGTTTTGGAGGAGAAATTTTGAGGAATTTTTGGGGACATTTTTTTGGAATTTTTTGAGTTTTGTTTGGAATGTCTTGGGGATTTTTGGGGATTATTTATGCATTCCATCGCCGGCGTGGAGAATCTCCTT
>VXBU01015986.1:0-33499 GCA_013400315.1 Bombycilla garrulus | reverse complement strand
TTTGGGGTGTTTTTGGTTGTTTTTTTTTTTTTGTTATTTTGTTTTTTTTCCTCAGGTGCTCCCCTGAGAAAAGGAAAATACTGACTTTTGAAGCCTTTTATTAAAAGGTTCCTTGGTAGTGTTAAGCATACCCTTCAGATTAACGTGAGATAAAAATCAGTGAATGAGGCCTGAGCATACTTTTTTAAAACCAATTTTTAATTATGTTGTACTGCTTAAAGATAAAATGAGATATTCTTCTCATTTGATGTATCATGAATTTTTTTTTATTTGTTATCTGTGACTTCTCAATGTGCTATTTTCCATACTGTCACACCTATTTCTTATAAGGGATTGAAGGTTATAAGGCTGTAAGATTAATAAAACATGTAATTACACAAAACTCCAGAGCATATGAGTACTGCTCTACATAAATGTTTTATTTTAGAGTTGCTTATGCCACAGGGGTGAAATATTTAGGGCAAAAAGGTGTTACTCTGCACTGATTCCCTCCTGTGTATTACTGCTAGCTTCTAAGTATATTAACCAAGTTATAGTATGTTCTAAGTATAGTAAATTCTAAGTATAGTAACCCAAGTTATTTGACATGATTCTTGAAAGGCGTCACTTGTAAATGAGTGCTTTCTTGGGCTGAAGGATAGTAGTCAAAGGAAATCTACAGCTATTCTGTGAGATGGAAATTTGTTAAGGCATAGTGATAACAGATTTTTTCTAATAACAGGTTGTGGAAAACATTAACACCACCAATGAATGGCTTGATCTTCACTCTCAGCTCCAGATGACCTGTCCTATTTTTCATAAGGGTAAGTATAATTTTGTTGTGAAAGTATTGGTAAAATTTAGAATTATTTTAAACCATGTCATTGTGCCTTTTCGTTTTCTTTATTTTGGCAGACAAGTTCAGAGTGTCTGACCAAAGTGATCTCTATCTTACTGTTTTATTCTTGGTCTAGTATGGCTTTACAGCTGTGATAATATACAATGTCAAATAGTTAGAACACGATGCTGATAATGACAAGGCTGTGGATTTAATCCCTGTATGGGCCATTCACTTAAGAATTGGACTCAATGATCTTTGTGGGTCCGTTCCACAAAATATTCTGTAATTCTGTGTAATTCTGTGATCTCCTTGCTACTTTAAGGAGATATAGCATATTGATGCAGCCAAGGATCTTAGACTACTGAGATCTGCCACTGAATATCTGGTTCACAAGCTTCCATAGTTTTGCCCTTTGAAGAACATCTCATGCAGTAGGCTGAGGAGCAAGATTTCACTGCATACTAATGTGGGGAAAAGAAGCAGAGTCATGTAGAATCAGTCATATGCTGGACATATTCCTGGGCCATTGCTGTCCTTTTAGTCTGTGTGGAAAATACTTAGAGGAATATCCTAGATATATCACTGATCTTGGTAGCGTGCTGTCCTCTGAAAAGTTTGAATTTAGCAAAAATGGATAATAAATTATATGACTTTTCTGAACAAATCAAGTACCTTCTTTATAACTTAAGCTTCTGTTGTTAGATGTCATCTGTTACTGAAAATGGAGATGTTACTGCTGGAAAGCCAAATGAAGAGAAAACATATAAAAAGGTAAATAAACCTTCATCCTTTTTATTGTATGTTATTCCCTTCATGTTGGTAATTCAGACCTGCTGTATGTGAATATATTTCATAACTGACTAAAACCAAGAACAAAAAAAACATGTTCCATGGGGTTTTTGAAATTAATTTATCCTGTCTGTGAAATGATAAGGTATTTCTATCCACTACAGAGCTGACTATTTAAAACTAATTCAGTCCAGCTTTAAAGTATACCACCTTGCTAGATTTATAGAAATTCTTTGCTTCTAGCGACAATTACATCTCTGGGCTTAAACACTCTAGTAAGAAATTTACTAAGTTTCCAAATGCTTTGAACATTCATGTCATTTGTCTAGACTATAAACCGAAAAACAAAGTACCTTTCTAGCACTTTTCCAAACAGACCCCTATTTGTTTGCTAAGTATTTTTTAAAAATAGATGTTTAAGAGAGGACATATTTAATGTAGGAGCACACATCAATGATCCATTTAGATATTGCTGATAGTGGTTTAGGGTTTGTTTTTTCTGACACTGATTGTCTGTGACCAGCATTATTTAGGCCCATTAGCAATTTTGACAACTAAGCTGAGCTATAAATGAAAATTTTTCTCTACATATTTACAGAACCAAATTGTTAACTACTGAATTTGATCATTATTTTGACAGATCATCTCAAAGACATGATGATTATGTTTTTAAATTAATTTCAGTAATCTAGCATATAGGGCCACATGCTTCTGCAGTACAGGCAGTGATTAGGGTTTTTAATTTCTCGGTATCGCTTACAGTACTGCTGGTAAAGTCAAGGAGATTAATAAGCTATTTTTTTTCCCAGTCCTTTTCCTGGCATTTAAATTCCCATTACCTCATTGGCCTTAGCATTCCAGATAATTTTCTCAGAAATGACAGGAAATAGTGTTTGTTTTAAATACAGGTTAGTTTAAATTTCCCAACTGGCAACTTTAAAATATAGAAGTCAAAATTTGTCTGGACAATTAGTATGAGAAAGGAAGAAATGTTCAGCGCCTGAAGTGAATACTACTGCAGGTTTACACTGCTAGACTAGACTAGTAGTAGCCCTAGGTAGTAGTAGCCCTTCCATTCCCCCTGGTCACCCCACATACTCTCCTCTGTTCCTTTTCAACTATAAATTCACAAACTTTCAGAGGAATCTGTGTAAAGTCCTTTCACTATGGCACAAATTCTATTGTGCATCTGCTGGAAGTACCTCTGATAAGACTTGGCATTCACAGCCACATCACACTGACAGATCACAGTGTCTATCACCTCCAAGTTTTGTCCCTGAATTGCCAGTTGTATCTTATGCTTATTTATTTCCTTTTCATATAATTACACCTTCAGTTGTTCTGTGTTCAAGATCCTGTGCTGCATATGCTCCTAATAGTTTAGTACTATTACCAATTTATTATCATCATACTCCACCTTTTGTGATAATTTTAATAAACTATTAATAAATTAGCTATCCATGCAGAGCTAACTGGTAGCATACATTTGCTCATCGCTCATTTTTAACGTCTTTCTTTACTTAAGCCAAATTCATTAGAAACTTTGCACCTTCTGTTAAGTCTTGAAGACTCTGCTTGAGAAGGGAGGTTGGTCCAGATGACCCCACTGGTGGCCCCTTCCAACCTAAACCACTCTGATCCTGTGATCCTCACCTCCTTCAGATATTCCACATACATTGGTGTTTGTTTTGTTTTGTTTTTCTTTTTTTTAACGCTGTTCAGAGGTATCAAAAGTATATGTCTGGAAGTACAGAGTAAATCTGATAGTACTTTTGTTAATCAGAGGCATTTAATATAATTTCTCATTTAATTCCATGGTTTTAGGTAAGTTACACAGAGAGATCGTGTTCTGTAGAAGGCTTTTTTTCAGCTAGAAGCTGCCTGTCTTAAATTGCCCACAGGTGTTGCATTTAGAGTTCTGCAGTCAGGTATTGTTAAATTTGTTTGGTTGAAAAATACTTACAGTCCTTCCTGTGATTTCCTGTGCCACTTTCTCCAGAAGCTGGGGCTGGGGAAGAGTTTGTTTCCTCAGCTGGTGCTTTTTCAGCTGCTTGGGCAGTTTGTGCTCCAGTCTACTGCTGCCCTTCACCACAGTGGAAACACTTGGGCGAGACACTAATTTAGTACTGAAGTCAGACGGTGCTTGCTAACCTAATCGCACTGTTTCAAGACTTCACTTACACTTCTTTTTAAAACATAATAAAGGTATATGAACTTGTACCCCTCAGCTTACAAAAGTAGAGATCAGTACCTTGGCCTGTGCTGTGGCCTGTAGCTCTTTAGCATATTTGGCCTTGGCAGAGTTCCCAAAGAGATTACTTCTCTCTTCGTTGGGGGAAAAAAAAAAGGAATTTCTTTAATAGTGGAAAAGTTTGTTTCTGACCTCCAGAATTTTTGCAGTGCAATATGTCCTATATGTTCTTGAATCTATGTCAGTTAGTTTTAACTGCTCTCCTTATATTACAAACTTCTGTAGGAATGACTGTTTTTCACTGCTTTAAGTTAACCTGAGTTAGGTGAAAACAAACTGTTTCCGGGACAGTGCCTCTGACTTCATCCCTGATAAAAGTTTCCAGAATAAGTAGTCTGTAAGGCTATCGGGTTTTCTTCTGGAATTTTAGATTATTGCAGTATTTTCTTTATTATTTTGTTCATCTCAACTAAAACAGAGTTAGGTAAAATCTTTATCTGAATTAATTAAATCTCCAGCTCTTCAATTTCCCACAGTAGTCAGCTGACTTGCCATCTGCATGAATGCAAACACCTTGAAGCTCCAAGGAATTTCTTAAAATACTACAGCCTTGAGAAAGGGTTTACATGAGAGTTGGTACCTCATCCCTTCAGATTCTGAATGCATAACTGGACCAAGACAGAACATGATTTCTATTATGAATCATGCTGCTTCTTTCCACTGTTTTCTTTTTAGCTTTCAGTTTTTCTACTGCTGCATTCTGACATAAATACTCTTATGGCTTTTAATTGTCTGTTATTATCTAGTCAAATTCCTGAGAGAAGAGGGAATGAAACTTTCTGTTAATTGGTTTGGGGTTTTATAGTTTGGCATTTTTTTTGTTTTGTTTTTGATTTTGGTTTTGTTCTTTTTTTCTCCCTTCTGAAAACCAGGGTGTTTTCCTCACTTTTAAATGGTGTTATTTAAGATGGGGCTGCTAAGCTGTTCAGCTGCATGCATTTGTTACAAACATTATAATCTGAAACTACTTACGGGTTTTCTGTCTGTAAATTTTGAGAAGTTGTTAAGTCTAGAGTGTGAATATGAACAATGAAGTATTTCAATCACCCAGATCAAATAACTTAGTTAATGAAAGAGACACTTCACAGATATATGTTCCATGCAGCTTTTAAGGTAGGGAATTAAAATAACTTTGAGATCAAAGAAATTGTAAATTGTGCAGACTATGGCCAGTTCTTTCAGGGTGGAGGCGTTTTTTCTTGTTTTTTTCTTGGTTTTTTTTTNTTTTTTTTTTTTTTTTTTTTTGTTTTTTTTTTTTTTTTTTTTTTTTTTTTTTTTTTTTTTTTTTTGTTTTTGTTTTTTGTTTTTTGGGGTTTTTTGGTTTTTTTGGTTTTTTTTGTTGGTTAGCTGGGGTTAGTCTTGTGTTTCTTTTGCTTTTGATTTGGATTTTTCGGTTTGGGTTTTTTGTTTGGTTGGGTTTATGGTTGTTTTGTTGTTGTTGTTGTGAGGGTTTTTCTCAGAGAGAAACAGGGTAATGGATACAAGAGAGACTTTTTGTTCCATTGCATGCTTACAAAAATGTCACCAGACTAAAGTTTATCTTGGATATTCATATCAAGTCATGGACATCTGGATATGCAGTTGCCGCATTTTTTCATTTTCTCCATATTTTGCAGACTTTGATGTGAGAAGTTGCTGACACACATACAGTTTTTGGATTGCAATGTCATCAATCACACAAGCCCTGAGTCTGCTCCCTGTCAAATCAGATTTCAGTAGCAACCTAGTGCTCAGTAATAGGACAGTGTCAAGAATGAGGCACAGACAGGTCTGTCAAAGCACATTAGATGTGTATAAGAAAATCACACTAGAAAATAAAATAGACATAAATGTGCACTTGTGTAAATCTGTTACTGGATTGCCACAATCTTTACATTTAGTCTGAAGGCTGCCACACAAGTGTTTACTCAGGGTTTGTTTCTTGTCACTACATATCTTGCATCTCCTCTGTTTAGCGTACTACAAGCACTCTATGTATCCTGTTCAAAACTGCATGTCATGAATCACTTTGCCAGGAGCAAGGGAAATTTGCCTGGATAAAGGAAGCCAGCTATGTATTGTTAGAGCTTGCAAATATGTGCAAGCAGCATTGCTCCATCACTTTTAGCATTGACTTATGCCCTGCATCTAATGCCTACAGGTAGTGGTTTTTTTTCATGTAGACACTGCAATTTCATCTCTGGAGGTTTTGCTGCACTGGGACCTCAATAGCAGTTTTTATGCATCTACAAAGATACTAAAATTACTCTCTTTAGTAACTTTGCCTGGAACTATGGCTACTTCTAAGCTCAGAGGTCTCCAATCCTTTTCCTCAAAGATAGAACAACCAGAATAGTTGGGTTCATGGCTACAGCTGAAGCTTAAACATAATTTTTTTTAAATGGATGAAAAATTAATTGAAAGCCATGGCGTTGCCTGAATCCAATTTTGGAAAATGAAAGGAGATCAAATTCAGCTTGGATAAGAAAATCATTATGACTGCAGGTGAACTGTAACAACTGCACAGACACACATATAATGGGCAAGAGTCCACCTTCATGAAGTGTGATCTGCAGAAGGTGGACAAACATTTGCTAGACAGAAGTGTAAACTGAAGAAAGATTGGAGGGGTACTATGGTGGTAGTGACCCATGGTTACAAGTTGTGGAGAAACAGTAAGATTAGTTATTTTATTGGGATTTTCTGGTAACTCTATTTTTGTCTTCGTATTTGTGATTTATTATATGTCAGCTGCAGAAAGCATGCTGTGATGGGGTAGCCACCTCCATCCAGAAGTTTTAGTGGAAACAGTGTCAAGACTTATTTCAATGAGACTGTAAGCACAGCAGGCACTCAAAGACAAGACAGATCTAGTGTAGGAGCAATGGACTAGGCAATAACCACATATACGTCTTGAATCTAATTGAAATTTCCTAATACTCTAAGTGAGATTTTTTAAAATATTGCTTGAAGATGATACATTGTTTTTCAACAGACATTCTCCTCAGATTGTTTGGCTTAAGAGTTTATACAATTTATGGCAGGTTATATCTTCTCAGTAGTCTGGAAAATATAAATTGTGTTTGCATGGAAGTGATAGTGCGGGTGGATCTCTGGTACACTTACAGTATCTAATAAAACTGAAGAACAAATGCCCACTTGTAGTGGAAAATTCAGATCTGGCATAAGCCATGTGGCTTCAACAATTTTGGTCTAGTGAGACCTATGAACAATTTTTCTTCCTTTTTAAAACAGTTTATTTATTTCACTGAGACTTGCCTGAAGGCTGATAGCTGTTCTGCCCCAGACCAGTTCATTGTCCCACAGAGAAGGACGCAGATTTCTCCACATGCAGTAGCAGAGGGAAATGAAACAGTGAGAACTACTTTGTGGGATTCATGGTTGCAAAATAGTGTTAACCAGCAAAGGCTTCTGTTCAGATGTCTGTTTCTCCCATCTCTCACAAAGAAGTGTGTTAGCTAGGCATCCATGCCATTTCATCTGGCAGATTTTAAAACCTGCTCGAATGAAAGTAGTAGAGAAGGTGAAAGAAAGCAATCATCATTTTATGTTTCACAGTGATAATGAGGTAAAATTTCCAAGGCAGACTTAATTTATATTCATCACTTTATGGCACCTGCAATAAACCAGCTGTCTTCTGGAAAAATCACCATCTTTGCTATAGAAAGTTCATAGGTCAAACTTCAGGTGCAATAAAATGTTATAAAAGCGGAGAACACAAAATCAAGGACAAAGTTCACATTCATCAAATCTTAAAGGGTTTCTCTGTTGGGAAAGAATGTCTACTTTTGAAGACACCTAGAATGTTAGTTACATTTCATGAGCATGTGGGAAGTGCATATAGATTTAGCAAAGCGCGATTGAGAGCTGGAAGATGAACAGAAAAAGGGCTGTGGATGACAGTAGAGAGGAACTTCTATTAAGTTGGATGAAGCCTGTGTCCTCCTGCTCAGCTCCAGTGTGCTCACAGTTCGTTAAATGATTTATGCTGTTAATAGCCCTATACAATTACCAAGAAATTACAAGGATATTTGTTCAAAAGAATACCATATAATTTACCATATCTAAAATCTTTGTGTTTGATGTAGTCTGTACATTTATTGACACATTAGGGGTTTGTCAGGTTTGCCAGTAATTTACAACCTTCACACTGTTGCAGAAACAATTATTGGCCAATTTATAACATACTTTTGGAAATTACAATATCCATTTTCTTTTTTGTTTACTTTAAAGGACAGACTTTTTCACTCCTTTCAGTAGCCTTGTCCCTCACTTGTACAGTTGTTAATAGTTTCAGTTAGATTTTTTTTTTTTAATCTGGATGTGAACTACCTTTATATGCACTATGTGTGTCTGATTAACATCTTTATTTTATGAAAGTAACAAATTTAAATTTTAGAAGGCTACCTGAAAGTGATTATTTGTAGGAAAAACAATGTCTAATCCTGCTTAGTATATTTGTGGGATCATGTGCGAACTTAAGATCTGATTTGAGAGGATTGAAGTTCTCATTTATTTTGCTACTCTGAAAAAGGATTTTAGCTTAGAGTAATGTAGAGCAAGTGGAAGACAAATCTGCAGAGAAAGTAATTTAAGAGAACAGTGCATTGAGTGCTGGAATATTTATCAGTGATGCAAATACTCTATATACGTCTGTTCTATATTATATACTGCTGTTATGCTTTGTGAGTCTGCATATATTTTTTTCGTATCTACAAGCTCTTTTAGGAAAGCCATATGACAAATACAGAAAAAAATATATAGTTACTTTTGACAAAAAGAGGCAAAGGTATGTTTCATTATAATGAGGACAGTTTCAGTTTTTTATGCAAGGATAAAAGCATCAAAGCACCTGTGCAGTGGACAGTAATATCCTAAACAGCAAAAGGAGGATGGGAAAAGTTTTACTTTGTGCTCCTTTATGTAACAAAGACAGCTGTCGTAGTATACAGCCTTTGCTACAAATTCAATCATTTTCATGACCTAAAATTCATTTACATGTTTATCCTGCTGGTTATTTTCATCCCTTAATACTTCTTGAGCTTCAGAAGCTTGATAAAATGTGAAATGATCTGGGAGTCATTGTACTGACACTGTGCACTGTCAGCTTTACAGTTACAGCTAATAAATGATCTCATGGCCATTTTCTGAACCTCTTCATTAGGCTTACAGGAAGAAAAAATTATTTCAGTCTTTACAAGACTGAAAAAACCCATGGCACAGAAGGTTGCTGAATTTTATTGTTTGCTTTGCAGCAGGGGAGTATTCAAGACAAATTGAAATAAATAAGGAGCTTTGGTTTGACACTAGATTTTGCTGCCTTCATGGGCATAAAAAAAAATTACCCAAGTAAGGAAAAATTCACAAGAGACTTCCATTTTTCCAGTTGCATTTGCAGTTTCCAACAAATATATTTTTATAGTAATAAAATGGATGCTTCAAGAACATTTCCCCTAAGGCTTAAGAAGCAGCTTCTTTATCTTTTCCTTGGATTTAATTATGATAATGTTAATAATAATAATAATAATATAAAAAAGTTAAGACAAGTGATGTGGTAAAGAAAAATTCCAAGGCTTGTTTTGTTTTCATTTTATGGATTGTGAAAAGAAATATTTGTCAGTTGCTAAGGGCATACTGACTTACCAACCTTTGGTGTTACTGGTGATTGACAGAGTGGACCTTGGGACAGCCCTTGCCTTCAAGATACTGTAGCAGATCTCAATTTGTTTAAAAGCCATTATTAAGGGATTCAGAATGATTTTATAACATTACTTTTCTACTAAACCACCTTCTATGGTTGCTGCAGAAATGATGGGTGGTTACTAACGACACCCTTGAATAAGAGTGGAAATTAACAAGAAGGTAACCTTGTAGGAAAGGTCTGTGTCATTGTAGTTAAAGGCCTTACATTCTGCCTTTTGGAGACTACAAGTCTGTAGGTCTTTTCAATTTGAAAAAAATATATTACAGAAATTTTTATGAGCTTGAAAGATGATCCAGAAGTTTCCCTTTGAAATCACATTGCCAGGTTACTTGTCTTGAGTGTTTTTGATGTTTGGTGAGTTTTGTCAGAGTTTATTTGGAATGGCATGTCCTCTGTTGTACTGTACTATATACTGTTCTTTCAGACATAGGCACGTGCTGTGGCAGTGAACAAGATGGACATCCAGCAATAAAGCAGAAACAATTTGTACGTGTATTGGTTTGATCAAAGTTACATAATTACGGCTTTTGTTGGGCATTAATCATTCATGAATAGAAACCTTTCAGTAATGAAAAATGTGACTCTTCTTATGACACAAAGCCAAATCTTTTCACTTGTCAAAGTAGCACTTTCAGAATGGAATGTTGCTTGTTCCCACCAAATCTCCACTTCTAGCTGTTATGCAAGTATAAGTTCTGCTTGGTGTGCAGTCTTAATTATTTAAGAGCTACACATCTGTCTTTTCTTTTCTAAAACTAAGCAGCCACTCTAGTATATGCTGTTCCAAGAGCTATAACAAGAGTGTCTTTGTTATAGCTGAGCCCCTTCTTATGTAAGTTCCACTCCTGAAATGGCTCTGTTGAAGTGCTAAAGTGTGCTGATCATGAAACTTCTGGCATACTTTGTTTCTTCTGTTAGTCTCTTGCTTGTTTGATAGGTAGGAGGTAAAACCTAAAAACAGGAACCAAACGTCTTCAAACTGGTGATCATCCAAGGGAAGATACTCCCTTCCTCACAGCATTCTTTCCCTGCCCAATGGTTTTCTTTATTCACTCCTTCCATGTTTTCTTAGAAATTCCTTTCTTGAATATTTTCTGATTTTGACTCACTTCCGTTTGCCTTTTTTTTTAATTCATGAAGCATGATTGTATACTCAGCATGGGAAAGTTTCAGAGATGGTCTCAATTTACCCATATATAGTATCGCAAGTCTATGCTGTTGTTTTGAAGCCTTCTCTGTTCTGCAATCTCTGGCCATTGAATTTAGTCATTGCATGTTATGAGGGTAGATTTTTATGGAGAGACTTTCCTTTCCCCATTTTTCTCATTTCTCCTCATTTTTCTCTGGATTCCCCACAATCAGTGCACCTCTTGCACTGACTTAGGCAGAATGTAATAAATACATTTATTTGTATCTAAAATCAGCATTTAAGCCATAAGCTTGCATTATGATGCCTTGGCATGCATGTACAATCACCTGGAATTTGTGACTATTTTTTTCCAGAATATAATGCATGCTTCACAATCCTGAAGGAATTTGGATGTCCTGTTAGATTGCAAATGTCTTAAGAGGATCACAAAGGATGATTATAGGTTTTGTCAAGACAGGCAGGCAAGTAGAGAGGAGGAGTTGTGCTCTGGGTTAAAAGTGGATCACAAACACGTAGAAATCAACTACAGTGACTATGGAAGCCGTATCAAATGCCTCTAGATCAAGATCAGAAGGGACATCCCAAAAGGGGATCTCAGATTAGGCATCTGCTACTGACCTCCAAACCAAGATGAAAAAGGCAAAGAAGCCCTTTTAAGCAACTTTTGGATTACAGATTGTGGGTCTTTTCGTGACTTCAAGTGTCCAGACATTCTTGGTAGAGCAATACAGCAGGTCACAACATCCATCAAGTTCCTGGAATGCATGCAGGACTGCTCCCTCATAAGTGTTAGATGTGCCAACCAGGAATGAGGCATGGCTGGACTTGCTGCTCACTAACCAAGGAACCCAGCTTTGTAATATCTCACTTAGTAATATCTTTGGCTACAATGATCACAATATCGTGGAGTTTGGGGTCTGGCTGTGCACTCTGAAGGTTAACACTAAGGAAGGAAAAGAAAAATGCTATGGAAAGAGTCCTCCTAGGAGCCATCACAAGTCATATGAACCAAGTTATTAGGAAAAGCCACCGTGGGTTCACCAAGGCCAAAGTGTGCTCAACAAAGCTGATGGTCTTCCATGGTGAATTGAGCTGCTTGGTTGATGTGGGGCAAGCATGGACACTGTCTGCCTGTGTTTCTCCAAGGCTTTCTCTGTGGTGTCCCATGGCCCCTGGTGAAGCTGCTGCCTGACAGTCTGGACATGCTGCCTGTGCAGTGGGTAGGGAACTGACCCACAGGCAGCACCCAGAGTGGGGGTAAATGGCTCCTTTTCCAGCTGGCAGCCTGGAACTAGTGGGGTCCCCCAGGGATTGGTGCTGGGCCCAACACTGTTCCGTGTCTTCATAAGTGGTTGTCCAGAGCACTTCCAATCCCTCAGGGATCAAGGGAATGCTTTGGAAGGGAGAGCCACGCTGCAGGAAAACCTGTGTATGCTGGAAGAGTGGGCAAAGAAGAACCTTTTGCAGTTGAGTAAGGACAAGTGTAAGGTGTTACACCTGGGAAAGCAAATCCAGGAGTGCAGCACAGGCTGGGAGCACAAGGCTGGGGAACAGCTCTGTGGAAAGGGACAGGGAGTCCCAGTGAGCAACAAGCTCAGTATGAGTGAGCAGTGTGCTGCTGCAGCAAAGGAGCCCAGTGAGACTGTGGGCTGCATCAACAAAAGCATCACCAGCAGAGATTGTCCCATTCTTGTCAGCATTTGTCAGGCCATCCTGGAATACTGTCACCAGTTTTGGTGGCCACTATGCAGAAAATATATGGACAGGCTGGACAGGTGGAGGGAAGGGCCACGGAGATGAGCAAAGGGCTAGGAAGCCAGACATGTGAGGAGAGGCTGAGAGAGTTGGGTTTGTTCAACATTGGGAAATGAAGGTTGACGGAAAACTTATCACCATATTACAATATTTTAAGGATGGTTACAAAGAAGATGGAGACTATTTTTACAAGGAGTCACATGGAAAATATGAGGGATAATAGGTTAAAGTTACTCCTGGGGATATTCCGGTTGAACACAAGTGGAAATATTTCAGAGTGAAATAATCTCCCCAGAATTGGTGGATTCCTCAACGTGGGGTATTTTTGAGATTTGGCTTGACTGGGTCCTTGGCTGTCTTGTCTAGATCAAGCTTTTGTCAAGAAAGGTTGAACCTCTTGAGATCCCTTCCAACCTGCTGTTCTGTGGTTCTGTGCTGAGTTAGAACTCCGTAACTAAATTATTTGGGCAATTTGAAAAGTTTCACTTTGTGTGATTCTTGTAAATATTTTAATTAAAAATTAGTTATTTCACTGAGGTCTAGGATGTAAAGATGACAGGGTATTGTTATCATGAAAATTATTAAAGTGTTTAGCTATAACATTACTGATAAAGAACAGAATCTGCTTTTAGCAAACTCATGCTTGAATTCTTACTTTCTACACAGACTGCATCCTCGGCTATTAAAGGTGCTATCCAGTTGGGAATAGGATACACGGTAGGAAATCTTACATCAAAACCAGACAGAGATGTTCTTATGCAAGACTTCTATGTGGTGGAAAGTGTCTTTCTACCAAGGTAAGTATAAGCATATTGGATTTTTCTTCAATAATATTTCATAATTAAACACTTAACTAGGTATTTTGAACTAGGTTTGTTTTCCAGTTCTAACAAAATCATGTTAGAGTAAGTATAATGTATGAAACTTGAAAATTATCTGGTATTCATGTTGTCATTGAAAATGAAGATAGGGAGAGAACTGGAAAGGTCACACTTCATCTGAAGATTCAAGACTTACCATTTATAGAGAGGGAAAGCAATTTTGACACTTTCAAAGGATCGGTCAATTTGAATTTGAAGTAATTTGTGGATCTGACCTTCACATTTGATTAGTTGCACATTAGTTTCTGAAGCAATACTTGATATCTTGTTGAGGGGTTTTAAAAATTTATAAAAATTCAACTCCTGCCATTTTAAGTATAACATAAAAATTTATACTACAACATCACCTTATATTTACACTATAAAATTCTATCCAGGACTCTAGTCTGTGACAACACTCAGCTCCTACAAGCTATGCTGATTACAGATTGTGTACCTTTACTGCTTTGCCACCTCAGCTTGTATCACTGCCAAGTTGATGCTTTAGAAATCGTAACAATACAGCTATGCTGATAAGGGAAACCATGGTCATACTGATTTTCGGTGTTCAGAAGATGAAGTACAGCATCCTGTACCCTTTCTGAATTACATATGCTAGCAAGAGGTGAAGAAGGTTTAGAAAGAATTTATTTCAAAACCAGGACAACTTACTCTGTTGAGGGTTTTCTGGGTTTTCAGAGGTGCTAAATACAGTAATTTCAGTAAGGATGTGCTATCTGTGTAATATTTCCTAGATTTGGGATTGATTACTATTAGCTTTGCAAAGTTTTGTTCATGTGCATTTTGAATGCTACTTCATAACCTCTTTTGAATAATTTATAATCCTTAATATTTACTGGTGTCACTAAACCAAGTAAAATTAACAATGTACAAAATAATTGCAGACACTTTAAATTTTGATATTTCCTCATGTAAATTTCCTTGATTTTCATTGAAGTGAGATATCCTTAAGGAAAAAAAATTCTTATGTGACATGAAGCTTTTGTATTAGTTCCTAGTATTTGAAGGTATTCATATCCTTGTTTTTGTGTTATTGATAGGGTTTGTGCACAGATTAGTAGTCTTTATCTTGTACATTAGGTAGATATAGAGAAGTTAACTATATGCATGTGTTTTCATACACTATAATCAGAAAATGCTGTTTAAAAAATCCGACTTACAGGTGAGAAATTTGCATATCTTGATGAGAAAAATGTCTGCTTGTGACAGTGATAGAGGCTTCCATGGTATGTTTGCTATATCAGCTTTATTCGTGGAAACTAAAATGGAACCTACATGCTATAACTGTTTTATTACATAGCAGAATCTGAGAAAAAAATTTATTCTCTTTCTTTTTAAATATAGTTTTAAAGGAACAAGTAAAATAAAATGGTTTGTAGTCCATGGCATATCATGTGCTTTCCTTCCTGTGAGACTCGTGTGCATGTACACACAGAAATGAGATTTCCTTCTTTAGTACTGGTATCAAAGATGAGCTAGGAGACATCCCTTCTTGCTTGAAACAAAAACAAAAGGCAGAAGGAAGAGACTGAGTGTACTAATGTAAAATTTAATAGAAAAGTAGTAGTACCTTTCCAGACAGTTTCCTATAGAAAATAAATATTCTGAGGAAAATTAGACAAATGAAAGTAACAGTCAAAGCAGAGTAGTTTTGGGTGTGTTTTTTTTTCTTTTTTTGTTGTTTTTTGGGTGGTTTTTTTGTTTGTTTGTTTTGGTTTGGTTTTTTGTTTGTGTTTGTTTGTCTGTTTGTTTTTTGGGTTTTTGTTTGTTTGTTTGCTTGTTAGGCGGTTGGTTTTTTTGTGGGTTTTTTGTTTTTTGGGGTTTTTTTGCATGGCTAGGTAGTAAGCAGTATACAGCAGTGAGACATCTTGACTGTAACGAAGAGCCTCTCCATAAAGGGTACTTGTTGACAGCATTGTCTGTGCAACTAAAAGTTGGATATCTGTAGCAATCTCTTCAAATGACACTTGATTTCTTATGCTGACACAGAAATGTCAAATTTGAAATCCTTGCTATGTCTCAGCGTAACATCCACTTTTATTTATCTAAAATATATTCAACCAGAAGTGTATTACTGTGCATAAATTGTAATACTTTAAGATTGCACAAAATTAATACAAGATTCTTTTTGCTGGTCCAGAGTATTGGGATTTTGTTTCATGATGACATTATGTGGATTGGTCCTGAGTCATGTCAGTAGGTAACTTCATTACCCATGTTTGAAGTAAAAAGCAAAAGTTGGACATTCTTTACAGCTGGGGCTGCACTCCCAAGGTGCACCTCAGGTACTCTTCACTTTTTCCTAAGGAGTTACCTACATGTGATGGTAGCATTGTTAAAAGTAATTACTGTAATGTCTTTTTTTTGGTCCCCTTTAGATTGGTCTGGGTTAAAAGCAATTAATGGAAATTAGTTACACCAGCAGGTGAAGTGGTTTGACCTCTACCTGGAAGTATCCTGGAGCAAGCTGATGTTGATAACTTTTTCCAGAAGTTTTCAGATATAGGAGTAGCTAACAGTGCAGCAAGCGTGGTGCTGAAACGTGCTTGCCCAGCAAGGCACAGTATTTTTCCACTTGCTTTGGGTACAAATAATTCGTCTGCAACTTCAAACAGCCTGTCAGCTGAACTTCCCCTTCATTTTGGCAGCTTCACAGCAACCTGCCTCTTTGCACAGTGTCCTGCTCCACCTTCTTCCTATGTTTTCCCTGCCTTACCTGTGTCTGGCAGTGAGGTGAGAAGACTCTGTTTTTCAGTCATAGGCACACTTGCTTACAGCAACGGGACACTGTTGAAGTGGCAGTGGTAAGATAGACCTAAGCTAGTAGAAATGCAATGCAATGCAGCTTGTGCACCAGTGAGCAGAACAGTGTTGTATCTGCCCTTTTATAGTTAGGGGAAAATAGTAAACACTTGTTTATGAATTTTACTGGTTGAAGAGCATTGTCTCTGCATACCTCTCAGACCCTGAAATAACCCTCAACCAGTATCTCTGCTTCAGTAGTCATACTGAAGTCATTCAGGATTCATTAAAAAGGGAGAAAAATGCTAGGAGAAAAAAAGTGGTTAGGTCAGATCTGAACATAATTACTCTTAAGATTGTGGGAGCTGCTGAGGTAAACCTGGATTTCAGGTTATTCCTGGTCCAGAATTACTCTGTAACTGTGTTAAATCGGTCAGAGTTTAGCCCAGATTAATTAATGAGTTTATTTCTGGAAGTGGCTTTGAGTGAAGTACAGGTGTCTCTGTATGGTGGGTGGATTTGAATTGCAAAGGTGCCTGCCTTCATTTGCATACTGTAGTAGTGGAGGGCCTTTTATCTCTTTCTCCTCAAGCTCCCCAGGAGTTTGTATAACATGCTGGTTTTGGAAAATGAGGTATTACTGGAAGCTGCTCTAAGGGTGCTCATTAAGAACCATCATCCAGATAGAGTTAAAATGGTACTAGGCAAATTTGCTCCTAGAACAGCGAAACAAAATGCACCCTCCACTGACCTACTTAATTCTGAAGGCAGTGTCCTAAGTCTCCACCCTACTCACTGAATAGAGTGAAACCACTCCAAGTAACCTCTTTTCTGGCTTTTCAACTCTGCTTTGGAAATCCAGCAACAGAGGTGCGTACCTGGTGTTGGTAGTGCTGCAACAGTGGTGGGAATGTTGCTCATCCTGCATGTGCTCTCTATGCTCTGTCCTGTGACCAGTGGTGTGGGCATTTTTGTGCGGGCATTTTTGTGCCCATCTTCCTCAGCTGGAAGCAGTTCCCAGTAACACAATTTGCTTCCAGTTAATAGTTGATACAATGTGGCTTCAGTAGTGTATTTTCTGCCCTTTGACTTGGCTGTGGTGATGGCTCCCTTGGGTAGAATGGCTCATTGCTCATCTGTAAGCCTAGCTCTGGCAGACAGTGGTGGCTCAAACTGGTCACTGGGCTATGGGGCTGTGGGCTGCTTGTAAGCTGGTAGTGTAGGTGTTGTGGCCCATCCGGAGCTGTGGCTAGCTCTCCCGGCTGTTGTGGTGTCCTGCGCCACCGACCCAGGTGCCCCAGAGGGGTCACACGACGAGTGGGTGGGTCTAGAGTTGCGAATTGGCAGCGCTGGCTACCAAAGCTAGCAGGCCCCTGCTTGCTGCGAGGGTGAAGAGCCGAGGACGAGGCAAAGGTAAAAGGGAAAGAAGGGCTCTTTGCTCCAGGACGCAGTCAAACAGGCAGAAGTTTATTTGAGGGATTCCAGGGAACAAAGAGACAGAACAGCTCTGAACAACACCTTAAATACTGGCCCGGAACAGAGGGCGGGAACAACATAGCAACCAGTCAGAGAGCAGATGGGGAGGAGAAAGGGCAGAGACTGGGGATGACAGAAGGTGTGGGGGACCAATGGCACCTGNCGGGGGGTAGGGCACAACCATAACTCAAGGTACAAACAAAATTAGGGGCCGCCACGTGTAGGCAGTTTATTAAGCTCTTACAGCAGACACAGAAGGAGGTGCATTTCCTGTGGTGATTGAGAAGCCAAAACAGAAGCTGCTCTATTATATCCGCTAATTTTGGCTATGAAGCTCCAGAAATGCAGAACATTTCAGGCAAGACGGTATGTTTCAGATTGCATTTTTTTGTTTTCTTAGATGGAGGCTGCTTCTAAGCACAGCTGTTGAGTTTCATCTTTTTGGCAGCAAATTGTTAGTCAATCTTATGCACTTCCCTTGCTAATACTTTTATTGCGGGGTCTAAACCTTGCATACCGAGAATAGTTGCTATGGTTTCTGATTGGGCTGGGAAGTGTGTTAGATGTCGATGACCTGTATGAACTCTGCAGCTACAGTCTGTGTACTGAGCTGGTTCATTTACAGATTGCTTTTTTTGTGATGCTAATTAAAGATTATTCAGTACTTTCTGCCCTTTAATGTCAGAAGCTCACTACTGTATTGTGATAGCATTTGAATAACAGCCCAAATAAGCAGTCAAATGTACTAAGAAAGTAAAAACTCCACTTGGCCAGTCTGGGTTCTACCCTACATCTAAAACTGAAGTGTACATCTTTCTACTATATTTTTGAGGACTGATTGAGAAAACTGGTGCTTACCCTTGGAAATATCTTTGTACCAAACCTGTAGCTGATGGACCAAGTAGTGTATTTGTAGTATAGAACACTCTACAGGTCCAGCATGACTAGTATTTAGACGTTCGCAGTAATGATGAGTTCTTGTGTAACTTACACCGTGATACGTGTTTCCAGTGGGCAGTTTCACAAGGAAAATAAAGTGACCTGAATATTCTGATAAAGTGCTGCTGCTCTTCTTTGGTGCTTTGGTTGCAGAAATGCACAGAATGACTCAAATTCTGGCAGGGCTTTTATTGTTTGTTAGCTTAGAGATGGCACAGGGAGGAGAATGCAAAACAAATATTAGAAATATTGGGGATACTTTGGTGACAAAAGCAAAATCTGGTATGAATTACTGGACTCTGCTACTTCTGTTACCAATAAATTATTGGTAAACCTCTGATAACCCAGATAGCTGTATGGTTATGTAGACTGCTTAAACTACTTTTCAAGTATTCTGAGATCCTGTATTTTAATAGCATTTCCAATTGGTTATGAAATAATCATATATTGATCCATGTAAGTAAATGCTTCTGTATTCAGCTGTTATGTAGATATGATTGACTTGACTTGTTTTTAAGTTACTTAAAAAGTTGTATTTCAAAGCTGGCTTGAAGGGAACCACTTAGGTCAGCATTTTGTATCTGAAAGTTTAGGGAAATGTAAGTGAGAAAAAAGGATATTGCCATTAGACTTCAACCCTCAGTATGAAGAAAACACAGACACACCTACTTGTACAGATAAACATGATACCTACTTCCATCATGTGGGAAATGATGCCTTCCTGAAATTACATACAGGAAAGGAACATACCAAAGCACTACCTGACCTGCAGTCTGTGTTTGTTTGATGTAGTTTTTAGAGCTGAAACACATTTTCATGAATTTTTAAGAAGCAGCTGTATTCAAGAGCAATAAAAATTAAATTAGATAATCTTAGTTTTTAAGGTTGGGACCATTTAAGTTTAGACTTTTTTTTTTCTATTTTACGATCTAAAAAAGAATTGCTTTCACTGAAAAAAAAACTGGGGTGTTTCTCTTCTTCAGTTTTTTTACAATACTGACAGGAAAGTTATACATGGGGCTACAACTAGAAGCTAATTCTTTTGTTAACAGCTCCATCAGAGCCTTTGAACAATCCTTCGTGAGGAAGGCTTGCTACCAAGATATGCAGCTGGCTTTCTCTGTCCCTTCAGATAGGTGTGGTATCTCCTGAGTACATCCTACCAGGGTGAGGCCATAGCAAAGAAAAACTGCCAAGAAATGTATCTGGATGTCTTGTTTAGCAAATTTTTACAGCCATGGGGTTAGCCATTAAAAAATGTAATTAGTTTTACTTTATTTTAGTTTGATACTGCAGCACCTATGCTTTAAATCCACTCTCAGCTTTTACAAAGAGACAGACTAAAATGCACATACTGTCATTTCTGTGTGTGCTTGATTTTAAAAAATATTGAAATTTAATTTAAGTTAAAAATAAACCAAACTTGCATTTTAAGTTTAGTCTCTCTTCTTTAGTCTGGCCTATGAATCTTGTTCTTTTGTGTGGTATAACAGCTAAGATTATTAAAATACCTCATAACTTACAATTGCTGCCTAATCTTTCCAAAGCCTGTATTTTGTTGTCATAGCTGTTATAGAAAGACTTGAATTCCTCAAGACTGCCAGGATAAGAGCTAATTTTGAAAACATTATCTTTGTTTTTCTGGTAGACCTGTGATTAAACTAGCTGAGAGGGAAATTATCTTGTTATTCTCTTTCTTATTATGTGCAAAGTGCCATTTTGCAGATTTAACTTTTTGTCAATAGGTCATGGGCATTTTTCTTGTTCAATTTCAAAGATGTAATCACTCCCTTAAAACTCCCTTGACTGATTAAAAATCATTATATGTAGTGCTTTGCACATGCACTTTAATCCCATGAGAATGAAACTGTAAAATGCATCAAGAAAATGTGGAGAGAAACCACAGAATACTTTATTTCAATAGCTAATAGAGTGGAATGTGAATAATTCTAAATAGAATAGGGATGTACTTAGATCAAGCATTATATGCAGTGGAGTTTGTCTTTTTCCACCAAGAGCAAGGCCATACTCAATTCATGCTTGTACATATGAGCTTCAAATTGATAAGAAATTTAAAAGATTTCCATTACTGTAAGAAATTACTGGAAGTGAAGGTGCTTTTTCTTTTAAAGGTATCATCAAGAAAACCTTAAAAACCATTTTTCCAGAGTACTAACAAGGAATCTAAAATATATGTCAAACCTGCTTCATGAATTACAGAAGAGTTTCCTGTTGGGATCAGTAAACTGTTCTGTTAGGTAGTGAAGCTGAAACTAATTAATATTATTAACAGAAACACGGTATAGTAAAATACTCTACAGACTTTAAACAGAAGATATTTTTAAAGATGATTTTATAAACAATAAGAAAAGTTGTCTGCATAGTGAAATTGACTGTTATATCTGTCATAAAGTATCTGATGTGCTCTAAATACATGGAATTGCCCTCTATGTAGAAGCTGTTCCAAAATAATTGCTTTGTTTTGCAATAAATCTCCACTTGCTGTGTCCACCTGCTGACCCAGCGTTGGTCATTTTACTCCATATGCACTTACGAGATGGCTCAGAGCTGTCCTGTTGTCATAGCAAACCTCCTACCTTCATCTCACCAAAGTGAAGTGACAGTACATGTTCTGATATAGTAAGGACATGCAATCTATTTGCTGAAATGCTTTCACAGGAGAAGCTTTCAAGTTATGACTGGAGGGAGCAGATTTATAAAAGTATTTAGTACCGAAACGTAGAGCTTATTAACAAAGTTGAGATGCTTTATATTCCCTGGCAATTATGTGATAATTTGGTAGAGAACACTCTGTTCTGTTCTTTCCTGCATCTTATGACAATTAAATGCATTTACAACTATGATCCCAGGTGTCCAGTGTAGCTATATGACCACTGAGGCATCCTCATATTGTAAAAAAAATTAATGAGTCACAATCAGCTATATAAAGCTTAATGTTTGACAAATCTGACAGTGTTCTGAGTAGCTGAAAGGCCTTATGAAAGAGCATTAGTTCTGTTCTTACCTGTAAAGAAAAAATATCATCTTTAGCTTTCATGCTACTGATTTCTATTTTTTAGCTCTATAGTGGAATAACAAAGCATATGTGGACTTGACTTTGGTAACTTGGAGTTATAGTGCAGTAAGTATGAAGTAGAGTTCATTTGGAGTTAATTCAGAGGAGGCAGCCTTCACTATTACCTGTAGGATTTAGCACTCCAAGAAGCAGCAGTATTCTATTGTCTTCATATGTATCATTGGTCATCCACAAGCATCAATTTATGAGTAAATTCCAGACAGAAATATCTGGGTTTTTCCCTACCTGAGTCTCCTGTTCAAGACTGTTATACATTTCTGGAGCCTGAGAAAGCTTGTTCACCTGTTGTCACCGAAACAGTTTGGTTGTGTGGGAGTTGGGCAGCATGCATGCAGGGGCAGCTAGGTAGGTTGAGTTGGCTTCTGTCATCAAACTATTGTTAATGAAAGGGGGAAAGTTCATATGACAGGTATTAAATGTACAGGAGAAAAGCTCTTCAATTCTTTCATTATATTTAATTTTTATTTGTTTTCTTTTTCAGGGATGTTACTTAACATTTATTGTTTTTCATATCTGCATGAATTTGTAGGCTTTTTTTTTCTTTTTAGTGTTCTTTGGATAGTCTTTTTGCTAGGCATAATGGTACATTCTGTATTACTGAATAATTTAATTATGGTAAATGAGTAAAGAAGTGCTGGAAAAGCTGATTTCAGCAACTGTGTTAAGTCTTGGATTTTGTATTTCTCTATTTATCAAACCATTCAGACACTAGCTAAACTGATCAGAGCAGTAAAACAGAACAGCATTCTACTCTTATCAAGGACAGAAGAACACAAAGCACAACCTTGAAGAAATAGATAAAAGATGTAACCTAGGCAAACAGAATTCATGCAAAACACAATGCCAGCTCTGCTCTGCAAGGCTGGGAAAGTAGAAGTTGTGCAAAACAGTGACATTGCACTTACTCAGAAGCAGGGGTCAAGGAACGGCCACACAGAAAGGACACATAGAAAGGACACTGGACATTGAAGACAGACCCTAAGGAATCAGATAAGGACTTCTAATAAGGGGTGTGATTAAATCAAATAAAGTCAGGTAAGCAAGGATAGCTAATGAATATATAATCCTTTTGTATGATAAAAACTCTGTTCACATGACTCTTGCGGCACTTGATTAGAGGAAAGATCCCCAGAGTGACCAGCATGCTGTAATAAAGGCCTGCTTTCTAATACTCAAAAATGTGTCAGAAAGTTTCTATCTGGCAGATTTTAGTACTAAAACTTTGTCTTAAAGGTGTTGTTTGTTTTGAAATCACAGTGTAGAACTTTACTCTTCTGTTTAAAAGACCTCTCTCAGTTTCTGTCATAAATTAATCCATGGAATAGAAAAACTGTAGGGATTTTTTTGAAATCTAGCAGCATTTTGCTGCTGACCTCTACATTATGTCTAGTATTCATCTCAAGACTTTTGTAACTCAGGCTGAAAATACAGTGAGATGATAAATACATAACAAGGAAAATAGCTAACAAGAGGTAACAAACAGAGGGAGCTGGAAGCCCTAGAGTAGCAGGAAAGCTGTGACATAGTCACCACGACAGGAACATGGTGGTATGACTGGAGTGTTGCACTGGACTCAAGTCTCACTAGTCTGGCTACAGCTCTTCAGAGGGCTCAGGCAAGGAAGGAGAGGTGGTGGGGTGGCTCTGTACTTTAGGAAGTGTTTTGACTGTACAGAGCTCAGGGATAGCGATGAGAAGGTTGAGTGCCTATGGGTGACAATCAGGGGAAAGGCCGAAAAGGCAGATATCCTGGTGGGAGTCTATAACACCCAACCAGGATAAGGGGGTGGATGAATATTCTACCATGTGATGTTGATATTTCATGATTGTCAACTCTTGTTCTTGTGAGTGATTTTAACCTGCCAGATGTCTACTGGAAATTCAACACTGGAGAGGAGGCAGTCTAGGAGATTTCTCTAGTGTGTGACACTAACTTCCCAACACAGCTGGGAAGTGAGCCCATCATAGGAGCTGCCCTGCTGGATCTGCTGATTACAAACAGAGAAGGGGTGATGGGTGATGCCATTGCTGAAGCCATCTTGAGCACAACGACCATGACACAAGAGTTTTCAATATTGAATGGAGCCAGTCTCTACCCTGGACTTCTGGAATGCAGACTTTGTCCTGTTCATGTTTAAACATGATCTTTTTGCAAATGCATACAGGTGGTGAAAATAATAATTTTCTTTAAGATGAGAAAAAGGAATTTGCTGTTAGTGTCTCTCACAGACGTTTCTCTTACAGTGGTTAATGGTAATAGAGAAGTTTATTTGTATTTATGCTCTTTTCACAGCAGGCAAACAGTCAAGTTAGCCAGCTTTATGGTGAAACTAGCTGCTAATAATTGCTCAGTAATTTGTTTTGTTTTGTTTTTGTTTTCAGTGAAGGGAGCAATCTTACCCCTGCTCATCACTACCCTGACTTCAGATTTAAGACATATGCACCTCTTGCCTTCCGCTATTTCAGAGAACTTTTTGGTATCAAGCCTGATGACTATTTGGTAAGAGCCTGCAGTTTTCCTTTTGAGTTACAAATTATTATAAAGCATGCTAGTTTCATTGTGGCAAAAAATTATTTTAAAAGGGTGCCCAAATCAGTAAGAAATGTTGTTTCTGGAGGGCTATGTAACTACTGAATATTTTTAATGTTTACAACAATTTTAATTCTTTGAGACAATTTGTATAAAAAAGTTGCTTTGTGTATTGACTAGAACAACATCCATGTCATTCAGATAATTTTTCTACAGAAGTTATAATCACTTGTGGCTTGTATCAGTTCAGTTCTAATTAAGTACTATTGTGTGATTTGTGTTACTGACAAACTTCATTACAAAGTGAGGTCTACAGATGCTCCTGTCTAAGTTTGAGGAACATGAATGGCAGATGAAAATGAAAAATGAAGCATTTTAGAATGCCTCCTTTGTTCTCTCTATTTCATAAATTGAAGACTTATTCTTTCACAGTGTTCAGTTTTCATGAGAAAAAAGTTACAAATTTCCTGACATCATAAAAGCAGGCTTTGCTTGGTGGAACCACTTTTTAAACTGCTAGGACAAGTATCCACTATTTTATTTCTCCTGTAGTTCTGCTTTTGGAAGGGTAGGGTGAATGCTGAGATGGATTGTCTTCTAGATGTTTGCCCAATGTTCAGTTTGTTTCATGATGGGTCACCCAAAACTCAGAGTCCTGGTACAAATTAGCAACTTTATATGTCAGAGTTTTATTGCGCACTTTTTAAAAATTAGTTTTAAAATTCTTTTGTTCCATTATTGATAATGGCTTCTTTAAAACCAAAAGAATTTGAAAGGGCTTGGGTGAAAAAAAAAGAAAACCTGATTAAATGGTTCTGAAATATTAATCTACTACCAAATAAATTGTTTCTGTTGTGTTCAAGTGTGCTGTAGAGGTTTTCTTCCTATATGGGCAGTGAGCCTGAAAGCAAAATTTAGCTGGTTTTGCTTTTAAGTTGAATGTGGGTGTCTTAATGTGACTCTCTTATTTTAATTCTTCAGTGCTATGTATGGATTTTGTGTTACTAGTCCTCATGACCGTAGTTATATAAAAAAGAAAATTTGAGTTATAAATGGTAGTAGCAAGGAAATAAAGTGGTTGGGAAATCTTATAAATCATAGAGGCATAGAATGGTTTAAATTGGAAGGGGCTTAAAGATGATTTAGTTCCAACTTCACTGCCATGGGCAGGGATACCTTCCCCTAGAGCAGGATGCTCAAAGCCCCATCCACATGGTATGGAACACTTCTAGAGATGGGGCATCCACAACTTCTCTAGACCACACATTCCAGCACCTCACCATCCTTAGAGTGAAGAATTTCTTTCTTCCATTGACCACAACCCTTAGGATGTGACCAATTCCTTATCCACTGAGTGATCCATCCGCCAAATCTGTGTCTCTCCAGCTTAAAGACAAGGACATCATGGGTGACAGTAGCATCATTATGTAATTTTGTCAATATGTTATTTATCCTATCTCTTTTTATGGACTTTGCAAAGGCTGAAGTATGTGGGCTGTGTTGGCAGCTGCTAAAAATACTGTGCTTTCTAGCGTAAAGTTGTTATCACCTGCAACTTCTTTTCCATCTAAGGAAGCCTTTGCAGTAGCAGAAGTTAAAATTTATACAAAGATTTCATACTGTGAATGAGATCTGTGTCAGTCGGTTTAAGTACAAAAAGACTATTCCCTGAGGGAAGTTCCCAGTAAAGACAACTTGTTGCAGATTCTTTTTTCTTTTGGCATAGGAAAACACAAGTGGTATGTAGTAAGTAATAAAGGATTGTCCGGCTTGGCTGAAGGGCGTGTGAAGTAAAATAAGAAGAGTAGAAATTACAGCAAGCATATGTGAGTTTACACTGAGCTCAAGACTAAAGCTTCGTCTTTTCCAAGGGGGATGAGCAGTAACACACTGTAGGAGTCAGACGGGATAACAAGCTGGTAGAATTTAAATGGCTGGCAGAATTTAAATTATCGCTGGGAGCCTCATGGAGTAGTGTCATTTTGCAGGGAAACTTCTTGATCACTAATGCTCAGTTGTCAGACTCTTGGGGATTTCCTTACCTTTTGGTTTTGATTTGCCTTTCAGAGGTGTCCAGTCAAAACTGGGTGGGCCCTTTGTATAGCAGCATTTGGTAGGTGGACTTTTTATAGAAATGCATACCACTGGAGAATGACCAGTGCAGATTATAGGTCAATGTTCTGTGCTTATGTTATACTGTTCTATTGAGATTTAATGTTTAGGATAACTGCATTCAAATGTTTGTCACAGTGACAGTTACTCATGAAGATATAAATACTTCGGCAAAAAATGTAATCAATTCAGTACAGCTGCTGATTTTGTCTGAAGATGTGTAGTGTTACAGATTTATATGGCCATTCTGTCTGTAGAAAATTGCAGCTATAGGGTTAACAAGAAAGGTATTTTGTATTAATTGGAATTGAGGAGAAGCAGGGAGAGGAAATATTTATATATCATGCAAAATTATCTTAAAAACTGTAAGCCTTAGCTGGAGCTAGGATAAGAAGGTGGATTAAGGCAATGGCATGAGTCCATAGGAAACATGCTTCTTTAGTTCAAGATCTCACAAAAGAACATATTTAGTAGATTTTCTTGTGTCACTGTTTTAAAGTTTAATATAAACATTTTTTAATATGGTTTTGAGCTTAACGTTTACTCTCCATTTATTTTGAATGAAGTTTTGAATAGTGGACACTTAATAAATGTATATTAGTCTCTGTATGAGTATGGTTCTACTAGTAAGGGGTAGTCTTTGGTGTCTTTTTCCTCTGTAATGTAATTGTAATTCTTAATGTGCCCTGTGGAAGAGGAAGCCTGTCTAAATATGCAATATAATGGTCCTTCAAATTCTAGTTTTTCTTGCTTACTGGTATTGAGTTTTTTCTGTTTCAAGTGGTTTGCAATCATAAAACTAATAAAGTTTAGTAACTAAACTAAAATTAGTAGCTATAGCTATACCAAGTTTATCAGTCTAATAGTTTCAATTCAAGTTGCATGGAATAGGATTTGCTTATTTGTCTAGACTGAGAAACCTCTACTTCCAGTTTATTTTTCTACCATCTTAAACCTATTTCTTTTAAAAAATGGATGTGAAACACAAACAGTTGCAGTGAAAATGTCTTCTCAAAGTTTTTGACTCTGAAATTGCTATGCTGACAGCATGGAGATCAACTACTTCCACCTCAACCGCTGGCTTCACTCCAAAGGAACATTCATCTATTGCTTTGGGACATGAAGAGGGATTGTATGCTTAGCTGCTGGCTGCTCTTCCATGGTTGTGCAGCATGGCCTGGGCAGAGTAGCCTGCCAAACCTCAGCAAGCAACAGTCATGTTGCTACATGATTCTCTTGTGCCTACTTGAATGCTCAGTTCTTCATATTAAACTTGTGTCTGGGTAATACACGCATTGGCAGTGAAAAGCAATTTTTGTCTCTTCCAGTACTCAATCTGCAGTGAACCCTTAATTGAATTATCCAACCCAGGTGCCAGTGGGTCCTTATTTTTTGTAACTAGTGGTGATGAGTTCATCATCAAAACAGTTCAACACAAAGAGGCTGAGTTTCTTCAGAAGCTCTTGCCAGGTTATTATATGGTAAGTAATTGAAGTCTGTATTTTACCTCTATTTCTCCTGTTTCATGTCACACTTCTGAAGATTCAGTTTAATTTGTCTTGAAATATTTTACTGGGTGTATCTGTATTTTTACCTGCCTTTCTACTTCATGTCCTGCACACCCAACAGAAGGAATAGCTATAAATCAAGAATATGTTTAAGATAAGAATTGGTGCTCTTTTAGCATTCAAAATGAAGCTGAATGTCTTAATCTAATTTGATACCAAAGTTTGCTTCTAATAAGCTAGTAACAAAATAAGGTTTCTAAATTTCTAATTCAGTTCTTTTTTCTTCATTTTGTGTTTGTCTACCCTCTGCATTTCACTCAGAGTGGACAAAGAAACTGGACCGGTCAGTTTCCCTTTCATTTCCAACTACTTCTAATTTCCATTTCTCATGTATTAAAGCAATGATGTAAAAGATATTTTTATCCATGTAATTTTTTCAAAACTTAATTTTTAAATTGAGTTTTTTGAGGGCTAATTCTAAGTCCATTGTATTGGGTTTCGTGTGTCATCTGAAGGGAAAACCATTGATTAAAATGAAAGTAGAATTCAAATTTTAATTTTTTTTTATTTAACAAAAGCCACTCACAAATAAGAACAGACATTCCTCTGGGTGGTATTTGGGACACTGTATTATTAGACCTGTGACTGACTTTCATTTCTTGCTTTGTTTTCTGAACTAAATACTTTAAAAATTACCCCCTCACTTATACTAAAAATGAGCAATGTTGTCATTATTGCATTAAAGTAACACGGATTCACTATAAAAAAAAAATTACTGTGTAAAAAAAAAAAAAAAAAGGTGGGTACTGACACATTAAGGTAGGTAGGTACTTTTTTGTTGCTCCTAATCATGACAATCCACTCAGCATAAGTTTGACCTATTACAAGTACATATCAGGCCAGTTTGTATTGTTTCTGGGAACTTTATTCTCACTGCTCTGCAATGGTTTCCAAAGCATAAAACTTCAATCACTGATTATTTCTGTGAAAGTACTTTCTTCTGATAGCTGTATTTTGTGACTTAGTAGTCATGTAACATTTGAAGTAGGTTTTCCCATTCTTTCTTTTTCATGCTGAAGACTGAGAACAGTTGTATTCAGGAGTTTTTTTCTCTCTTACTTCTGTTATCCTCTCCTACCTAATTTATTTTACCTGTTGTGGAATTTGGATTATTTCACACTTTTCTGTTCTGATGGTCAGTTGTGGTTCTGTTATGACCTCACACTCCTCTGGAGATAACTTAGTCATTTGCCATTAATCCTGAGTGTGTAAAGCCTCATGGAAAGAGGGGTTCTGTTTTTCAGAATCCAAGTCAAGATAAGGAGAACTACATTTGACCCAAACTCCTTCCAGCAGGTAAAATGCAAAGGTTTTTCAGGTCAGAAAAGATAAATTAAGTCTTTGGGATGCTTTTAGGTTTCACCTAGCCTGCTCCTGTTCTTTCCTGTGAGAAAGAGAAACCTGGCATAAATGTAATTACTGCTCTGCTCTTGGCCTTTATAAGTTCTGGCAAAAAAGGCAGTGCCTATGCTAGCGTTCTGGAATAGAAACCCACAAAGACAATCAACTGGTTGAAAAAGCTATGTTGAATAACAAAACATACACAATTTTTTTCATGTTTGTTAATGTTCTTTGCTGTTAAAAGAAAAAAATCGCCTTTCTCCAGCATGGAAGTTCATTGAAAATAGACATATTTAAAAATATCTCTTTTGTTTTAGAATCTGAACCAAAATCCAAGGACTCTTCTTCCCAAATTCTATGGGCTGTACTGTGTTCAGTCAGGAGGCATTAATATTAGAATTGTTGTCATGAACAATGTTTTGCCACGAGCCTTGAAAATGCATTTCACGTACGACTTGAAAGGCTCCACATACAAACGGAGAGCATCAAGAAAAGAGAGAGAGAAGTCCAACCCAACATTCAAAGACCTGGATTTCCTGCAAGATATGCATGAAGGGTTGTATTTTGACTCTGAAACACACAGTGCACTAATGAAAACACTACAGCGGGATTGTCGTGTGAGTATATATTTAAACTTTGTTGTGTGAGTATATATTTAAACTTCTGTGTTCACCTCTGCTCTACAGAGTTGAACAGGAACTCTGTACAGGTTACTTAACTGATATTTATTTTCCATGCTATTTAAGAAGGGATAACTATGGATGTTAGAGCACTGATGAAGCCTATATTTTAGTTAAGCTATTGTGATCTGAGATCATAGTCATAGAATAGAATGTCCATATACTTTTTGAACAACAGACTGAGAACCATGAGCACTTCCCTCACTGTGGAACTCATCCCAGTGCTTGACCACCATCTCACTGAAGAATGTTTTCTTCTATCCACTCTGAACTTCCGCAGTGCAGCTTTAAGCTGTTCCCTTGCATCCCATCAGCAGGCATCAGAGATCAGCACCACCTTTTCTGCGACCCTCAAACCTAATATCCTCCTCTGCTGCTCTCAAATCATGCCCTGTAGTCCTTTCACCATATTTGCTGCCTTCCTTTGGACACATTCTGACATTTTATATCCTCCTTACACTGTTGAGCCCAAAACCACACACAGTTCTTGGGGTGAGGCTGCACCAAAGCTGAGTGGAGTGCGACAATCACCTCTTTCAAACCAGGTGGCTATTCTGTGCTCAGTGTACCCCAGGATACAGCTGGACATTCTAGCCACCAGGGCACATTGCTGGCTGCTAGTTTATCATCTAGCACCACCCTAAGTTCCAGGCCTATTCCTCCCTCTATTTCTCTGTATATCCAGGATTACACTGATCCATCTGTGACAATACAGATTAATACAGTGTCGCCCTGATTTTTGTAAGACTTTCTAAGCCTTCTGCTATTTACATATTTGTGAAGAACTTTCTCACACGCTTTCTGTAAACAGCTCACTGTTTTTGCATTCCTTCATAGAAGAGGAGAAAAATTGATGGACTGTTTGTCTGTCCAGTGTCTTTGGAGAGGTGGCACTGCCACCGTCCAATCCACTGTCACTTTTGGAAAACTATAAATACTGGAGTCAGAAAAATAAACTCTCTTCTCCTCTCTTCTGATCACCTGAGCTGCGGTGTATGTCTGTGTTCTTTCGTGTCCTATAGTGACAATACAGGAATGAAGTTCAGTGGATTTGATGATGATTATGATTTCCATTAATTTGGAGATGTTAATTATTTTTTTCTCGAGGCATAATTTGCCCTGTGGAACCTTTATTATGTATGATAAACTGTATGTAGAATTGCTGTGAATTTGGCTCTTGGTTAGCTAGGAATGGGAAGGCAGGCCTAGTGGCAGCAGTCTTATTTCTAGAGAAAGGTAATTTATTCCTCAGCTGAAAAGTCCACATAAAACTGTCCACATACTATTTTCAAGGCAGAAGGACTTTGAGAGGACTTTGGTGAATGGAATCAATTCCTGTTATGGACAGAGAGAATTGCTGTAAAATAATATTTTCTTTCCTGTAGCATGGGTAAGAAAATATAAAGTAGGAAAAAGGAGACTCCAGATCTCTCAGCGCTTCCCAGGATTCATGGAGTTTTGGAGAGAAAAAAAAATTTGCTTTGTCTGAGGGAAATCTTAAGAATTTCATAATAAAAAAAGCAAAATGGGTAGTCTGAACTCACCACATAGAAGTGACACCCTGAATATCAGAGTTTGTTGTTCACTGCCACCTGTGGTACAAGATGAAAAGCATTGTTTTTGCACATGAATAGAACTTTTTGTTTAACTATCACAGAAGTCTGCAATGTCTTGTGATTGGTTTGTAAAGCTGTGTGACCTAATGTTCAGCTGCATATTCAGCATGAGACATTTATCTAACACAACACATTGTTCTCTCTGTAGCCTCTTACAGTATTTCCTGAACTCCTACCATGTGTGATGACACAGAATGCATCTGAATGTCACATCTGGGGATCTGTATGCCTTTCTGTACTTCCCCTCTTGTCCAAGGTTACTTGCCCAGTCAAAGCCTGGTAGAATCTATTATATTTGAAATAATAGAGGGAATCTAAAAGACGGAACTGGACTGAAAAGTAAAAACAAGAATTGATAATTTAATTGTTACATATAAAGGGACTCTTACTGATTCTTTGGAAGTCTGGGAAAATTCCTCCTATATGTTATTTGAGTGCTAATATAATCCTTTTCAGTGTATATCTTAAGTTAACAACTCTAAAGTTGGTCTATAGTTTTTAAAGACCCAGCTAAATTTTAGACGTATTAAAAGTAAAGAAGAAAATTATAATCAGTGTATTTACATAAATACACATAAACACAATAAAGCAAATGTCTATATGTATCTGTAGATATACATATATACACACACTAAAAGTTATACATATATAAAAAGATTAACTGACTTTTTTTTTTCTATTAAAACAAGTCCTACTCTGTGTTGTAAAACAGAAAGACCAGGCACTGTTATCTTTTATATAGCTGAATTTACTCAGCTAATAAGGTTGGATCTGACTACCTGACTACCTGCCTTTTACTTCTGCCTTTAAAAAGACTAGAAATATTCCATCCATTTTGTGAAAAGGACATGAGTGTTGCCTATGCTTTCTTCTGCTCATGAGGTATTTGAATGAGTAGTGTGAGTGATAACTCACCAGCTTTTGAGGACTTGAAAACTTGTTATCTTCTTTTTACTGGTACTCCAAAGTGAGAAAGTTAATGTAGGCACTTGAAATTAATAATTCATTTAAGAAATGAAATTGTTGGTCTTTCCAGTATTTCAGGATTAAGAAATTCACTTCTGTGTTGCTTAAATTTGGATTGTTTTTTTCATTGCTCATATTTGCAAATGGAATCAGGAAGCAATGGACTTGTCTCCTCCTCCTTAAATATAAACATCCCTGGCTACTAGCCTCTCTCCTCCTTAAGATCCATTGCTAAGTTTAGAGGCCTGGCAGAATTCCCTGGTAATAAAAGATAGTGGTGGTGGGGACCTGCTGTTGTCTGTGATGGCTGCCACTGAATCTCCTGCCTTGTTCAGCAATGGACCCATGTTTTCCTTGGTGAGCTTTTCTCTGTGTCTTGATATTCCTTCCAGTCTCAACCCCATCTGGCCTTTGGCTTCCCTGACCACAGCTGCCATTCCTAGATGCCCAGACAATGTTTCTCTATTTCTTCTTTCTAGCCTGTCTGTCCTCACCTGTCCTCTATGCTGGTTTTTTATATCCAAGCTGTGCTGTGGCTTCCTTGCTTAGCTGTATTGGCCTCCTGATATATCTGTTCAGCCAACACAGACTGTCTTGACAACTGACACAGAGCTCCTTGCCCAGGGAGTGCAGTGCTGCAGTGGGGGACCACTGCTGGAGTATCAGTTCTGGCTTGTCACTACTGGAGGTTTGGCCTGCACAGTTAGAAAATGGAGTTGAGTTGGTTGTGGTGATCCCTCATGGGCTAATGCCTCCAGATTATCTGTGCTGGCACAAGTACAGGTTGATAGCATCGTTCAGTACCTGCATCCCTTGCTTGATTTGTTCACACTTGAGGTGACAGGGTCTGAAAACTTTGCTCACAGTCCATTTTGCAGTATTTGCACCTTAACTTAACCAGTAATATTACAGGAGTGTAATAGTACAGTGTTCCTAAAGATGGAACATTCATGAGTTTATCATATATACAACGTACAAAATTGAAAATTTGACCTAGCTTTCAAATTTCAGACTATTGCTGAGACTTACTGTAGCTATCCTATCCTTGCCTTGTTGGAGAAGTAAAACGGTGAACCGGGGGGT
>VXBU01015972.1:14292-66454 GCA_013400315.1 Bombycilla garrulus | reverse complement strand
GGGAGCGAGGGAGGAGCGGCGACACGGCAGCGAGGTCTGATGGAAACCGGGGGGACTGCGTGTGGCAGTGGAAGCACTGCTGGAAGAACCCGAGAGACGCAGGAGCAGGCACACAAGAGGACCTCGATTGCAAAATCAGAAACCCAAATTTCGCAATCAAAGACCGAGCATTTGCATATGCAAATAAAGATGCGCGGCAACATGGGGTAACAACTAGAGAGGGAAAACGGACTTAAAACTCCAAAACTAGATATTATTTAAAGAAAATAACAGCGCGCCTTGCTCGGGAAAATGCGGGACTATAGATTGGGGCTTTAGTGGAGTGTCGCTGTAACCTCGGGAAAACGCCAAGGAATACGGACTGGGCCGGCTAGGGGCGTTAGGACTAGCCGTCCAAGGGCGACTCTCGTGAGGAGGGGAGGCTTCAGCCCTGCTCCTCAGCCGGACGAAGAACTTTGTCCTTCGCTGGAGCTGGCATAATTGGAAGCAGCGATGGATTTCAATCTCTGTGCCTACCCAGACCTGAATTCTCTTAATAAAAGCATTAAAAGTAGTAAAATCTCCAGCCCGGTTTTTTTATTCATAACAATCCAGTAATTTCATTTTTCTCTGATACAGCTCTTTTTGCAAGGATTTTGCAAATAAGAACTCTTTTACATCTCATGGTGGTGTGCCTTGTGACTTGTGCTGCCATCACAGGCTGCAAAAAAAAAGGTGGGTCGGTTGCCATAGGATTTCTCACACTACATCATCAGTTCCTTATTTTCCAGAGAAAAAGACCCACTGTGGTAGTTCTTATCCATCTATCAGTTTATGCCTTTGCTTTCATTCTTGTTTAACCTGAAAATTCACACGTACTTACAGCAGGCATGGAGTGTTATTCTTCAAGATTCCATGTTTTTCAGTTTTCTCTGTCTTGCTGTCTAGTTGCCCTCTCCTAACAACTTTTATACCCTTCTGTCAAATATGACTGAATCTGATCAACAGGATTGAGTCTGAGGGCACTTAGGTTCCTACAGATGTCATGAAAATTGGCATCTGAACAGAGAAAGAGGTAGAGGATGAAGCACAGGCAAAAATTCTCTTTTCCCATTTCGTAAGCCAGTTCAGCACACGTGGAGCCTAAACAGTCACGGTAAGTACTGCCTTTGCCAAGTATTTTGTTCAACCACTTTGCTGGGTAGAAATCTAACTAACCTTATGTACAATATCACAACATCTACTGCCTCTTAGAGTTGTGTGGAGCTGGTTACCTCAGAGACAGGTGTAAGATGTTGCTGATGTGCTGACAAAAAGACCCATTGCTCTCTGAAACACAGAAGAGGCAGGCATACAGGTTCTCCAGCAAATTACTGTACCAAACAAAGAGGTGAGAATACAGCTTGTCCCATGTCAGCAAATTCCCTGTTTAAATCTATTAAGAGCCCTGGACCCCATGCAATTTTCAAAAGCCAAAACCTGCTGATCTTTTGTTCTGGGTTTCTTGTCTTCATTTAATGGGTGTTCTCTAGTTCATATCAGAAAAACAGTCCTGATTATCACATTTCAAACTTGGAAATCACTTGTAACTATTATTATAGTGAATTAAACCACACCTGATTCTGCTTCCAGTTAGAATGCTAATTTTCTAGAGTTTGAACAATGTCAAAACACCATGTTTATTTAAAAATTCTTGTAATGACCAGCCTGGATTTTACTCTCTCCTTCTCAATATAGCTGAAAAATTATAAGCCAACAGTTTGCTAAACAGGTGACTTGTTTCAACACTTTCAGCACACTTCATTTTTAATATACTGCTATTGTGTCTTTTTCCTCCCCTGTTCTATACACAATGAGGTCAGGTCAATGAACAGCTGAAGCCTCTTTTTTTGTTTTCCCCCTGAGTCAGTAATAATGAATGTATTGTTTGTGAAAGGTTTAGAGCTGATAGCAAAAATAGAGGTAGCACTAATCTGGCCTTTGGCTGTCAGAGCAACTTGATTCTGAATTCATTGTGAGGGGGTGAGAACCACCATCTCCTGGGTAATAATTCAATCCTATCTTTCTGTTCATTGAGCCCATAGACTTCCTTTGCCACATTAATTCCACTTGAACTATAATAACCTCCTGGCTGGGAACTGCTATTGATAAATCACAAGAGAAACTGGCAAACTGACATTGGAGGTGGACAAGCAATTGTGCACAATAGAAAAATTCAAAATTAAGTGGGATCAATAACTAGCATTGTCAGAAAAAAAAAGTATAGGTTTTTTTCTGATTTTAGACAGATTAAGACATTCTGCAAGCACTCGCACTGCTGGAGATTTTGAATACCCAGTACTATTTTACTTGAGGCAGAATTTTTCAATCAACCATTAGTTAATTAAACATGAAACAATCCAAATTACATTAACCAATGCCTACTTTCACTCCAGTGTTCACAGTGTCATAATAATACTTTGTTCTTGTGTCTCTTTATCTATTTTTACAGAGTTTTATCCTTCACTCATGCAGGAGCTCTCAAGAACCTGCCCTGGAGGAGGCCTACTGTATTCAGTGAATCCCTGAATGATAACAATCAGACTGTCAGGATCAAAATCATCTATGGCTACTTATTTATTGGAGAAAAAATGAAATTCGCAACCTACTTGTCCATAACTAGAGCACATAACCATCTATTGTCATTACATGCCATCCTCACCTCCACTTCATTTTAAATTTCCTGTTGCATTGTATATGCTGCATCTTTTCACCAATGGCTCTGATCTTCAAAAAAATCACAGGTCTGTATGACTTCATTTATGCAAGCAATCCAACCAAAATCAAAAGGACTATATGCAGCTAATGAAAATATGCATGGCTTATAAACCCATGAGAGACAAAGGACTTAATGATTCCTTCAAGAGTGGATTTCATCTTGTAAAATGCTCACGGCTCACACAATTCCAGCATAACATGAACCTTGGTGAGGAACTTGTTCATAATTGATAAGGCTGATCAATATTTGGCATTTCCCTCCGTGAAGTGCACCTAGGTTCACAACCACAAAATTAAAAAAAAGAAAAGGAAGGTGGTTGATATTTTCAATTTAAATTTAAGATAGATGTTTGCCCTAGTAATAAGGCACATATATTCCATTTGAAAGAAAATAATTTGAGTTTCTGCTTTCATTTTTCTTTTGTAAAACTTGGAAAACAAATACTTTTTAAATAACTTCTGTTTTGAAACTAAAAAAAACTGTGCTAAAGAAACCATTTCTCAAAACATGTGCTGATTAACTTCCATTTTGCATATGCCATTTTATCTATGATTTCCAAATGTACTGTGGTAGTCAAGTGAAGTACACATTTCACTTTGAACATGTTTTTTTTCAAGACTTGTTTTTGCCACAGCATAATACCTTGTTCCAATTATTCTGCAAGTTTTATATTTTGGGCTTGCTAGCCATCTGTATTTTTTCTTTTTCTTTTTTCTTAATTCTTACCCCACCCCCCCTTGGCCCTCCGTGCCCCATTCTTTCTTTTCTGAATCTCAGTGGATCTCAGAATTTCCCAGAATTCTTAGGAAGGACCTCTGGATATCACCCAGTCCAACCCCCCTGCCAAGGCAGGGTCACTGAGAGACAGTGAGACAGAAACATATGCAGGAGGGTTTTGAATGTCTCTAGGGAGCGAGACTCCACAACCTCCCCAGGCAGCTGTTCCAGTGCTCTGCCACCCTCAGTGTGAAGAAATTTTTCCTCTTGTTGAGATGAAACGTCTTGTGCTTTAGTTTAGGGCTATTACTCCAAATTCTGGCTTTGGGAACCATTGAAAAGAGTCTGGCACCATCCTCCTGACAACCACTTTTGAGATATTTCTATGTATTGATGAGATTCCCCTCTCACTCTTCTCCAGATCAAATGCGCACAGCTCCCAGAGTCTCTCCTCATAAGAGAGAAGCTCCAGACCCCTGATCATCCTTGTGGCCTCCACTGGACCCTCTCCAGCAGCTCCTTATCTCTCTTGTGCTGAGGAGCCCAGAACTGGACACAGGACTCCAGGTGTGGCCTCACTGGGCTGAGTAGAGGGGGAGAATCTCCTCCCTCGATCTGCTGGCCACACTCTTCCCAGTGCACCCCAGGATGCCAATGGCCCTCCTGGTCACAGGGGCACCGACAGCTCATGGACAACTTGTGACCCACCAAGAGCCCCAGGTCCTTCTCCACAGAGCTGCTCTGTAGGAGGTCAGCCCCAGCCTGTGCTGGACTTGGGGCTGTTCCTCCCCACGTGCAAGTCCTGACACTTGCCCTTGTGGACCCTCCACACAACTGTTCAAATTATTAAGGCCCTGCTGAATGGCAGCACAGACTTCAGCTGTATTAGCCACCTTCCTCAGTTTTGTAGGACTTAGAGGTAAGAATTTAATTCAGTAACATGAGATGTTATCACAGAGGCACCTATATACCTTAAAGAGTTACGGGAGGATGACTGTCCTCTTGTGTACACTGATGGCCATAATGGAACAGTAGGACATGGCCCGCAGAACATCACACCGGGTAACTCACAGAGATTAGAAAGATAAAGCAGGGTGTGTTGAGAGATCAACTGTGCTGAATAAAGGCTTAAAAAAATTAGGAGGAATACTTTCACTCCACTGAGAAGATGAGAACTACTTAATATGTTTGTGGGCATCCCTAAAATGGATTTTTAATCAACAATTCTCATTTACTGGAAGAGTGAGCCTATGAACAGACTAATACTACTGAGTGACATTATGGGCCATTCATCTGCTTAACTTGTCTGAAAATTTGAGCCACCAGTGAAGGATTATTATTGATTTTCATGCTGTCTTTGTTAAATGCGTGATATACTGTACCACTTTCTTATTCCATTCTCCCTCCATTGTCACTGATATTAAAATGAAACCCACCTATTATCAAATCAATCATGCCTGGTAAAACTACTCAGAGTAAGATGATGTGCATCATATTTACCCACTGAGACTGAAAGATGGAATTTCAATCACTCAGGAAATGTGCATTTTATTTATTTGTTTATTTATTTAGTTAGTTAGTTAGTTATTGTTTTTGATAAACTGGGAACTACTTCAGCAATTAATTAAAGCTATTTATCAAAACTCTATATGAGGCAGGAACTATTGCCTTGTGGTTGAGATGTTGAACAGATCTGAAGAATTGTCGTTTATGCTTCTGGTTTTGGCAAAGCTTTCTCTTGTAACTTCAGCAAAAGTGATCAATTTCTCTGGATCACAGCTCTGGCAATAAAAAATTAGCTACAAATTTTCTGTAAGGTAAAAACTAAGGACAAAATGCTACTTTTTGTGAGTAGGTAGCTATGCAGACAGATAAGAAATGGGGAAAGTTGAAAAAGCCACAGTTAAAGAAAGAGGTTTTGTCATAGAAAATAAAAAGAAAAATGTTACAATATCTGCATGTATGCCTGGAGTTCACCAGTCAGGAACAATATCCAGAAATTATCTTAGAGCTCAGACAGTGAGAGTGAGATGAAGATTTCACATTGGGAGTCTAACAAGCAATGAATTTCCAGGTTATCAATACTCCATCATCTTTGGCATAGTAAAACCTCAGAAAAATAATAGACCAAAAAAATCTTTGGGAGTTCGAACAGATGTAAAAGGAAATAAAACCTTCTTCCTGGGTTTTCCAATTGGCAAAGACCTAATATTGGGTATGAAATAGCTTATTGGCAGATGTAAGAAATAGAAGGGGAAAAAAATGTTTATTTTATTGAAGATCTATATTTACTCTAAAGGACTTGAATTTTTCAGTCTGTTTCACATGGTTTTAATGCCAAAATCTGAACTTCAGAGTTTTCATATAATTTGGGTAGTCTGAGGACACATATCCCAAGGGAGGACTTTCTATACTGTCTGAAGAACTTGAGAGAGAACCCAACAGTAAACCCATGTCTCCTTTGTATGTCATGCTACAAATAGGGGTAGCTGAGGAAAGCAAAACAGTAATGACTGTTACAGATAACCTAGGAATATGCTGTTTAAAAAAAAAATTGTTGTAAGTTTATTGTTACAAGCAATACAATTTTCTTTAGTAACTTGTAAAATCATTTTGGCAGAACTGTATGCAATATATCAATTGTATCCAGAGATTTTGTCCTTAGGTTTAGATTTCTCCAAAGATTGCTGATATATATCCTGAAATAATTCTATTAAAATAATATTTTCAGCAGCCTTTTACATTGTCTACATTGATTTGATTTATCCAAATTTCTGTGATTAAAAGATGGAAAATATTTTCTCAGCAACAGATCTCATATGCATTATTTTCTGTAGCCTCTGCAATGAACCAGTTCCCTCAGCTAGGTCTCTTCATTAGCAAAATTACTTTAACTCTAACAGTATAAATAAGCAATCCCTACCTAAAAAGACATAAAAAAAATATATTTTTATGGCCCGTGTTTCTTCTACCCTGCAATATTTTCTGACATGTAGAAGGAGATATCCTCTTATATCAAATTATCTTTTCCTCTTCAATTTACCAATTTTTTTCTTACTGCATTTCCTACTAAAATGAAGTATGCATGAATTTGTCCCAGTCCCTCTCTGCAGCATAGTGATTTGCTCATAGCTGTTTGGAAGAGCATATTTCAGTCTTTTATTGAATGGACCATTTCTGCTCCCATTATGGGCTCCTAAATAAATAGTTCAATTTGTTTAGCCTGAGAGGAACAAAGGATGTTGATACCAGGACGTAGATGAGTTGTCTGAAGTTCAGACAGCAGCTCCATCTGTCTCAGCTCTTTCTGGGCTAAACCAGCACAGGACTGCCAGGGTTCTGAGAGGAAGAACTTGTTCCTGATGGGTTTTCACGTTATTTCACAGCAGAATGTGATCCAAAGTCTAGGTGGAAGAATTAGGTCTCTCTTGGATGACCTCTGAGACCAGAACTCATGATATTTACTGAAACAAATATGCTGAGTTCAAGGAATTTATCACAGGTTACCTAGGTAAGTAACTGAGAAGTACTATTATGAATATATTCAGTACCCAGTCATCTATACTCTTCTTTTCCTATGTAATTCATAATTTTTGTTGTCCAAGAAAAGCAGCTTGTTTATAGATTTTTACCTCGTTTCTAAACTAGGCTGCATGGCTGCATTTGAAGCAGTTTATACCTTGGAAGCATTGTAAGGCAAGAAAAAGAAACTCATGCTGCACATGTAGTATTTACATAGAATATTATATGTTCACAGGGGCTAATGAATAATTTTTGCCCTCAGTAAGGGGGAAGAAAGTGTATGAATGCTTACTAGAGCTGGAATATATATGTATATATGTCAACAGGTTAAAGTCTTAAAATTATTGACTGCATATACTGTCTAGTCATGGCCTCCATGAGTAAAGAGCTATTTATTTTTCACATTTGCAAAACCCAAGCTGATTGATAGAGACAAAAATCATCACAAAATTTGATAGCTAAATACTCTCTTCTGCCAGAACTCTGATACAGTATCCAGTATCTGAAAGTTTACTGTGCTAGATTTCTAGGTGCCTGATAACACCTTTTCTTTTTAGCACAGGAGGTCTGTCCTATTACTATAAAAATTTCTGTAGAAGAGTTTTTTTTCTGGAGCATGAGATATTGTTTCTAACAGAAGCAGCAGGAAAAACAACAATTCAATAATGTTCTGAATAAAAAAAAAACAAAATGCAAAACCCCCTGAAGAAACAAAATGAACACAACCCCTCTCCCCATGACTAGAGAACCTGGTGATAATGACATTGCTAATAGGAGCAAATATTTCAATTCTTGGTAAGAATTTTTTCCTCTATTAAAATAGAAATAAATNNNCCACCAGGGAGCTGTCCTACTGCGACAGAACTGGAGTCAAACTTGGGAAGTGACTGAAAATCAGAAGGGAAATGGATGAAATTTCTACTTCAGTGAAAGCAGCCCTTTCCACACTCATATGATGCCCTGTGCTGCCTTTTTATTCTGGACAGACATTCTGACTATTTTTTTCTGGAACAGAGAAAATCAAAAATAGGGAAATTTACACTTTGAATTTTCCTTTCTGAGTGGCTCTGAATATATTTCTTAACCTTTCCTCCTTCCTGTTTCCTCATTTATAGTGTTCAGATTTGCAAAGACTTTTCAGTGTGTTAATCTTCATTTAACACTGATCAGAGGAACCTCAGAGGGGAAAAAAGACAGATTCTTAGATTATGTAAATTGGTATAGTTCTGCTGTTACTGTTGTACAACTGCTGACACTCTGGGGCACAGAGCTCATAAAACACTATGTTTGTAAAAACAATGCCAAATCACAGGTTTTGGTACTGCAAAACGTTGTAATAGCCACATAAAAATTGCAGCTGCATCAAAAATAGAAGGAACTGCATCTAAACTAGCCCATCTTGCATGGTAGCACTTCCATCTTCTTCATATGCAGCACCTGCTACACTTAAGTTCTGGTGTGCCTATGGTTCCCTTTGTGAACACACCTACGCACTTGTGGGTTCAACACTAATGCTTAACCAACAGATGAATAAATAAATAAGCCTCTCATTTTGAAAGAAATTCAGCCCTGAATATTTCTGTCTATATTTTACTAACACATTGATAAAACTAATAAAGACATTAATTACATCAGTCCAGAGAGCTCCAGCCGTACTGGCATTATGAAGCCATGATATATAAAACACAGCATCACCTTTTCTATCCCCATGCTGAAAGTTGCTTTCCTCTGTAATGGCAGGCTGAAAAGTACTCAGCTATTCTTTGAGTCGGTTGTAGAAACCAGCAGGATAAGACATTAACAAGCTTAAAAGGTATTACCTGTCTAGCCCTACCAGGAGGTTTATGCTGACTGTAGGGGTTTCACATATCTCTTATACTTTCATGAGGGAATTAGTTAAAATTGCCATAGTGGAAAGTATTTGATTTAGATTAATCTGGATTTTTCAAGCAGTGGAGATTCATTACTCTGATTGGCTGTTCTACCCATACTGCCCTTAATGCTCTAACTACATACTTAGGAAAAAAAGCCTTCAGTTCAAAGCTCTTGATGGATAAGTAAAATGGATCATTATTATCTTTTAAAGAAACCTTTAAAATACTTAGAAGAGTAAACTGAAAACTATATGTAAGTGAGATATATACCTCCAGCATTCAGTCTGGGCATACATCCAGTTTTTTGCCTTCTCAGATGACAAAATTTCTCATCTTAAGAGAAAAAGAGTGCTATATGTTATCTTTTCACCTAAGAGGTAGCCCTGAGTATCTTACAGTGCTAGTGCAATTTACGTCTTGTTTCTAGCATGACTGCATTACATGAGGTGGTATGTCCAAGGAATGTCCCAATTAGCATACCAAACCAGAATGTGTTTCCATGCTTTTTTGAACATTCTAAGTGTGCCTCTTCAGTTCTTCCTGTAGAAACGAACCAGAGGTCTTTCCAGGCGTGAAACTGTCGGAGCTATTAATGGGAACATAAAGGAAAGTGAGAACTTTAGTGCCAGAAGCCCTCTGTCATTGTAAGGACAGGATATTCCCAAATCTTTTTTTTGTAAGCTGGTGTCAATCAGACAAGCTTTTTGATGGTGATGCGAGAGTGAATGCCCAATTATGTTTTAATGCCTAATCTTTCAGCCATGCAGGCTGCTAAATCCTGGCATGGCGTAAGAATATCTGGTTTGTTCCTTTGGTCTGTGTTTTAGGCTCTGTTCTCAAACGTATTAAAGGAAGAGGCATGGGAAAAGAATAGGCATTTCATGATACTGAAGTCTTTTAAGTGATCTAAAACACTAGATGTTTGTCCTTCTTATGGATTAAATGTATTTCTAAGTCATAAGACATCCATAGATCTTGCTGAAATGGTTTTTAAAAACTATCAGGATTATTAACAGATCAGAGAAAGCTTGACATCACTAGCCAATAATTCTTGCAACTGTATATTTATAAGCTCCCCAATACTAATATCTTAATGTTAGAATTATCTCTGATACTATGATTCAGAGGCAGATGATCTGACAGAGGAAGCTACATTTTAAAAGTGCTAGCAGAGATAATGTGGATAATGTGTGGAGTCTTGACCTGATTCAGTTAGAGCTTTGCCCTTATGTTACCCAAGGGCATATTATCCAGCATTTATAAAGACATTGGCTTGGATAAATGGATGAGAAAAAAGGCACTATTGTTTACTCAGCAGGAGATGGACTGTGGAAATGGTTAGATTACCCTCTCATAGAGACACACAATGTTATAAACACATGCACACCGGCACACACACACACACACACACACACACACACACACACACACACACACACACACAGAGGCACAGTTCACATATACAGACGAGGACATGCAGAAAACCCGCATAAAATCTCGAAGACATTTCTATTACTAAAACATCCTATTTTAAATCTGAGAGACAAAGCTGGGCAATTTTGATTTTTCCTTTTTTCCTTTTGAATGCAAAAACCAGGCCCATTTTCGGTGGTTTATATACATGTAATTAGCAGTTTAATTTCCTCAGAGGCTAAATTAGCCCTATGAATTTATTTAATAAAGGGTAAGATTTACTGCCAGGGCTGCAGCTGCGGCTCAGCCTCAGCTCTGCACTGCCCTCTGCTGCCTCCCCGGCTGCGGCCAGCCCGACCTCGGGCACCGAACCCCAGCCGAGGAAGCTGTAGGCAAGAAGCCTGAGGGAACACTACTCACCTTAAAACCTCATTTACCGAGAACTCCTACCCCTCTTTTTTTATTTTCCAGTCACCAAAAATGCAGAAAATATATTCCTATACCCATGTTTTGGGTTTTTTCCCCAGCAAACTCCTAGATTATATTCATTACCATATTAGTCTTGCAACAAACTCTTTCACACGGGTTAGTTCAATAACAGGTTGCCTCATGTGGCTATACATAATCCATGAAGCTCGAGAAAATAATGTCACACAGAGTCATCCATCATTCCTGAAGCAATCTGATAACTCTTGGTTTGCCTCATTTTCTGTAAAATCTAATTCAGGAATTATATAATATTCTTCTTTAAAATGTCTTTTAATAGAGGGAAATTAATTCATCTGTTGCAAAGGAGGAAAATTTTCTCTTGGAACAGACTGTGCTGACCACCAGCCCTTGTCAGAGAAGTTAACCTGTCAGCTAAGAAATGCTCTGGTACTCTGATCTGAAAGTCTCTTTTCTAGATGACTTACATATCCACCTCCCAAAGCACATTTTGCATCTAATGAAATTTATACAGCACCTTTTATCTAAGCAGTCCAAAATGCAGGGCAGACTTGATTATATATAAATGATAATAATCCTGGATAATATTAATGGCAAAATTCAAAGTTAGTAAACCCCACAATATGTCAGATTACTCTATTCTGAGGCATTACTTTCTTTGTTATTTAAATGCAGCTTCTTCTGGTGTGGAAGAGAACACACAGAGCACAGCTATACAAAAAGCTATAAAAATAAAGAATAAATGTACAAAGAATAAAAAATAAATAAATAAAATATTATGTCGTATAATTGCAGAGGGAATTTTAAAAGAAGCAGAAGGTAATGAGCCTACTGGAATTTAGCCAGAAATAATAGCCCTTTGTTTCTGGTGTACTTAAGGAACTACAGCTGGCATCACATTGGCTAATAAGCACAGAAGCCTGGCAGGAAATTAGATCAATTAATTAGAAGAATTGTATTCTGACTAGCTAAAGATTCAAGGCCAGACCGCATCTTTAGATCTGCACAGTGAGGGATCCTATAGAAACAGAGAGTCAACTTTTGGCAAACAAAACAGCCAGAACCGTGACATCTAGCACACACGTTCCTGCAGTGTTTTCATTGGGCTGGAGCCATGTGTATGGAAAGACTCCATGAGAAACTGGGAACCGTGATTCCCTTTTTAGCCTTGAGCAGTTTCAGGCAGATATCAGGGAAAAGGTATATGTGGAAGCTATTTTCTGCATGGGGAGAACTGAGGAACAAAAAGGCACAAAGTCGTTACAGGAGAAAAAAATTCTTCATGGTTTCAGTCTTCTTCTTTTGATGATACATTAAATATGAATCTTACCAGTTACACAAACACAAATCCATCTGTCTTGATGGAAGACTTTACTCCAGAAAGTATACCCCACAAGCTTTTCCTCATTTCTTGATTTTTGTGGGAAAGTATGGTCTGATCTTCAATAAGTCCAAGTATAAATCAAATAGCTTTGTACATCTTTCAAATATACAAACCGTAGGAGATGACTTCAAAGACTTGAAATAGCTGGCCTAGAAAATTAATCAACATGTCTCTAAGAATTTCTCACTTTCCACTACTGTTACTCTATTCTGTCTCTCAGTGTTCTTATGATCTCCCCTGATTGAGCCTAAGAGCGGGAAGTAGATAGTCCCACCTTTTCATGGCAGTCATACCTCTGTAATTTTTTCATTGGTAAATGAACTACAGAAATTAATTTTCTTTTTTAAATGAGGAGATAAATTCTAACTGCTATTTTCCTCATCTGGCACAAATAATTAAAATGCAATTCACTGTTGTGCAGCTCCATTCTTCCATTTTCTTTTGTAGGAAATTGACCCTTGGCACCTGAATTCTGGAGCACTTATGTTTGAAAACAATCTAGGAGCTGAACATCACAAGGTACAAGGATCTCAGTCATCATACTGGGGAGCAGCCAATAGGTTTCTATGCACTTGTGTCCTAAACTTTTTTTGCTAAGTGTTTTGGGAAATGATGTATGCTAAGAGACAATGCACTGCTTCTGGAAGCTGTAATTCAGTGTTGTGAAAATCAACTTAAAACAGGCAATTTGGCAAGATTGTCAAATAGGGCTATCTGGCTAATATGTGGCAGCATCCTTGAAGGGAGAACATGGAAAATGAATGTCACCCACTTAAAACTGCTGTGCTGCCTTGGGAGCAGAATCAGATGACAAACGCATTATTGTAAAATGTGGGAGGCACTGTCTTCTACTCACTGTGTACAGAGAGGAAAGGAGGTCAATGAAAGAAGTAAATATTTTCTTCTTGTGCCCCAATGGTTAGTATTCTATCTCTGAGGAAATATAGCCAAAGGATCCACTAGATGATCCCAAATCACCTCATCCTATATTACACATTTCAAAACATCACCTTGTTATCTATACACTGAGCACATTAATGGTTGTCTAACCAAACCATAAATTGTGTTTTGGCCAAAACATAAATCACTCCCGTTATTAGAAATTTATAATTTTTTGGGGTTTAAAATTACTTCAGGTCCAGCCACCAATTCTTGTTTTGCATTTCTCAAGCAGGACATTGTCTCATAAAGGAAATCCAAGGACCTTGGATCTCTTCCAGAGTGTGGTTACTGAAATGCACAGGGGGCGGACACATTCCCTATTGGGCACAATTTAAAGACATGCTGCCCCTTTTTCTCAAATTGAAACCAAAATATCACTACAATATAAAATTCTTGACAAATAATTTCCTGAAGTTGGTCAGGAAACTCTTCATTTGCTTATAGCTTTTCTCTCAGAATTACTTGTACAGTCAAATCATCCTCTAGAAGCACTATTTTAAAATATTCATATGGCAATACAAAAGTTCTTATTTGGCCTTTATTGTTCTGTGTGGTGGATTTTTAAGGTTTACAATATTTTAGACAGGACACTAGTACTATGGAAATGTTTTCTCCTGCTAATTTAATCTGACAGCTCTTAGAGCTAGGCATTCTCAAGGTAAGTCATGTCACTTTTGTTGATTTTAGCTGAAACCATGCAGCAAAAATGGTGGATTTATCTCAGTAACTCTAGATGTTCGTGTGTGTGTGTGTGTGTGTGTGTGTGTGTGTGTGTGTACACCAGGCTTAGTTTTCTGGACTCCTTTTGCAGTACCCGTAGAGAAAGTGGTACATATAAAGAGCAGCCTTTCTGACCTATTTAAGCCTTCACTAAAATGGGATGGACTCTTTCTTCCCATTCACTCCGCAGGGATGACTCTCTGGGGGGAGGGCATCCACCCCATAGCTACCTAAGGTTAGATGGTGTCACTGCTTCCATCCCACTTAGAATAACTTACAAACTGCAATAGCCATACTAGAATCCAGCCTTTTGAAGGCCAGTGGAGCAGGCAAAGAATTCAGGGATCAATGACTGGTAAAATCTTCCTTCTTTCATGTAGTGTCCTATGGCTGAAACATAGATGTTGATTTTTGCAATATCCCAAGTTTTTCCATCATCTGCACTTCACCTGCAGCTCATCCAGACCGGAAGTAGTCCACTAAGGGTCCCAAGTTCTTGACACTGAGTGGCGTGCACTAGTGCTATCAGAGTCCATCAAAGGGGAAGACTGTGAAGAATTTTTACAAAGCCGAAATGCATCCCACACTGAGGAAAACTATGAGGAAAAGAGATCTATTTTTCAGGATATTTTTGTTCTTTAGGAACTGAATTTAGAGGCAGATGAAAGATCAGTGGATCACATAAATCTCTTTCTAAAACTAACAGAGGATTGGATCTTGGATCTGATGTGGGAAGCACTAAATATTATCAGTACTGAAGACTTTAGAGCCAGACAAACTCTTTTACTATCTGTCACCAAAGCTCTTTTGTGTGTTTACTCACATGGGAAAATAGGAAACCCTACTGGCAAGTAATAATCCTTAAACTGGAACTAAATAAGGAAAGGTCCTTAATTTCTGCATCATATCCAATAACAGCAATAATCTGTTACTCACTGCAGGTCAATAACAAGACTGAATGCAAAGAAACTATTCTGATTATTAGAGTAGTATGCGTATTTCTCACTCAGGGTTAATTTAAAGCAGCAGTTTTTCTGATTCATCCACAGGGCTATGTTATATCACATCTAGGTTTGAACTTAACTGTCACAAAACAAGTTACTGTCCAGCATAATCAATGTCTCAAATAATGGATCATTATATGTACACAATGCCATCATAGAGACCTGGACAGTAAAACTACCCAAATTGCCAGTTTGGAAATAAAAAATTTAGTTTATCAGGTCTTCTTTGTTTCTACAGAATATGCACAGTGTATTCTTTTCTCAGGACAGATCCAGAAAGCAGACAGATGAGCCCTGGGTAAAAGTCTAAATAGAGCAAACTCTTCTTGTTAAATTGTATTCAGGGATTGCTTGCCTCTGCTTCACATGGTACCGCACAAGGCAGCAATGACTGTATTGCTCTGAAGGAGACCATTATCAACAATGGTTACAACTCTGGCATGGACGAGAAATGGAATTTCATTATGACTGCATTCAAAGATATTTCAATCAGCTCTGATTGCTGCCTCTTTTTAAAGGAAAAAAAGAAAAAAAAAAGAGCAGATTTAGAGGTTGTGGGAATTGCACACCATGATTTCCTACTCCATGGTCTTTTTTCTTACAAAAACAGTGCATGCACTCTCCTGCTCATCTTTTGGCAGTGTTACCATGCAGCCTGAAGCATTCAAAAGGCTAGATTTTGTCACATAATCTAAAGGAGATGAAAATCATTTAGTTGGGGTTGGGGATTGTTGGGGTTGTTGGTGTGTGGTGTTTTTTGGGGTTTTTTTTTCCCCTTTTTTGGTTCAAATCAGCATTAAAACAAGGTAAAGAAATTTAACTGTAGAGACAGGTATCAGCTGGACAAGCTTGATGTTTTGTCCATAAAATTGATTCATGGTGTTTTCCCCTCTCCTCACACACTGGTATGCCTCTTGCCATCTGAGGCACCAAATTAGGGAGTGATGTTGGTCAGACTATTCCTGCTTCAGCCTGCAAACTGTGATGCCTGTGCTTTGGAGGAAAACATTACCTTTTCCAGCTGAAATTAGACTGAGACCACAAAAGAACCCCTACTGGAACAAGTGACAGTGTCTGCCCTTAAACTGGCATAACTTTAATCTACAACTGTATGATTTAAAAGAATACTATAGAGTTCATCAGTCGCTTTTCTAATACTGTCCAGACATACTTGGAGCAGAAAATAATTTTACAGGACTGGTGTTCAGCCTATAAATATCCATCAAACATTTTCTGTAACAGTGACTGTAGACATAAAAACTGTGATAAATCTTTGGCTTTTCAGTTCTTTTTTGGGTAAATAATTCTTAAATACATCCAAAAATAAAGGAAAAGAAAAATATGCATATGAAAACTTATACATACCTGTGCTTGGATGCATGTACATAATTACAATTTTTTTTTTTTTATATCTCTATAAAAACAATTTTACTACTTTAGGGGAATGAAAATCCAAAATTATTGTCCTTCCACATAGAAAGCTGAATTCAGTTTCATCTTAAGGTGTGGATATGAGAAAAAATGAAGATCACTGCAATCATCTTCCATCACAGATATATATTGATTAATTTCTCCACCAAACAGCTCAATCCATTCCATCCCTTGGCCCCACCATGCTTTGTCTATTTAAACATGAATCTGTTATCTGCTTCCAGGTTGCTCTTCTCATTGCCTCATTGTGTATACCAAAAAGCCAGTTGCAGTCTTTTAGAACACTTAAAAACAAAAATTGCAGACATGGGTGGGAGACATACTAGCAGAATTTTCTGGAGCCAGGCAGAGCCTGAGATCAATGCCCTGGATTGGTCACTGCGGAAGCAGCAACCCGGCCTGCTGAGATTTAAAAAGAAATTACTCAATTAAGATGTAATGACCCTCCAGCCTCCCCAGGCTGTGAATGAGAGCAGACATATTTACAATCACAGAGTATAATAAAACTCTATCCAGTTATATCAAATCAGTTGGCCTAAATTAGCCAGCAACATCCTGATTAGGTGCTGTGCATGTGTGTGTGTGTGTTTGTGTGTCTGCTGGATGATTTATGATAAGCTCCATTAGGACTGTCAAAAGAGATTTTAAAATGACCTTCCAGGGGGACAGGGGTGGGAGAGAGGGATATTGTGGTTTCAGAAAGACAATTGTACTGCCTTACTGTGAAGTATCACAGTGAATAGAGGTGAAGAAATATTACATTTGTCAATGTATTTGTAAGATGAATTATCTCAGACACACACATACACACATATGCACATAAGGGAGGCAAAGTTCATTTTCCATTGAGAGCTTTTATTATGGTGGGGTTTCTCATCACCATTTAATTATCCTTACAAAGGCATTTACCTTTTCTAAAATGAGTCTTATTTATGCTTGCAAGTACTGAAGGACCATGTAAGAGCTGCAAAGTGGAATCCTCCATTTATTTAGAGGTCAGAGATGATTGTAGGCAGGTGGTCCAATTACCTTGGAAAAAATCTTTCTCTCCTCCATCCCTCTCCCCACCTCTTTCTTTTCAACCAGCCCAGGAAAAATGATAATCAGAAATTTAACCCAGAGCTACATAAAGGAAGCTGACAGCCTATTTGCTTCTGGAGAGGGCAGCAGTACAGTTTGGTCTAAGTATAGTGTGTTCATAAATCCAAAACATTAATCATCGCCTTCATAATACTGCTGAGAAGGCAAGGAAGAAGCCTTTTTTTTAGCCAGGAGGGCAAAAGCAGCAACATCTCAAAGGTGAGGGAGGTTAGAACAGGTTGTTTTTTGTCGCCATGACTCCACTCTTTTTGCTTTTCCAACCATTCATGACATTTCTTTCCTCGATATGTGCCCTATCTCCCAAACTCCTGGCCACCCTGAAATTTCTCAGCTGACTGCCCAAGCCCACCAGGTGTGACGCACTCCAGAAAGGGCTTTCCAGCTTGTTCCTCCTGCTGCCATAATCCTGCAAAGGAAATATTTTTACAGAGCAGTAATGCGTGGCAGACTTCACCTTCCCTAAAATATGGATGAGTTATGGTTTCAGTGATTGAGCACAAAATGAAAAAGCCTTTATACTGGTTCCCCCAAGGGAGAAGATTATCCTCTATGCCGTTTTTACAGCACAGTAAAAACAAAACAAAACAAAACAAAACAAAACAAAACAAAACAAAACAAAACAAAACAAAACAAAACAATACTTTATATAAATACATCCTTTTTTAGGGTAACTGTGTATGCTGTCAGCAGTCCAAAAGCTAGACATTGTTTCATTGTTATTTCTTAGGAAGCAATTTTTACTATTGCTAATTATTTTCACTACTACTACTACTACTACTACTACTACTACTACTACTACTACTACTACTACTACTATTGCAACTTTGCTAAGCAAATGAGAATCTTCATCTGTCCTTCATCTAGAATTTCCTGAGGATTTGAGGCTCTGCTTCACAAGCTGATAACAATCGATCACACAGCCAGACAATAGGTTCAGGTCCACAGAAACTATGCAGATCTGACTGCTAACCCTGCTCTGGTAACTCATTTGCCTTCACCAGGAAGCGACATCTGCTGCTCATTGAGCAGAGATTTTTATCCTTGTCAAATACATCTGAGGTGTGCCAAAACATACTGTGTATGATCCAGTCCCAGGTACAAAAAGTGACAAGAAGTTATGGCAAAAGAAGTCAGGTGATTCAGAAGGCAGAAGAAATTGCAAATTAACAAACTTCAGCTGATTTTACATTAACTGTCACAGTACAATGAAGGTTTACAAACTCTTTAGCGATAATAGTGTGAAATCTCATGTCATTTAGGGAACCCCTACACAAACCAACAAAACCATTCTTACCATCTATCTAACGAGCATTTCAGCCCAGTTATGCTGCACCTGGTAGATGACCAAGCAAAGCCATCACGAGCAGCAACACCAAGGAAAGCTGGAGCTGGAGAAACCATTGAGGTCCAGGTCCTCACTTGCCAAAGCATTCATAGAGTGTTGGTGAATTCCAGTTCAAATCAAATTGAGTGATTTTTTTCCCCACTGTGAGATTTGTTGTATAAACAGAGTTCTACCAGAGAGTGAATAGGTAACTACATTAATTACAAAACTAAAGGTACGGAACAAGTAAGTTAAAAGACTGCTAATAAAGTTCAAGTTTAGATATCTGCAGCTTACATTGTTAGATGCATCTTAAATTAAGAAATCATTGATATCAAGTATTGTATTCTTCTTACTTGCTAGAACTTAGGATAAATACTTCAAAACTTGTAAAAGAAAGTGAGTGCCTTAAAATATACATTTCAAACAATTTCTTGCCTGGACTGAACACCAGATGAACACAATAAACTAGCTGAAAACAGATCATCTCAATTTCACACTATTTTAATGCTGCAAGCAGCTTTTACACATGCACTAAACATCCACCTTTTTCCCCTTCATCTTTTTCTGGATTGTAATTCTAAATGAAATATTACTTTCAGAGAAGATGTATTCTGTGTAAGATATTCAATTATACTCATAGTGTTTTTTTAAGGATATTTCTTGTACTACAGAAAAAATATTTTACATATATTTTAGACATAATAATTTTAATTATTATATTCCTTCACTTATTTTTAATTGTAAAAACTTACACTACTGTTCATTTTCTTTTTGCCTTAAGCCTCTGTAACATAGATGAATGACATACCATTCCCTTCCAGTGAATGTGTGATGATATCATATTTTAGTGAGATGCACAGTATTTTTTCAGTAATGAAAAAAGCTAAGTACTGTAACCTTCAGAAGCATTCAGAATGTTCCTGTAATGACTCCTGAGTTACTTCTGCAGCTGCCCAGCAGGGCAGTGTTAGTGTGAGCATGGCATTTGGTCCCAAGGTGCACATGTGCTAAGAGACAAACTAATCACCACCCACCTCATGGTGCTGTGTTGGGTTTTCTTAGCTATAAATAAGTGACTACTACCAATATTTGTCAACTACTTGCCCACACTTACATTCTTTTGGCACAGTATTTCTATTCGTCTTTTGCTGCCCTGCTCAGTGAAAAGTTGGAAAGAGTGCAGCTGTATAAAGCAATGGCTAGCACATTTTTTATGAGTGAAATTTATGGAGTAATGTATCTACTTTTAGCATGACTATTGTTAAACCTGGAGATCAAGCGAAGTTACACTAAATATATTGCTTTATCAATTGGATTCATTCAAGTGAAAAATGCTGATCATGCTATGTCTATCCCCTGGGTGCAGAAACACTACTTCACTACTGGACCGGTCAATACATAAAAGTCAAAATCATTAAAATTTGTAGCTTTTTTTCTTGAAGAAGAAGGTGGTTCTCAGTACATCAATATCAACTCTTAAATCCACATTGGATGGAGAGGGTACAGCAGAGTAATTCAATCTCTTTACACTTAATATGGTCAGGAAGGGAGAATGAAAACAGCCTCTTGTAAAATGATGGAAAAACCAGGATGCAATCATTCTGATGGAGCTGTGCAAAGGAGTCATTTTACACCATTCGTTACCAGGGCAACAAAAATATAGTGAGCCTCATACATCTAACAGGTGACATTTTAGCTAAGAAATTGCTTCTTTGGTATTTTTTCTGTCTATGAAAAACAATATTACTAGAGTTTTCACTTGTCATGTACTACAGGGCAACATATTCCTCCTGACAGGCCCATAATGGAAAAATAGAGCAGTTAAATAGTATTACAATCTAACTTTAAGGATACATGCTAATCTGCTCTTTAAAGAGGCTTCAGACATTTTGAAACACCCTGGAGACTTGAGTGACTGGAAATTTCTGCATGAGCGTATATAGATGAGCAGACAGATGTGGTTAGTGGAAACAAAAAAAACCCTGTTTTCCAATCTTTCTGATTTAGTTAAAACATGGAAGGGTTTTTTTTTTGGCTGACAAATACACTGCAGTGTTTGTAAATGACCACCCACAAATAAACCAGTGCCAGATACATCAAATGAGTTAGTTTCCATAATTTCTACCAATGATTGGACCAATTATTTCTGGACCATATGCATGAACATCACATTTCTGATCCCTATATGGCTGCTACTGAATTCATAAACAGGCAAATCTTGATTTCTATTCCATAATTTAATATCCAGAGGGGATTATAGATCTGGCATGGGCTTTTTTAGGTTGGTGAATGAATCTGTGCATCTCAGTTGTTTTTGTTTTTTTTTTTAATTGCACCTGCGCCAGGAGTTGCATAGCACTCTGATACTGGGATAATTCCAGGAACTGGTGTTGACTGAAACCACCTGAGAACTGACTGTCTCTGTTTCTGGTCAGTGCCATTCCTGAAGTAAGGAGTCAGCACATAGATGGAGTTGTGACATCCACTATCAGGCCAGAGGCCACAGAGGATCAAGATTAAGAAAAAAAAAATGAATGAGAAATTTGGAGAAAATCAATGTAATTTTATTCAAAAAAACCTTTGCTTGGGTTCATGAAGGCAGCACCTGCTGATGGCTGGAAAGAGAAATCCAGATGCACAGAGGAGGGCAAAGATGACTGACAATCTTTGGTTAAATCGGTAGATACAAGAAGGGAGGCATTCTTGATATAAATGCTGTCAAGCTCTGGGCACAGTAGAAAATTAGTGACATCAGTTGTGGAATTTGATGTAGGACCTAAGCTACAACATGAGGGATTGTAAAAAGAACAGCACAATAAACAATGTGTACACATAGGAACCATTCAGTTAGTAGAAAACAGGAGAAATATGCAGGATCAAGAGATGAAGCAGACCTGATGCTAAATGTGTGCAGGGCTGATAGAAGGGTGAAGAGTGATATGCCAGGTAGCAGGTGATTCACACTTTCATGCAAGAAACAATGAATGTAACAGACCTCCGCAAACCTTGAAACCACAAAATATGAATAGATTGGGTTAACTGGAGATTCAATAATGGACTGCATTGGAAGCTGCTTCCATTTCTTGTACAGAATCAGAGTTCAAATGTTTAACAGAATGAGATTAGCCTCTGCTGGCTACAGAGATAGGCTGACACACATAGTGACTAAGACATCTGTGAGATTGTCTTTGAAAGGCAATGTTATGGCCAGGACTTTTAGGTCAAACACGTATTTCTGTTTCCTATGTCACGTACAGTGACCACTTAATAGCTATTATATGAATTGACAGCTCACTGGTTTTTAATTTCTAGCTCCTGAATTTAGGTGAAGATAATTTGTCCCTTGGTTCAGTCCTTAGGCCATACTACTCCCTGCATTGTAGTGATGTATGTTTAGCAAGGCTACAGAACAATACTTTCCTGTAAATGGGAAATGCATTGTTCCTGTAGGCTGTTCAGCTTCCTAAATCATCCCCATCCATCCTCCCTGAGTGAGTAATGGGACTCCCAACATGTCACAAGTGGACAGAGAGTTATGTGTGAAATAGAGACAGATTTCCAGGATTTCCACCCACAGAAGAACAGCATAGCACATATTAGTGACATTACAGGTCATGGAAGGTGCTTGCTGCCAAAGGTTCCTCCTTTGCTTTGTCCCCTGGATCTGAAATCTGTCTTCAGAAGTAGTAGCTTGGTCAATACTCACCATTCATGGCTGTGCCAAGCTGGACTGTACATGGGCTAAGCTTGTGCTGTGGTTTGTGCAGCAATGAAAAGCTTAATTTTGTAAAATGTGCATTTGGGACACTTAATGTCTCTGTCAATATGACAAGGCTAACCTGTGCCTTATGAACCTTACCCTCCTGGCAGTTTAATTTCACCTGTTTCCCTTTCTTCTATCTGCTGTACTTATTTTGGTACAAAGCATGTAACCCTCCAGTACAGGACTCTTACATTTTTCGGTGTGCATGAACTCCCTGCCTCAGGCCAAGTGTCGCCGCAGCACGACTGGCTCTCTAGTGCTGGATGTTAAGTCGCCCACACAGGTGCCCCAGTGGGTTCACGTGGCCTGTGTGGGGAAGGGTGTCGGTGCGATGAGTGCCGGGCACTCAACCTCATGAGCCTCTGCTCACCAGGGGGAAAAGCCGCTGACAGGTGAGAGGCAAAGGGGAAAGAGGAGACCTTCACACCGGGATATGCTCCAAACCAGAATAAATACAAAAGGATCCAGGGCGAAAAAGAGAACAAAGCTGTGCAGGGGTTTAAGTATGGGCATCAAACAGGGGGCGGACACAACTGGGGAACCAATGGGGAGGTCGANCCCACGTGCGGATTGACAGGGAAGGGTCTGGAAGAAAGGGAGCGGTAAGGGTAACTGACAACTAGGGGGTTGGAGCTAGGGAAGGAGAAATGGATGGGAGGAACCAACTAACAAAATTACAGGGGAGTACGAATTAAACCAAAATTAATAAAACAGAGCAAAAATAAGAGCCGCAACAGCCAAGATAATACTAGGCTGAGAGACGGCTGCACAGTAATTAAAGACTGGTTTACTTTCACTTACGTGCCATACTGTCTGTTCTTGTCCAAGTGCTCTGAAACAGCAGTCACCTTTGAATGCATGCATAAGCTTAAAGGCACATCTCTTTAGCCATGTCTGAACCTCCAAGCAAGGGTTGTGTGTTGAACTACAGATGATTTTTGTATTTTACTTGTTTCACATGCATTTAGCCTGCACCAGATTACAGTATTTGTCAGTGTCATGTGTTGGAAGCTGTAATAGTGGGAGAAGCAAAATACTCTAATAGGCATAGTGCAGGTATGCAGGTATAGACTTTCATGTCCTCTCAGACAATCAAGCTGAAGGTATCCCCACCCTGCAGGGGTGTTAGATGAATTTTAAGAGTAATTTCCAGCCCAAACCATTTTATGATTCTGTGATGCAGCTTAATCTTTCAGGGACCCAAACAGTATGTACTGTGTAATTATGAACAGTCATAGTCTTTTAAAACCATGCATGAAGATGCAGAATTAAGGACTTCATAAGAGTAATTTGTCAGGTAACCCACCTTGATACCATTTAAAATTTCCCTATAACAATAGATAGGAGAAGATACAGACTGAAGACTGCCATAAGTTTTCATGTTCTAAATCTGTGGGATTATTTTTGAAAACAGAATAGGATTTAACAAAGAAGAGGCTCAAAACCTTTTGAATATTTGTGTGCTAAGAGTGTTGACAATTTAACAAGAGTGTTCTGAATTTAACAAGATTTGAAAAAGTAGTTAGTATTTTTGAAGCTTCAGACCAAGAATATAACATTTTTTTGTTTTCTAGATGACACATTTTTTATCATCAATTACAGGAGTGCAACAAAGGTAGAGTATCTCACAATACTATTAATTGCTGTCTTTGTCCTTTAAACTATAAATAAAAAGTGCTAAATAGATTATAAATTAAAAATAAAAACTGTACTCCCATTGTCCAAAAGTAGTATACTATTTAAAAGAAATATTTACGTATTTTCACTTCAAAATTTCACACTACTTTCCATTACCATTATTCAAAACAGCAAGACTTCTTCAGATTTTTCTTTTATGTTTCTCTGAAAATTGTTTCTGTGATATTAATAATCTATATGTAAATTGTTTTAAAATAACATTGTAAGAATTATGTAATCTTTAAACATTTAAAGATTTGAGAGCATCATTCAAAATAAATCCACACATTCATATAAATGTTACAAGTTCATACTTATTCAAAATTCTGTCTCTCGTATTAGATACCAACAAAACTTTCACAANACAACATCTGCTGTACCCTAGGTCATTTGAGAGAATGGTAGGTTGTCAATACATAAAAAGAATATCACAAAAACAAGAGCCTACATAAGCTCACTCTCATAGCATCCATTATCTGTTATGTTTACACTATAAAGTTAAAATTACTAAGGAGCTTTTCTAAAATCAGCCTCTTAGTTGTTTTTGCATTACAGATCTTCTCCTTAAAAACAAGAAAGTTGGCAGAGATCCGTCATCAGTTACTGTCATGGACAGAACAGACTCAGCTTAGGGAAATAAATTGAATTTATTGCAATCAAATAAGAGTAGGTGAATAAGAAATAAAACCAAATCTTAGAATCACCTTCCCACCACCCCTCTCTTCTTACCCGCCTTAACTTTATTCCCAGTTCTCCAGCTCCTCCCCAGGCAGTGCAGGGGCAGAGGGATTTGGGTTATGGTCAGTTCATCACATGTTGCCTCTGCTGCTTCTTCTTCCTCAAGGGGAGGACTACTTCCACTCTTCCTGTGTTCCAGTGTAGGGTTTCTCCCACAGTTTACAGTCTTGCATGAATTCCTCTATGTGAGTCCTTCCCATAGGCTGCAATTCTTCTATTGCAGTGAACTATTCCAGTGTGAGCACCTTCCACAGGGTGAAGCCCCTTTGGAACAAAACACTCCAATGTGTATCCCTTGTGGGGTCCAAAATCCTGCCTGCAAACCTGCTGCATCATGGGTTCCTCTCCGTGGGGTCACAGTCTCCTTCAAATATCCATCTGCTCCAGTATGAAGTCCTCCATGGGCTCCAAGTAGGTCTCTGTTCCACTGTGGACACTCCATGGGCTGCAGGAGACATTCTGCTTCATCATGGTCTTCACCATGGGTTGCAGTGTAATCTCTGCTCTGGTGCTTGGAACATCTCCTCCCACTCCTTCTTCACTGACCTCAGTGTCTGCAGAGCCATTTCTGTCACGTATTCTTGCCCTCTTTGTCTGCAACTTGCTTCTGTGCAGGAAATTTTTCCTCTTCTTGAACACAGATTTCTCTAAGGGAGGTAAGTCCAGGACAGAGACAATTTGTGCGCAAAGTTATGTGTCAGAAGAACGGACAACTAAAGTTTCTTGATGTTGGTTACACCAGTACAATACAGACTTCTCAGAGATATCAGTTTCATAAAGCTTGATATGGTGTCTTGGTTTTGAAAGACAGGTGCCTGCCAAGAAAGGCAGGAGCTTCTCTTGGAATAGAAAAAATGTAAACCCCCTTCCTTCCAAATTATTAAAAGGGGCTCTCAGGCAAAGATATGAGGATAAGAATAACAGTTCTTTAATATGTATAAACAAAATAAAACAAAAACCAACAAACTACAACCTAATAGGAAAATTAGAACAAGATGCAGTATTAAACAAAAAAAAAACCTAAAACCTGACAGTTGGAATATAACCTGACACCCTGTCGGTCAGGGTGTTGGTAGCAGTCCAGTCCGAATGGTGGCTCCAGTAGTCCTCCTGGAGTGACAGACGGTTCTGCTGAAGCAGAGATCCTGTAGAAGGGCGGAGTTTTCCTTTAATGGTCCAGTGGTGATGTTGAAGGGTCTGGTCCTTCCTCTGGGAATCCAGTGGGAGAGAAGGCTGCTCCTCTGGGAATCTAGTAGAAGGCAGATGGCTGTTCTGTCCAAAAGCCCAGATTATATTTAGTTGNGACAGGAAAATGTCTAGTAAATTGGATTATTTTTTTTTTTTTTTTAGCTTGACCAAGCCAGTGAGAAAATTCATTTGGTTTGTGGAACCATAAAAGCTTAAAATTAGGGAAAATCTTCTGATATATTCAACAACATGCTTCAGTGTGGAAACTCATAAGTGGCATAAGTGAGAGTGGGAAGGAAATAGGACATCAGGAAGACATTGGAAAATAGTTGGAGAAAGTTAAGTGAGAGAAAAATCAAGTGAATTTTTTTTTTTTTTTTTTGCTGGCATCTTTAGCACTGGATGGATAAAGATGAAGGTACCAGTTAAGGACAAAGTTGTCAGACTAAAGTGTCTGAAATGAAGAATCTAAGTCAATATTTAGACAACTCAGTGAGTGAACTGGATTTCAGAGACTCTATGTCACTTCAGCTCACACTGACACAGTATTCATCACCTGAGAGTGTCATTGGATGCCTGAATGTGAGTTACAACTGCAATGTAAATAATGATATGCCTGAGCTTTGCCAAAGTGTTAATAGAGTTTCATCATCATGTTAAAACCAAATGTTTTATAGATACAATGGCAAGCATACAAAAAGTATAACAACCCAAATTCTTATAAACAATTTAAAATCTCTTACAATAAAGCACCTTTCTTAGAAGTCACATTCTTATTACAGGATGTGCAGAAGAAAGGTTGCATAAAAATATTTTTTTATTCTTTCTAACAAAATTTGACCCTCTTTGTGATTTTGTTTCCAATTTAATGCTTCAGATGTATACTGGTTTTGAAAGAGAAAGGTATTTTCTTAGGGACACTTTTAATTACATATGAACTGATCAGAAATACTCAAATACATTCAGCTTTAACACTGCTAAGGAAAGTGAATAATGTTAATACATAGCTTAGGGAATTGCTATTTTCTAGCAGTGGGACATTGTTAGTGGGAAACATTGACTTTGTTTGACTTTTGCATGGCACAAGATGAGATTGACCCTAGAAAGCTGTTTTGGAAGAGTTCACATCCACTGACCATTATGAATGCAAAATGTCACACTTCTACCTTAAAAGCAAGTTAAATCTTTTTCAGTGATTCATTGGCTTGTCCAAGCAAATAATCACTATTAATCCTAGACAAGTTCACTGGTTTTCTGTTTCCAAAGGTGTGAGAGGTAACTGCACTGGTTCTATAATGATTAAATGTTTAATTGTTTTTATAATAAAAATGACAGACAACTTTGTTTTAATCAGCTACCTTGACGGAGGTATAGTAATACTTCCTACTGACTTCAGTTGAGCTATACAACCACACATCAACTCTGAATTCAACCCCTTTTTCTCAAACATCGATTGATTTTTGGGTTCATAGGTTTATGCAGCCAGAAAGATACATTGATGAAGAGGGAATCATCACATGGCAGTCTCCTAGAAATTTGTTAAGCAATGTTTATGTTCTGCAGATGTTTATGTTAGGTTATCTGTTATTACATCTTTGAGAAGGTTTGTAAAAACTTCTGACTCACTAAGGAAATAGGGGATTTACATTTTTCAGGGATGGGGGGGTAATTTACAAATAAATTCCAGAGCTCATGGTTTGGGTATAGAAAACAGGAAAAAAAATTAACTACTCTTGAAAAGAGGAGGACAATGTAACAGCAATACACAAGTGGGAAAACACATTGATTCTGCTTACTAGATTGATGTCCTGTCTTGCTTAGACGTGCACTGTCACCTTTGTCAGTTTAGGCAATTGTTTGCTTCTTTAGTTCTAAGCAGCTGTCCATGTGCTTTAATTGGTAATAACTAATGGAAATGCTTCTGTTGGGAGAGTGTTAGCTGAGGAGGAATGTCAGAGAATGAGTGTGTTTCCAGCAGAGATGATCAGGAACATTTCTGTACATATTTCTTGTCCGCTGCTAGAATAGTTTTAGTTTTTAGTTTTAAATAGTTTTTGATGTTATCTTAGCAAGACCAAAATGGTGCAAAAATACTTTCCCTAGTGCATGCTTTAGAACTGCCAAAGCAACTGTTTAGTGAAGCAAGGCAGTTTCTTCCTCAAGAGACTGAACTCTTATTTCTCAGTAGACATCCAGCCCTGGAGGCCCAAAGAGTGAGAGACCAGATGGTCCTATGTTTGTTTAGTGTTTTTTTCCATGAAGTGTAAACAAGGACCTGGTTCTCCTTATGTCTGTGTCTTAAAAGCTTTCTGAGAGCTATGGCTTAACCAAACCACTGAATTCCTTGTGCCCATGTGCCTTCCTGGAGTGCTGAAAGCTCTTGCTGTTGTGTGCTCCCTGCACTGAGCTACCCAGCAGTAGCTCCTCAGCAGTTCACAAAGCAGGACTCTCTCCATATCTGGGTCTTGAATACGTTCCCAAAACCTTCAGAGGAGGTAGCAATGACTCTGGCAACAATCACAGCTTGCTTGGTGACAGTCAGAACAGGACCACCTTGTTGGTTTATAACCCCTTGTAGGAAGCACTAAAGAATAATAATTCTCAGCCACCATGCCCTTGGGGATATATTCACCCAAGAGCAAGAAGTTGGAAGGCTCCAGTATTGTAACTAATTCTCTGTTCCATACAGCTTTTTAAAGCCAAAAGATGGAAATATTCTCCAAGCTATAGGTCAGCCCTGTAACAGGGGCTCAAACCAGCATGACCAAGTAAGCATGCAGAAAATATGGAGGAAAAATTACCAACAAAACAAAACAAAACAAAACAAAACAAAACAAAACAAAACAAAACAAAACAAAACAAAACAAAACAAAACAAAACAAAACAAACAAAAAAACCCAACCAAACAAATAATACATAAAACCTCCCAGAAACAAACAAAAAAGCCTACCACAAAATAAACAAAAAAATCCCTACCACAACTAACCAGCCAAACAAAAATTCCAAAACAGGATTGAAAGGGCTGACGTGACATGAATTGCAGACTAGCATAAAAAAATAACAACATTTTTTATTATGTAGAGAAAGGGCCAGGGACGGCACGAGCACTGGCACTAGGTGTACTTGGTGTTCAAAAGTACTTGGGCAATGTTAACAGACAGATTCAGATGCTGGTCCCATTATTTTTTAGCTGTTGATCCACATGCACAATGCACTTCTGTGTACTGTGATAAGTCAGCTAAAACATGTGTAAACATATGCTACATCAGTCATTAAGGAGAAGGCTATAATTACACTTTTAAAAATGGCAAAGCATTTTGAAAGTAGCATATAATTTTCCAGAGTGGGAACCTTTATGAAATATATCTTTCCATGAGTTTTTATACAGCCTGACATCTCTGGGTTTTTTCAGATCAAAAACCCCACTGTGAACAAGCAGGCTTCAGACAAAGAAGGCAATTTGTTCTTTAGGTGCCATTTCAGTGAAAGGGAGAGGCAGCAAGAGAGAGGGGGAGAAGGAGTGAGAAGAGAGAGAAGAAGGGCACATCGTGTTACTGCACACAGTTCAGAAATAGACAGGATCTGGCAAAATTTTCCTGGAAGTACTGTTAGAGGTGACTAGTGTCAGAGTGCTGCTTTCACTGCTGCTACATTAAAATCTTATCTTTTTATCTTTGATAGAGTTAAAGTTACTTTAAATCAAATTAAACAGGCTCACTGCTCACCTGGAAGCAATTGGATCATGTAGTCATAGTGGGGAAGAAGGAGAGCAGGAAGATACTAAGATCCTACCAAATGCTCATTTCCTTCTTTTAGTACAACCCGTACATATGAGAGATATGCAGAGCTGGCCTAAATGCGTTTTAAAATCTGAATACCTTCCCTCAATTAATTTTGTAATTTCTATTGAAAAATATTAGCTTAAATGCTGTTAAATTTCTGAAAAACCAAAGACAGATTATTCTGCCTACTAAATCCAGATTAGCCATCAGGCTATTTTGGCTTAGCAAGTTAACACTCATGAGCTGAGCCATGATAATAATTTCTTCACTTATGTAATACCTTCTATGACTGCAACACAGTGAGACTTCATCCCACAGTAAAAGACAAAAAGTAACATTTCCTAGTACTTGCAAGAGATCAAACCCATATATGATGTGCCTCATTCAGTTGACATGCATTTGAAAGGGATGAGAAGATTATAAAATTACTGTCAGTGAACATGGACACAAACAATGCTGGGATGAATCCCAATGCTCCTTCTCTTTCTGAAAGATTATATTTGCCTCAACAGTTTAGTATATAGAAGGAAGAAAATAATTGTTCAATATATGTTTTGTGAAAATATGGTGACCCACGTCTCTTTCTCACCATCCATGCTGGTCACAAAGGTTCTGCTTGAGGTTAATTTTTGTCTGCCTGCAGAAGCAATTAAATATATATAGGACTTGTGAAAGTAAATATAGAACAGGCATATAGAAAGTAACCTTGAGTTCCAGTAAAAACAAACAAACAAAGAAACAAACAAAACCAAAAAAAGGAAAAAAAAACACAAAAAAACCCCCAAGAAACCAACCAAACAAAAAAAAAAAACAAGCTCCAAAAATTTGTAAGTTAAGAGGTATCTGAAAGTATTAGATATTTAAGCCTCATTGTAATGTGTGAAGAGAGCTTGGGTCCACAAGACTTTCTCATCACTAGTTTTTCACCAACCTGAACACAAAGACAGATAGCACTGTAATTCTGTAAAACTCTCCAGAGACCATCCAGTTTGCAGTGTCCAGTTCTGTTTCTGACAATTTCAGCTGTGTTAGAGGTTGAGGCTGGGAAATTTGACAATCTGTGACAAAGGGACCCCATTTTTCATTTTCATTTTCATTTCTTTCCTTGAGTTCTTGCAAATAGTCTGACTTTCTGAGAACATTTTTCCATAGTCCTAGAAGAATTTGCCCGAATTTTGAAGACTGTAGTTCAAGCCAAGGTATAGAAAGTCAAGTTAAAAATGAGATTGCTTTTAGTGTCATGCAATGGTAATTTTGGGGTAAGTTTATATCCACCTCACTCATGTTGTAATTATGTTAACTGCTGTTTAACTTAAATTTGTTTCTCCATCATTTTTTTCCTTTGAATTTATATCATATTATCCTTATAGGAATTTTTGACTTTAGTTTTACTCTTGCCTTATGTCAAAGACTCAGTGTGGTTAAATGCATGGGATACCTGCATAGTGAAATGTGTTGAAGTTTGTATACCATTGCATAGGCCAGTGATTTGGATCACAGATAACAAGAAGACTGTGTAGAAAGAATAATGCAAATTCTGGTTTTGTCAGGAGAGAAACTAGTATTTTCATATATAAAACCTGTAGCTCTCTAATCCACACCATCTCTTACTATTCACTATGCAGGTCTGAGTCCAATAAAAATGCTGCACATGTGCTTAAATTCAGTTCTGATGATTTATCAGGCTGAATTTAGCTACATTATTCCTGAAATCTCTGGCAGATTAGGAATTTCTGTCACAGCAGCATTCAAAGTTCCCAGTCAAAACAAGACTGAGTAATAGGAAAGTAGTCACTTGCATGTTTCTTCTGATCATCTACTTGAAGAAATTAATTTAAAAAACCCTGTAGACAACAAGAGAAGTTCTAGAGACCCTCATGCTGGGAGTAAGATTGAAAAACCAGAGGGATAATTTCTTAAGACCGAGTTGGACAACATCGTAATGTGCATTGGATTGGATGCTACAACTGATTTTCTTATAATAGTTTTTTACTCGGTCCTTATCAAACTCCACCTGTTACTTTTTATCAATAATATTGATTGTGCCATAGACAAAGCCAGAAATGTTGTAGCCACTGCGAACAAATTAATAGAAGCTTATATGCCTGATAGAGATTTTTTTTCCTCTAGTTATCACCATTAACACAAATTTAGCACATTATTTCCACTGTCATGAAATACAAAAGATGCTGTGTGCAATATAGCATCTAAGCTTGTTAGTCTTTAGTTTTTTAGCATAACTAAATCCAGTGTTATTACTACAAGAAAAAATAATTTAAGTGTTATTAGTAGCAGAAAGTAATTTTAAATTTAGAATCTGGGGAGCTGGACTCAGCAACTCTTATAGTTGCTTTCCAACTTGAAATATTAAATGATTCTATGACCCTAATTTTCTAATTACCTTCATTTCAATAGAGATCAAATGATTGGTTTACAAAATTTCAAATATTTTGTTTTAGATATTTCCATTTGTAACAATAAGGATGGGCACAGTGTTGAGCTCACAGACAATTACGTCCTCTGAACTGACTGTTAGCACTCAGTGTCATTCTGGGTAATTCTCTGAAAATGTCCATTCAGTGCTCTGCAGCAATCAAATAACCAGATAAAACGTTGGGAATATTAGGATATGAACATGAAAATGGAAAACATGTTTATAAGTCTTTGGCAAGGTCACATTTTTATTGCAGAGTGGTTCTGGTCCTATACTCCTCCTTTAAAGTAGATAGCAGAACAGAAAATAACATAAAATTCTCTAAAGGTGATGAGAGATAGGTATACCCATGAGATAAAGTAGGTATCCCCATGAGATAAAGTAGTGGGCCATTTTTGAAAGAATGCAGTAGGATGAACATTATTATAAAGGCTGATAAAATTAATACATGGAGAATACAACAAACATGATTGTGCATTACATTATCATGACATCAACTCTACCAAAACTGAAATATTCTTCTATTCTTTCATTCCTAAAGTTTTAATAGTTCTCTCTTTCCCAGCTTCCCATGTCACTTACACTGGTATGTGTCATCTGTCTATCAGATCTCTCCTATGGCTGCAGTGACCATATGTGAATGCTTGTTTGAGAGGGTTTTTGTTCATGACAAGTCAAAGGCCCCAAGTCAGTGTGATTTTTGATCATTCATTCACCTTTAAAAGGTAGTTGTACTAACAAAAAGCATTGTAGTAATAAGGTTAAGTTGTGCAATCTAAACTTTTAAACTAAACTGTTATTGCTTCTTTAAATCCTGATTACTTGCCATGCAACTACACCAGACCTTTCCTAGATCATGATTTATTTGCCATTCTAAAAATTTGTCTACAGACATCCTGCCAGAAGGAACCAAAGTTTGAAGCTTATCTCTGGATCTCCTGTGTGCAAAGGTCACTTTTTTGTGACCTTTTATTATTCTACTTGGCAACATGCAATAGTGTAACAATATCCATCATTTTTATTTAATTGTTGGTGTAGATGATGGGATCTATCTTAAAGGGGACCTGTAATTAAAAAGACTACTGCGTGAAATTCACACCTTATGCAACTGCTTTAATCAATTTAATTATAATACATAAAAACAATTTAGTTGCTCAGATGATAGAGTCAAGGTCTTTTTATCCAGGATTTAAAAAATTTTCTTATGCCATAAAATATGTGTTCCCAAGTGTTCTGGCTCATTTTCAAAAAAGCAGCCTACCCTTAACAGGGCAAATGGCAGCTGCCTCGCACTGGTGAAGCAAGAGCATTCATTTGAGAGATGATTAAGTAGAGAAGAGATTCTAAAGAACAGTAATGTAGCCAAAATGCAACTAAAAAATAAGAGCAAATTGTTCCATTTTATCCTTATCTGAGTTCCTCAGTTTTAACTAGCTTTGGAGCATCACTTCAGCACTACAAGTATCTTAACGGAGTGTATGTTAAATTATATGATGAACACCTAGCATGTTCTTTTATTTTTCATCTCCTTCTCAGAATGAAAATTGTATGTGCATTATCTTGTAATTTCTTCTATGTTTGGGTTTAGTATCTTGTGCTACTAAATTTTAAACATTGAGAGGTAGAACTCTTACTCTTATCTCCTCTCCTACCAACATTTTTGACTCCTCTTCATCTCTGCCCCTGCCCAACACAGACTGGGCTGTACAGGATCTGGAGATTTATACAGGACCTGGAGATTTATACCTTTACACCAGTAAAACTAAAGGTCAAGGATCAGGGATTTACTTTATGAGTAAATCAGGGATTTACTTTTTGGATGTTCAAAGATCACTATTCTACATGTTATAGTTTGTTACTGAGGCATTGCAGCAGTGGCTTACCACGATGCTGGTGTTATTCTGGGAAGGAAGGGAAGAGAGAGCTGGCAGTGGCTCTCAGGGGCACAGTTAGAGTTAATGGACTGGTTGCATGCTGCTCTCCACAAAAGACACCTGCTCTCCAGATCCACAGACAAGATGTGAGGCTACCTACAGGGTGTCTATGAGAAGTTAAAATGAAATAGCTTTGGATATATTTTCTAATTTTTGGATCTTCCTCTTGCTACTTGAGCAGAGTCAAAAGCAGAGAAAACCATTTCTCTGACTCTGTCATGCATTACTCTAAGACTTACCACTTATCTTTCTGGAAGGGTGTTTATGCAAGGCCCGTGAATATATTAAAACATGACACAAATAATATCCCTGTAGCCCAATCATAAAAGCTAAGAAATTTTTTTTGCTGAAGCATTAGTTTTATACTAGCTTGCCTTACAGAGGAAATATCATCCAGGATTCACAAGTGTTGCCTGAATTACCATGGTTTTCTCCTTTCTTTGCTTTCTGTTCTTCATAATACAACCTATATAATTGAAAATAGGAAAAAAAAAAAAAAAAAGGAATGCTGGAAACATCAAAGCTGTTATTAGCAATGCTCAAAGAGACAGATGTTATTTCTTTTCAAGCCAGGAAGTACAAACTGTGAAAAGAGCCCTCCAGTGGGAAGGGCAGTGTCTCTTGGGCATGGAAGATCCCAGAACATGTGAATAGGCCGTAAATAGTTCCTTTGTCTCCAGCAGACAGTGGGAGGAGGTGTGCACAACTGTTTTCTCTTACATTGTGCCCAAATGTCCTGTGGACTCTTAGAGGTAGTAGATGGTCACTCCCCAAGTTCCTATAATCAGCTTTTGGAGTTCTGGCTAGAGAACCAAAAGGAATCTGTGACTTAGTACTTTATTCTACATTTCTTGCTGGGAACATAGACACAGGACAGTGGAAAAGCCTTCCTGGAATACCACTACGGATCTTGGGCAATTATACCAACTAATCTCTCTCAGAAATTATAAAATATCTGTTTTCAAGCTTCTAAGGGTCCTCTCTCTTACTACTTTCTGGGAAACCACAAAGTACCTTCAGCATGTAAATACACTGTCAAATAGCTACAAGTTAAAAAATAGCAATCATTAAACCAGAAAAATACCTAGCTAAAACATCTCTGTCTACATTTTTCTGCTGAAAAGCATATTTTTAATATTTTCCTGAAAGGTGTTTTACACTCTGCTGGCCATTGTGATAGCCTTCTTCCCTAGTAGTTTGATTTGATTTGAAGTGCATGAGTGGTCACATAAAGAAGTAAAATTCAGACTTTTGCATGCACATTGCTTTGTATGAAGTCACTAACATCCTTCTTCCTGTAATGGAATTATCTCGTCTTACATATTTGCTTTCTGTACCAAATGGTGATCCTGCTGTGTCTCACCCAAGTGGTGAGTCACCACTATTCTCTCCACTGATGGTGTATTCCATTCTCATAATGGTCCTTGAGACCTCCCCAGTACTGTTCAAAATTCCAAATAGGGGAAGATAGATTTTTGACTTTTTATGCTTCTTGCTATACATAAATATCATTAAAATGCATTTCATTTAACCCCAAGGAGTCATTTAAACCTCTTGGGTGAATTTACATTTATGCATGTTTTCTGTGAAATAGATACTGTTTATCCAGAGCATCATGAGAGCTCTGGAGGAACCAGAAAACTGTAAATGTGTGTGTAAGGTAAGTTGATACAGAAACAGGAGGGGAGAGGCAGGATAGAAAGAACAACCTAAAAATTGTAACATTCTGTTTTGTCTATATCTTCTCTGTCCTGGAAATATTCCACTAAGTGTACTGTGGTTGTTTTCAAAGAGTTTTCTCTGTTGCTGCATAGCTCAGTGGATATTCACTCTAGAATATCTAGACCCTTCTCCATGCCAAATCACTGAATTGCAAAAGTTGCCATTTACACTGTTCCATCGTCCATGATCAGTTCAACAGTCCAAAATAAAACCTAGGAATCATCATTGTTTCCAGCTAGTTGTTTCACATAAACCTCTCCAATCTGAGTAGAAGCCATATAAGGATATTGAAGGAAGAACTTCGAGAATATCTGTAAATCAGCCAAAGATGTGTTATAATGATGCACAGAAAATAGACCAAATAATGACATGTTTAGGTGGGTTTAACATTTTCCAAAAAGAAAACACTTTGGTAAAAAATATAGCAAGGATGAAGCATACCTAATCTATGCTGACTAAGCATTAAAATATATTTGCTGCATTAAAAAGCTTGGGGAAATTACATTTTAACTTCAACCCAAAATAACTTTTAGATTTTTTAATTTTGAGATTATCAAATCCAGAATATTCCTTAATTCCTTGTCTGTACATGGAACTGATTTCACTGGGAGATACATCTTCTTCCCAGAATAAAAAGAATAAAAGCTTGAGAAAATTTACACCAAATCACAGAGGAATCAGGATTCAACAGTGCAGCAAAAACTGTTTAGGATATCTCAGTGAGTTTCTAGTCATGGGGTAGAAATAAATGCAAGACTAGTATCTGAAGCCTGTTCCTATGTTTTGCAGGCCTCATCAGCTGTTTTGAAATGGAGCCCTGCTCCTGCCTAAGGTACACAATACTGAGATCTTTCTTTTTCGTTTCCTCTGGGGCTGCTGATGGAAGGAGAGGAGCAGGGCTCTGAGTGACCCACTGCCAGCTCCTGCCAGCCGCTGGCCCTGGCTGCACGTGCAGGTCACCCCGGTGCTGTTAGAAAAGACTTACACAGATGAGTTTCCAGCTAAAGCCAGGCACAAATGGCACTGTGGAACCTGGAACCTTCTGCAGGAAGTCTTAGATTCAGTTGTTCCCTTTGTATTCCCTTTATATTGTTCCTAACAATTTAAATTCTCTGCTGAGATTTGCTGTTAATTGCTAACAAATATGTCAGTGCCTGTGAGCTTTCCTGATAAGACCATATTGTCATGTCCAAGTTATGATGATATGAGAATGTAACTTAATAGAGAATTCTGACAGATGTCTTTAAAGTCTGCAACACTGACACTATAATTTCAGGTGTTACTTATTAATTTTTATTAAAACATAATAAATATTACTGAAGTTGCAGGGTATTTTTTAAAGCAAAATACTGTTTTGAAAGCTGCCTCAAATGTCAAACAGAATTTTGCATTAGTTCTATATAAATTTTTATTGAATTCAGAGTTTTAAATAAATCTTCCTATATCTAATGCCTCTTATCAAAGCACAAAAACATATTATCTGATTATAGAAGAACCTCAGAACTCACCATCTTCAAATTTAATGGACTCCTGATGTTTTCTTCCCTACCTAGACTGTGTTTAAAGCATTTTACTATATTTTATACATTATAAATGGATTCCATTCTTGGCTTAACAATTCACCTAATGGACAATGGATACAAAAAAACTCTAGCTCCAGGGACATTAAATTGGTTCTAAACTCTGAAAATTACGGCTTTTACAAAAAAAGAAAATACTAAAAACATATCTAATGCAACACTGCATCTCATTTTCTGCTACTTTCACAATCTGTCTAAAAGCTCCTGAATTTCTTAATGACACATTATGTTAAAATTGCATTCCTTTATATTTGGATCTCTAAAACATTTTTTCTTCTTTACAACCCCAAGGAGTTCCACCAGCAAATGGAAAATAACATCCTTGGCATTCCAGCAGTTGGGAACACAGAAACCACTGTACTGTACAAGAAGAATGCTGTATTTTATATCTGACCATAGTCAAAGCTGAGTACTTCAGAGAAAAGCATACAATCTCTGGTAATGAACCTGATTCTACATCTCATTTTGGGTAAGCAATGTTACGTAATGATGGAAAACATGTGACATGCAGTGACCCTGCAGAGGAAACTCCATTGTAAAGACCTTTAAAGCCTTTAATCTGAATCATAATTCTTTCCCTTGGATCCTCTACTTTAGGAGTTTTCTGCAGCCAGAAATACTACAGATTTTAGGAACATGGTAGTACCATCTCTCTAAGTGCTGCTCTCTTTCCCACCTCTCAACAATGATGTAGAATCTACTGTTTGACTTTATGCAGCTTGACAGCAACAGCAAACCATAGAGAGAAGTTAAAAAGAGCTCTTATTTTTCAATTAATTTGTATTGCTGTAGAAAAAGGACACACTGAGAATGGGAATGCTTTCAATCTATGAAAAATTAGTTTTCAGTTGTCTACTACCAGGAAGTTTTTCAACTTGTCAGGATGTTTTTTTTAATGTATTGTCTATTTTGTGTATATATAGATGATATATATAGGTATATAGATACATATTCACTTGATATTCACTTATAACTCCACTTATACTATCACTTTTGATCTCATAATACAAAAAAAATAGAGGTAAATGTACTACCTATTTCATACAATTATTCATGGCATTGGTCATTCATGTATCTTCCCTCATGCAGTAAGAACTTCACATTGCAGTCTCAGAAACACAAGTTGGACAGTATCTAGAGGTTTTTTCAGTTCAGCTTTCTTCTCACAATGATGTCAGTACTGAATTTAGAAGAGATGGCTAAGGGGTTTGTCAAGTCACATCCCTCAAAATTCCAAAGATGGTCCTTTCACAACCTGCTTTGGTGTCCAGTTAATTCCATAATTCCACTTAGAACCAGAAATTCATAATCTTTCCCTAGGTCAAGACTGGTACAGATCTAAGGATGTTGACTTTCCTTTGTTTTTTTCTGCTATTTTTTTGTAAAATCAGATTGCCAAACCCTGTTTTGAAGGTTAGTAATATGGAAACCTGAGCACACAGTAAGAGAGTTGTTATCAAACCTTACTGCCAGAAACTGAAGCAAGCTTTCCCAAGTTTGTACATTTCTATTTCTAAACCTTAATCTGAATAAAGATTTCTCTCCCAAACAGTTTATGAAAATACAAGTTTAAGCCATTTTTTCCCTCATATACACATATCTAGGACTCAGGCGTTCAGGATTGGATCAGGTTCAACAACATCCATGTTCAACTTTCAGCTTTGCCGTTTGTGGTTATAAATTGCTGTTACCAAGCTGTTTCCTTAGCACAGTGGAAATTTTTCAAAGAAATTATCAGCCCCCAACTTTCCACAGCAGATAATTAATGTGGCAAAATAAATAAGATACATGAGATAAAAATATACATGGTAGGAAGAACAACATGCTGAGACACCTCCTAAAAACATTTAGTCCAAACTGAATATTTTGTTGCTACTACCTTCCTCTGTAAAAAGACTGAAAGAAAAAAGGAAAAAAATTTTAAAGAACTGAATATAGGTAAAAGAGTTAGACACACAGCTTATCATTGGAACACTGAAAATTAATCTGGAATACATGGAGAAAGGTGAAAGGGCAGAAGGAGAAGAAGACAAGAAAAGACAGAAAAAAAAACCCATAAAGAAGGGAGAAGCAAAGAAAGGAAAGAGATGGGGAGAAAGGCAGAAAGAGAGAGCAAGTGAAAAGAACTAAGAGAAGGATGACTTTCGTCATAGAATTTTGTTAAAGATGTATTCTCTGCCTCTTCCCTCTTTTTACTTTCTACTTTCATATGATCTATTCCAACTCTGATAGTCTTCAAAGTTTCACTCGTAAGTGGTTTTAATTTTTAATTTCACGAGGTCATTTTCATTGACCTCTTTACTACTGACCTGTTATTTTACTAGACTTGGAAGGACTATTTACACTGACCTCTGTTGCATTACTGATTTCTCTCCTCTTTGCTCCCATATCACCCGAGCAATTGAATTTCAGTCCAAATTCTAGTTATTGTATACATAAAATAATTTCATTTGTATGGCTATTATTCCTAGATGAATTGTCATTTTTGCTCTTTGTTTTCCAGCCCATCATTTAATGCTTTTTAATATTAATTAAAGGAGTCTGTTTCCTTCTGATTATGGCAGAGACTACTCCTTATATCATAGATTCTTCTGTCCTCCAAAGACTCTCTTCCTTCTGAAAAGCTCAAATTTCTCTTATCTGAGCAACCTTTTTAAGCATGCACAGACACTTTGGATTTCACCCAAAGGTCCATGCTAGATGTCAACACCTCTACCACCAGCACTGAGTCTATCAAGTCAGGTGAACTTTGAGCTGCTTTGCAGGGAAAGGTAAATTACCTTTTGGTCTCTTTTAGAATTTTACACTATCAGTGTAAAATGGGACATCCACAACCTCCCTGGGCAACCTGTTCCAGTGCCTCACCACCCTCACAGTAAAGAACTCCTTCCTAGAATCTAACCTAACCTACTTAACTACTTCCTAGAATCTAACCTAAATAATTATTTGATTTTGCATTTCCCCAGTTTTGCAAATATAGACATAAAAGGTATTAGTGGTAATAAATTTGTCATGGATTTATGGTTCCTAAAATTTTTGTTCAATGTCAACTACAGTCAGTGAACTTTTTCCCCACATTATGGCACAATCTAAGATGGTCTCTTTTCAAATATACAAAGTTCAAATAAAGGGATGTCTATTTTCAATTATTGTTTTGATAAAGAGAAGTAGCTTATATTGGACACTGTTTAGATAAAATTTACAATATAGCATTAGGGAAATAAAATCGTGCAAAAAGTTCAGATATTTTAGTATTATGGAGAATGCAGCTATATTGTGGAATTAATCAAAATCTAGCAGCAATTTGAGAGATATACAGCAATTTTCTCTGCATAAATTGTCAGTTCCTGAGTCAGGTTTTCAGCTATTTCATTGTAACTATTGGTCCCAATTTGAAAGTTTCTTTATTTTTCAGTCCCATTAGAAGTCTTAGAAGTATTATCTATTTTAACTGTTGGAAATCTCCTATACCAACCATCAGAATCAAAAGAATGTTGTAAGATTGCACTTCGTAGACTATATTTTACTCATACTGTATATGATGCTGACTAGGAAACCAATTTTCTTGAACCTTACCCATCTGTCTTGCTGTCTCTTCATAGAAAAACTATAATGTTTTGGAAGATTCAATGTTTAGCATATGAAGAGTGACTTATAAAGATTAGCTAAGAAATGAAATAGTGCCAAGTCTTGCCAAGATTAAAGAAGTCTAGGGGTATAAAAAAAGCTGCATGCTTTTCAGCAAAAATGCACATTTCGGGACATACTTAGATTGCTTCTCTGGACTTAGATCAAATTTTTACTTTGTTATTTTGTTTCTGTCATTTTTTTCTTCTTTTTTTAAATTTTAATTAGAGAAGGGTCTGATCACATCATGGCAAACTTTCTAGACAGCAGAAAAACTCAGAATATAAAGGATGCAGGACGAAGGAAAAACTATTGCAGGTTAGAGAATATAAACTGTAGGTGACAGCACAGCCGAGAGATACAAGTTAGGTCTTCTACATTAAGGTTCTTGTCTTTCAGATGATCTTGAGTCAACTAATACATCATACTTTTTCAAATACAGGCATGTATTTTACAAATGGTTATGTTTTTGTGTATACTCTAATTAAATGATCATATAAATCAGTATCCCCTTTTAAATTCCTCTCAAACCAAGCATAGAAAAATACATTACTCTTCAGCATATGTGTTATTACTGACACAATTTCTGAGTCAAGATTTTAAAGAATTTCAGCTAAAAAAATGATATGGAAATGATGTTTAACACAATCTATCTACCTGAAAAGTATGTTGCAGATTTTAAAATATGACTGTTAAAAAAACTTGGAAATTTTTAGATAAGGCTTGGCTAAAGTAGAGCAAGGTTTTTTACTAATACTCCAGTTTAAACACTTAAAAATAAAGTACAAATAGGTAAATCAAAATACCTTCATAAATCTGACAAAGATTAAATACAGTACTCAACCGGAAAACTGAAGACTTAAGGTTTAAAAGGTTCTATTTCAAAAGATATTTGAAAAAAATATTAAATGTGTTTTACTAATACTTGTTTGAGTATGTGAAATTGTGCATGATATTACTATGCATTTGGACTTATGTTAGTTTGTTTTGAAAAACACACTGTGGATACTGTGAGATTTATTTTTTTTTATTAATTTTTTGAAAGTGGAGAGTCAAATCTTCGATGCAAGAAGGAATGTATAATGGTAGTTTCCATTGTGTGAAAATATACTGATATTCACTATCTTTATCTTATGCCCACTTTTAAAGAGGGGTCAATGCACTAGCATGTACAAATGCTCAGATTCAAATTCTTAGGAGGCTGGGAACTGGGAAATATCAGTGGCTGTATTGGCTTCATGAGCAGCCACAAGAATATTGCAAATTGCAGGCCTATTTTTTTTTTCTAAATGCAGGACATTTCTACAATTAATATTGCATAAAAGAAATAAGGAGTAATTCCAGATCAGTTCCAGTGTTTTAAGTGTTTTGCTTGTCCTTTTCATGTGCAGGAGGAGATAACACTTTGGCAAATGCAATGCATATCAGAACACACTGCAGTAAAAAGACAGAGTAGCCTACTCAGAACATAAAGTGATGAAAGTTTCTTTTAAAGCAGCCTTCTGGATATCATTCTGGCCAAGTCTAAAATGTGTCATGGAATAGGTCTAGCTAATTTCATATATAGCGTATGTTCAAGAAGTGCATTAGAATGTTCCTGAAATTTCCATCCAAAAATGTAGTGCACAGAAAAATGTGAAGAAACCATACAGAATCCATGTCAATACTTCAATACATGTATTGGCCTATGTGTAACTTGGTGTCATTATTTACCAGTGAAGTGGTTGAGAAAAATCCTACTTCTGAAAAATCTTCTTNTCTCTCTGTTCTCCTATGTATTTATTCTTGTGACAAGATTATAAAATTGTGTGGTTTCCCAGCTCTGGCTGCTGTGGAACAGAACCTATGGCTGCCTTGCTGACAGTCATCCTACGGGAAGGAGTAATTTTTAATCAGGAGAGCCAGCACCCGAATGTACATTCAGACATCAGACATGTACATCAAATATCAGAGACAGAAAAAACAGAAAGTCAATCATTACTTAATCCCTCTAAACTAGCATCTGGTTTTGAATCCTTAGTTACTCAGCAGACTATGGGTGTGCTTCTAAATAAATGTCAATTTAGGCTACCAAAGTACCTGACAACTGCAGAGGAGCCTTCTTGCAGTCTCCTGTATTTTCCTATATGTTATTTTTCCTCAAAATGAAGTGGTACGACAAGATAGAAGGTTGAGCATTTCTTTTGTGTTCATTTCTTCCTGTTCATTAATAAAATGTACAAATATGCATTCACACCTAGAACTATGGTAGTTTAGGACCTTCCTTCTCTTTGGGGAGTACAACCTCATCAGGCAGTCAAAGTTTCAGATGAGTAGAGAGTGAGGACCTGAAGAGGGAAATACATGAGCTAAAAAAGGAATATCAAAGCACAAATGCTTGCTTAAAAAGACAAGGTGCAAGACTTTAGAAGGAAAATGCAATCATTGATTTAGGATATTTTCCTTTTAAATAACTGAAGTAGAAAGATATGTCCGTGTCTGGGGTAAAAACCCACTTGAAAATGAACAGTCAACACATGAAGAGTGGGTCTTTTTAAGTGTCTCACTTTGTCTTGTTTCCATTCCATTAGAGAAAAAACTGAAAGAAAACTGGCAGTGTGTTTTGGTTCAAAGGAAACAACCAAGGGGAAGTCATCGTTACCATTAGTTCAGTCAGTTTTCAGACAAATAAATATGGTAAGCAGTGCATCAACAAACTTGTGGAACCAAAATATGTCTTAGAAAATCCTAAGTGTTTTTACTTAATGAAAAATTCTCAGGTAATTTATATTTCTACTTTCTGCAGCAATCTAAAGACACTGTCATTATTTAAAAAAAAACCTGAGTTTCCTTAAATCCACAGAATCCATGCATTTTTGTACTGCTGAACAGATTTCATAAAAATGCAAGCAGGATACTCCCAGCAGAAATGTGTTTCTGCCAAAGATGGAGTCAAAGTTATGCAAATCCACCCAGGCAGCAAATACAGAAAGCCTTATGACTGGCGAATGGTGAAAAAGGCCATATAATGCTCAGATGAGCCAACATATTACATCTTACAGACACTGGGATGTTTTCCTCACACTTTACACCTAGAGATGTACTAGTAGCTTTCTTTTCTGTTGACTGGAGGTCACCAATAAATCATGTTTTACTAAATGCATCCTGAGGACTTGTCTGTGGCGTACAGATTGTAGGCAAGTTACAGGGAATATGAAGAAATGGTAAAAAAGCCTTCCTCTTTTTCCTCTGGTTGCTCAGCTTTTAGAGAGCTTGTGTTTCTTATTGGGCTCATGACCCTGACATCTTTTTCGGCTTTTACTCAATCTTCCCTTTTCCCTACTACAATTCATCAAGGAGCAGCTCATCCTCTTCCCCATACTGTCCATGTTACATCTTCTAATTTATTCAGTCAGATCTTGTAACCTTTCTTCATTTCTCTTTCCTTATTCCTTTTAATATTTCCATTTTACATTTTATGTGTGGTGCCTTACAACTGCTCCAGCCCATCTTTTTTGTCTCTCAGTCACATATGCATCTTTAAACTACAGAGCCAGATTTCAAGCAAAAAGGTCTTTGTCCTCTCCTTCAGGCTTTGAATCGAGCACATTCAGCTCAAATTTTTCATGACAGTTCTCTCACAGTGACAGCTCATAAAGAGGCACAAGAGTAGGAATAATTTGTACTTCTACAGAGCTAAGTGTTCTGACAAATCACAGATCTTTTGGGTGGACCCACTGATGACACTTTTGAAGGGTACTGTCACAGAAAAGACAGAGGCATAATAATGTTGGAACCCAGGGGGCTCCTATGGCATCTCAGAATGATCCAGGCCATGGTCAGGAGGCTTTTCAGCTTTGCCAGAGGTGTCAGAGACCCTGGATTGATACTGAAAATGCCTGTGGCTTTGATTTTAATCCATGAGACAAATTACTAACTTATAAGAAGAATTGCAAGTCACCAGAGTTTAAAGAGTAGAATAGCAGTAATTATAGATGAAAAGGAAAAGATTTGAACCCATGTCCAGGGGAGTTTGACATTCTGGACAGGGGATCTGGGTGTCAGGATGGAGAATTCTTACACGTGGCATGTTATCTCTTCTTCTTCTTCTTAACCTCCATCTTCTTGGTGATGTTGGCACTTTTGGATTGGTTTGTCAGAGAGCTGCACAGTGTAATGTAAGGGTCAGGGATTGGAAATTAATGGCAAACATTGGATACGTAGTTGATAGTATAAAAGAATAGAGCTGACCCAGGGTGGGCATAGTGTGCAGGGCAGACAGTGTGCAGGACAGAGTGTGCAGGACAGTGTGCCTCGATCTCCCTTGCAGGGCAGAGAGTGTGCAGGGCCCAGTGTGTCTCTGAAAGTTTTGCTGTGTCGACCTCGGCAGGGCAGAGAAATCTACTTTTGATAAGGAACTAATAAACTGCCTTGAGAACATGAACTGACGGCTCCAGACTGCTTCTTCGGCTCAGACAGCTGATGAGAAAAGGACTTTTTGTACACTGCGGGAGAACCCGGGACAGGGAAGTCTCTTGCAAATAATAGGAGTTAGTATGCATCACAAGGATGGAGAAGTCCTAGGAAAAAGATTACTTATAGGTAAGAAACACCTGAAATTTAATAATGACAGTGCTCAAAACAAATCAAATCCCATGCATCATCAATTTTCCAGTATTTGTGCTTAAATGCTCTTGTTCATGATTTCACAGGTAAATCTGGAAATTCCAAGAATATTTTTGACCACTGCACTCAGAAGATGATGTTATGCTTCTTTTACAACCCACCATACATCATGGCATCTGCCAATTCATAACCACACATCCTTTTACTTGTTCTGACTATTTCAGCCACCGTTGAACCACTATTCATTGTATCTTCCTACTGAGTGGCAGCCCCATGCAGATGAGATGGCCACCTGAGGGCAGTGACTGGGAAATCTGGGCTGCACCATGCCCTGCTTTCATTGGACTCCTGGGCAGTACATGTGTCTAGTGAAGCAGTTTAGATATACCCACTGCTGCTGGACTGCAGAAGTCTCCTTAAGAAGGCCTCAGATTCCAAAGGTTACCTAAAACCTAAAGCATAATTTAAAATATAAAACCTGAGTTATTTTTCAAAAAATATTTTAATATTGTGTTCATTCCTACAGGATGGATTTGGTTGAATAGATATTTAAAATAACTTCTGAGGAGAGTTCTGTCCAGATTTGTAGCAAATCCACTTAAAAATAGAATGAGGACAAAATTTTGTTATCTTTATTCAAATTTATCATGAAGTAATACAGATAATCTTGTGGCCATTCACATTAACTCATGATTCTTCTGAATAGGGGAAGAAAAAAAACCTTCCAGAAGAATCTTTGTCTTGGTTTTGAAAGACAGGTGCCTGCCAAGGAAGGCAGGAGCTTCTCTTGGAATAGAAAAATGCAAACTCCCTCCCTTCAAATTATTTAAAGGGGCTCTCAGGCAAAGATATGAGTATAAGAATAACAGTTCTTTAATATGTATAAACAAAATAAAATATAACAAAAACCAACAAATTACAACCTAATAGGAAAATTAGAACAAGATGCAATATTAAACAAAAAACCAAAACCTGACAGTTAGAATACAACCTGACACCCTGTCAGTCAGGGTGTTGGTAGCAGTCCAGTTTGAATGGTGGCTCCAGTAGTCCTCCTGGGGTGACAGATGGTTCTNAGACAGTCTGGGGGAGGAGGCGAGGAAAACACTGCCCCTCCTGGTTTCAACAGTTCATGAAGATGGAGATAGAATACAGACCTGGAATATTTTTACATTGTAACCTAGGACAATCTTACTATTGATAAAATAATTCAGCTTGAGACAAACAACCAATTAAGAGACTGGAAATAGTAGGTTTGTGGGAAAAAAAATGTTGAAGCCATACTTTATTTTAACATTTTATCTTGAACCTGATATTTTCTCACTTTATAGGTCATTCATTAAACATAGATTTTATCAGCCTGAGTTGTATCATTACTTCACAGTTTTCCTTCATAACATCAATTTCAAATTATGCTAACTTTGTGCTTTGCTTTTTTTCACTGCCAGCAAGTCTTTCCTAAAAGAAATCTCTACAGTTTGTTTTTTTTTATGGAATTATTAGTTGGTGCAATAATATTGGGTAAGTCAAAAATCATATCAAATAATGCGTCTTCATACAGGTGCGATTAATATAAAAAACTAAATCTCCTATATTGCTTTTTTTCTCTGCATTCTCTTTCATCTCAAATGGAACATGACAATGAATTCCACAAAATGGATATTCATGTAAAAAAATTTTGTTGATTGGATTTGTTGACTCTACAACAATTATGCTAATATTGTGACATTGCCATATCTTTTAGTAAAATTATTTGCATGTATCTTTATTCAATTCCATCCCTCATATATTCAGTTATACATTTTTCATTTTGTTCTTTTCTGCTTAGTTATTTCCCTCACCCATTATTGCACATAACAAAGATAATTCCATAGAGTTTTCTTAAGTGATGATTCTACCGACCACATTACTCAACTACTGCATTTAATTTAGAACATAAATGAGCAGGAAGAGGGAGTCTAGGGCAGTTTGCTCTGGACAGAGGGGTCGTTTACTTCAGTGCTCCATTAACTGAAATCATGCAGTTATTTTTTTTTCTAGTGATAGTCTTGCTGGTGTGCCCTTACACTGCTGGTGTGCCTCCCCACAGCATGCGAACTGGCTAAACAGTTGGCATGGATGCAATACACCCACACGTCACCTTCCCATGCAGCTCTGGTCAGGATGGCTACATATCCACAACTAAGAGAGCATAAGCACATAATTCCTCATGACTTGCAGAAAAACCACTTTCTTCTCCTTTGTCTTGTTCAAATACCTAATTGTGCACCTGTTTCAAGGGTCAGCAGTCTACAGCTCACTTCACCTTCTCAATTGCACTAATCACATTTCAGAGAGATCTATGTCACTATTATACACCCTTTATATGGAGGAACCAAGTATCCCTAACCCTCGAACCAAACTTATATATGCAGAAAAACTTCTAAACAGTGCTCTGCAGCATAGTAGTAGCTCTGGAATTTATTATCAACTAAAAATAATTCTTTATAACTTGTGTCTGACATATTTATCTCTGTGACTTTCTCGTGCAACAAAGCATCTCACTCTGCCAACATTTTAGTCTGCAACAGACTCTAATATTGTAGCCTTTGCTTGATGAAGAGGAAGAAATAAGGTAAAACAATTAGCAGAGAAAGAGAGAATGTAAGGCCCCACCTCTTTCCTTATTACACATGGATAACCATCCTTTCATATTACGAGCACAGATTTTAGAAGTGCCTTGGCTGTGCTGAACTCTCTTTCCATGAGGGTTCAGATTGTAATAGACATGGATACACTTTGAAAGTGGTATTTAAACAAAATTGTAACTACATTTCATCCCAAGATCTGGGTATATTTTAAATAACAAAGACTTTATGGATCAGTTTATGTGGCAAGCAATGCAGGAGTATAATCCAGCATTTTTCTGACTATTTTTGCATTCTTTTGCTCTTATTTCAAATAAAAGTCAACATAAGAGCGCCTTACTCCAGCAGGTATTTAAGAATATTTTATCTTATCAGAGCATTGTTTTAAAAGACACAGCACTGAAACTGAAAGAGCAACTCCTTAAGGAGTAAGTCAACTGGAGCACAGAGCAATGTTTCAGCGGTGTTAAAGTATTCCCAAGGGATCCAGAGACAATCTGTATCAGCAGTAAGTGTGTGTGTTTTGTTAATAAGTGAATCATACTGTGATATGTAGGTGTCTTATAATCATTTGACACGTTTTCAGAGACATGTTTTTTTATTTTCTCCAATGGACATAATAACATTTTGTTTATTTGTTTGAGACAGGACATCTGGGAGAAGATAAAATAAATTCATTCTATGGAGAAGAAAATAAGAACAAACTAATGCACCGAATGTCTGGACTACAAGTTACAAACACCACAGGATCTAGAGAGCACATATTTACCCTCACAATTAATGTTAACCAGCTGAATCTACCCTTTCATCTTTTCATCTCATTTGAGCATATATAGTCAGAAAACTATATGATTTGGAATATGAAGACACAAAGACTAAGCTGCCACCATGTAATAGTGAATTTTTTTCATATGTATCTCTTATGCTTGAAGAAAAGCAACCCCTAAAAAACAGAAAATGCTTCTCTGTAGTTCCTACATGTTTCCTTTTGAGGGTAACCCTCCCACAAAAACTCTTCTGTGATTCACACTATATGTTAGAAATAAATTTTTTGCTGTTTGCAAGAGAATGTGTGTATTGCGCCCCTCTAAGTGAGTCTGTGGCTTTCACAATAATTTATCTTATGTGTATATATTTATATACATATACATATACATATATATTTCCCTCTATGGAGGAAAAATGTTTCCCTCATGACAGCTGTAAAATATACACAACAATATAAACACAGCACATCAGCAGTAAGAGAAAGGCTGCAATAGTGCTTGTCCTGTAGTATCTTACAGACTTGTAGCAATTAGCAACCACACCCAGAGTCGTCACAATATTTTTTGTGTTAGGAAGAAAGGATTTCCTGTGGCTTAATCCTTTTCACTAGTTCCATTCTGCATGTGAACTCAGAAATAAATTTGTATTATGGTTTTCAAAATAATTTACAAGGATTGAGCCAAATAAAAGAAGAAAGTGTACTAAATATAATAAGCAGTTAGCACACACCTCACAATTCAATTACTCTACAAAGGTATTCCAGTGCTTTCCAAGCACAACTGAAACAATTTGAATGATAAAACAAAAAATGTCAGATTCTTTTTTAGAAGATCCTTTCATCAAACAGAAAAATCAGAACTGCATGTCTAGTGGAGCCATCACAAGCGTATCTGCTAAGCATATTCAAAGCAAAAATATACAATACCCAGTCTTCATAAAGGCACTGTCAGTCTTTGTGACTCAGATCCCTCCTGAGAACAGTATTCTGCTATTAGAGCACCACTAGACAGTAAATTCTTGTTAGTAGTCAGAGTGAGATTTTCCTGTGACTTCTGGTTATACTGTTGAATGGGATGGTTCCAGCTTTACCTTATTCAGCCCAACTCCGTTGCTTCACTTACGCATATATTCTTTTCTTCACAAGCTTTTTGCTGTCTTTTTAATTATATGTGCTAACAACACTTGGCTCAATGGAGCAATAAGAAATACTGCACTACAAAATGATAATAAAATACTTTTTCCTTATTGAAGAACTTAAATAAACAGTTCTATTCCTTCTGCAACTCCATTAGAGCACAAATAAACAGAGAATCCTGCACCAAGCTTTAGATATAATGCTCAATCTCTTGAACAGAAACAACAAAACCCACAGAGACCACAGAAAAGATGAATTTCAGACTCTAATAGACATAAATGGACTTTAATATGTCTTTCCAAAGATCCTCCGACTAGCAAAATCACAGGGGAGAAGATTAGAGATATAATAGTAAGTCACAGCCATACATATATTTGATACACTTTGAAACTCAACAACAAATTAAAACAAACAAACAACACATATTCAGAATGTCAAGAACTACTCTTTATCCCTGCATTTGTTGTACTTAAAAATTCCTATCTATCCTGCCCCTTGAGGACAGCTTTTCTTACAACATCCAGACAACCAGAATTTATAATAAAAATTTATGACATGCAACAGATTTAAGACTTGACCTGGTACAACCAGTTGCCATGAGGAGAAATTACCCAGAGATACGTAGTGGAAAAACCCCCATAATATGACCTAGACAATCAAAACATTGCACAAAACTTTGGCACTCACTACAACATTTACAAATACAAAATATCCAATTCGAATATACTATTCAGAGGGGACAAAAATTTTATTCTAAGCCTAATATTTTTTTTGCAAACAACTTGCTTAAGCAAATCTGAGCAAGCACAGTATGACTGCTAAAGTCAAGGTGGAGAGAGTTGCAGATGTTCCTGATCAGCCCAAATACTTTGGAGCAAGGTAGATTTGCACTAGGCTCTTGCGTGTAAGAGAGCACTTAGATGATGATTTCCATGAGTATTAGGGCATAGCTTCTCATTCTGATCCATGATTTCATTCCAGAGACTCCATTCTTACAACTTTATTGCTAAAATAGCCTCAGATCGTATCCGTACTTTATCCTATTTTATATTCTAATTGCATAATTTTTCATCAGTTTGGATAGGAAACTTCCTTCTCACTTTCTCAAAATAGGGGTGACAGTCAATATCTAAAAATATTGAGTTACAAGGAGAGAATAACCTTAAATGGTTTCCATCCTAAGCCATATCCTATCTGATGAACAACTAAAAATAAAGAATTTTTTGACATTTCTCTGAAATGTGAAGTTTTTAACTATCAGAGGCCATTCTGTTAATTGCCAATTATTAACCTTCCAAGCCATGAAAAGTAACACCTAAAGTGATCTCTAATGATTCTGCAAAATGCACTAATTGCATAAGTAGCAATGCCTTTGTTAATGCCACTTACTGAGATAACTGTTGCTGGATCCAGTGATTTCAATTGCTTAGGAAATGGAAGGACTGTCAGACTATGACACGTTTTCCTTTGATGGTGAATGGCAAAATAATACACAAATAACTATATCAATTTTTGACTTTGTCCTCGTGTTCTGAGTCACCTAGAAAACTTCATGATGAAGCTACTGTTTAACACATTTATTCTGAATGACTTGTTGTGAATTCAAAAGAAGAAAGCTGAATTAACCAATTTTTTTATGTAGCAATCAACAAAAAATGAAATAAATATTCCCTATTTCTCATGTAGAAACTGCATAAAGTAGTGATATTAGCCTAAACAAATCACTTCACCTTCCTTGTGAAATAATGTATCTCAATAGCTGAGGTTTTTGTCATCATCAATATTTTACAGAAAACTCACTTGCATCTCTGTTGCGCAGCAGTATAAGCTGTATGCAAAAGGGCACAAGTTTTTTAAATCAGTAACTGTTCCATTAAGACAGTTCTAATTCTAAACATTTATATTTTCCCTGTTTTTGTTTAGATTATTTATCTGAAAGAGCTGAACAAGAATTTTTTTTTTA